>JAFBJS010057695.1:0-62296 GCA_016785265.1 Paraplagusia blochii
TTGGAACTGGACTCAAAGTGTGTGTGGTCGTGTCTGGGGTGAACACAACGTTACAAAGAGAAACTGTGCCTAGATAATGAAGAAGAGAGCATTGGATTATTTGCATTTCAAACTGATTTTGCTCTGTAAACTTTAGTAAGTAAATGAAAGTTTTTAGTAAGAATCATGTACATATCTCTCTGAGTGTAAACATTATTTGAACTCATAAACGTGACCTAACAGCTAAAAGTCTTGACCAGAAGAAACTGCATAGTGAATATGAGAATTTGAGCATATATGTGATAAACAGGAGGGAAATGTTGGAATAATTATAATTGTTATCCCATATTTGTCATATTATTGTCTGATTCATTATATTATTAACCTTCACCTTTATAAGGAAAATATCTGCTGCTTGTCTTTACCTTGATTTTGCTGTTGACCTTGTTTTTCATTTTCCTAGAGAAATAACTGCTGAGGTTACATACATCACCTCTAAAAGCTGAACATTAACTCACCTACCCTGATAATGATTGCTAAACTTTAAAAAACATTGTATAAGCATTGTGCCACGTTGCAACTAAGTAATTTTCCTTAGATTTGCAAGGTAATTCATGTAACTAGGGACCCCCTGTCTTCAATAACAAGACGAAACAGAGACAACAGAACATTCCAGGGATTGGGCAGGCTGTGCACGTCCTGCGTTCTCCTCATGAGAAAATGTATGTTTTTTCATGAGTAAATTTGAACCGTTGTCTTTGCCTCATTTTTAATGAACTTGTGCATGTTTTAGGTTGTTTGAACCTGACAATCAGGATTGGCATGGTAATATCATTGATGTATTGTTTGAAAAACAGTTTGATTACTTTAGCAGGGGCAGTGTTTGGGGCTCCAAGCAAGACATTGATGGGGTCCAAACCTTGTCCCGCAGCATGGCCCCAAGCAGCTGCCTGGCTTGCCTGCCCTTAAGGTCCTTTTCTTTTCTTTTTTTTTCTTTATGTTACCAACAGTTCTTTACAATTGTTTCATCAAAAGTTCAATGAATTATTCTTTTATTTTGAATTTTATCTAAAATGTGTGTTTTTCTTGGGTTTGTTTCTTAGCTATGTTTGTTTATTGGTCTAGGGACTTACTTAAAAGAAGTGTGCTTGTTTAGGGGCACCCTTAGTAGTGGCGTATGTTGATTTGGGAATGAAGAGTTTAGAGACACTAGCCAGAAGACAGGAGGCAGAGCTGGAGAACACAAACTTAAAGATGCGAAAGTTCTTTTCAGGAGTGACAAGGGTGGAGAAGTCCAGGAATGAGGTAAACTGTGGAACAGGGAGAGAAAAAAATGCTATGGGTCTCCTTGACGTGCTGAACTGTTCCAGTTTCACCCAACACATCAACTTTCCCACTCACAACCGAGGACACACCCTAGATCTGGTCTGCTCTTCCTTCGTAATGTACGTATTGGCAGGCATTTTTTCCAAAAAAGACCAGTCTCATCCCATTTAAAAACAGCCTTTGTGTATTGGGCGAACACGATCACGTATGTATCGCCAGCCTTTTGGTCTGAACTCGCTGCCTCTCCATGTCTAGTTACACGGTTGATACCAGTTATCTGCTTAAACTTCTCAAACCAGCCACGACTGGCTTTAAAAGTAAAGCCCTTTTCATCACTTCCAACATTCCCCTTATTGCTCGTTTTTGAGATCATCATAAATAGTGAGAGCCCTTTCACTGATCAATGCTTCAGTGATGCGGTCTCCAGCCAACTCTTTTTCCTTAGTAAAGATAAGCAACAATTTTTCCATTTCATCTTGTATCTTGAATTAAATTGAGTTGAATTCTGAACAGGAATGAACGCATGAGGTTTGGCTTGACAGCTGAGCGCTGCTTCCTGAATGCTCTCTCGGCGTGACTCGGGCCAGTCAAAAGCCGAAATTTGGTCGAAAATGGAGGCACATTTATCTCGAAAATTTTGGTCGAGAGTTGAGTTGGTTGAGGGCTGAGGCGTTCGAACGCTGAGGCACTACTGTATTTAAGCAACAGCTAAGAATCAGAGTCACTAACAGTTAGCTGAAAGATGCATGAACAGCTAAGAAAGTTTATATATAACCATCCAGGCCCATCCTTGACCATCCAGGCCCATCCTCGTTGCATGTACTCCCACCTCTGCCTGCATCATCATCATCATCTTCATCATCATTACCACCAGGCTGCATATCTGGAACTCGCCTACACCTGCACGACAACAACCCAATCCCCCCTTCTGCTCCACCGCCCTCCTCTCCTTCTCTTCCCCCACTATCTCACCTCTTTCCCCCTCTACCCCTCTCTTACTTCACTCCCTTTGCTTTCCTGTCATATCTCCTCTCCCTTCTCCTCCACACTCCCCTGTTCCCTTTCTCCCCTCCCACTAGATCTCAACCCCTCTCATCACATTTCACTCTCATTACAGCAGATCAGGTGAGCCGAGAACTGAGGAAGCTTCGGTCCCGGAAGGCAGCAGTCCTGGGTAAGTGTGTCCATGGCTCCTGAAGACCTGCGCAGCTGAACTGGGGGAACCACTCCAACGGGTCTACAACCTGAGTCTTCAGCTGAACTGCTTAGAACAAGGATATGAAGGTTGAGTTATGCTTCCTGTTTTTCAGTTTTCAGACAGTTTCAAAACACTGTCTGGCACTTGTGACACCTACGTGACAGCTAAAAAAGTCAATACTCAGGCGACTGGTCACAAGGTTAAGATCCATTAATGTTACCTTGTATGGTATTAAGAAGAAGATGCAGATGCGCTTGAATGATATAAAAACACCCTAACCGCTCCATCCTGTGTTGTTATCCTGTATGCTGTTCATGCTGTGTACCTGATCTCATCCTGTGCTGCAGACAGAAAATGAAGAACCAACCAACGCCGGCTTTTTAATTTGAGAGACTCTTTTTTTACAGACACGATTTTTATTTAGTGATATGTAGTTACCTCTCCCTGAACCGACACCTTAACGAGGGGGGTTTGAGCATCCAGATGAACCTAGGGGCTATGTTGTCTGGGACTCAATGCCCCTGGTAGGGTCTCCCAAGGCAAACAGGTCCTAGGTGATGGATCAGACAAAGAGAAGTTCAAAAAACCCCATTATGAAGAATGAACCATGGAGGCAGTGTACGTCGTCCGGCTTGGCATTACCGGGAACCACTCTGGAGCCAGGCCCGGGGTTGGGGCTCATAGGCAAGCGTCTGGTGGCCGGGTCTGGGACCCGGCCGGGCCAAGCCCGAAGAAAAGACGTGGACCCACCTCCACCTTCATGTGGACACACCACCTGCAGGAAGGTCCATAAGGGGCCGGTGTCGTGTGATTTGGGCGGCCCAATCCCCGGACAACCACTCTGGCTATGGGGACATGGAATGTCCCCTCGCTGGGGGGGAAGGAGCCTGAGCTGGTGCGGGAGGCTGAGCGATACCGACTAGATATAGTCGGGCTCGCCTCAACACACAGTTTGGGTTCTGGGACCCAACTTCTTGAGAGAGGCTTGGACCGTTGCCAACGGTGAGAGGCGACGAGCTGGAGTAGGCTTGCTCATAGCCCCCCAGCTCGCTAGCCGTGTGTTGGAGTTTTCCCCACTGAGCGAGAGGGTCGCTTCCCTGCGCCTCCGGGTCACAGAAAGGACTCTCACTGTGGTTGCGGCCTATGCGCCAAACGGCAGTGTAGAATACCCGACCTTCTTGCAGGCACTGGGAGGAGTACTGGAAAGTGCTCCTCCCGGGGATTCCATCGTCCTGTTGGGGGACTTCAATGCTCACGTGGGCAATGACAGTGACACCTGGAGGGGTGTGATTGGGAAGAACGGCCCCCCTGATCTCAACCCAAGTGGTGCTTTGTTGTTGGACTTCTGTGCAAGCCACGGTTTGTCCATAACGAACACCATGTTCAAACATAAGGGTGTACATCAGTGCACTTGGCACCAGTACACCCTAGGACGGAGGTCAATGATCGACTTTGTAGTAATGTCATCTGACCTCCGGCCATATGTTTTGGACACTCGGGTGAAAAGAGGGGCTGAGCTGTCAACTGCAACAGACCTGGCAGACCCAAACATATCGTTAGGGTTTGTTGGGAACGTCTGGCAGAACCCCCTGTGAGGGATGCCTTTAACTCCTACCTCTGGGAGAACTTTGAACAGGTTCCGAGGGAGTGGGAAGACATTGAGTCTGAATGGACCAGGTTTTCCTCCTCAGATGTGTATAAGAGACAGTTGTCTCCTCCATTGTAGAAGCAGCTGTTCGAAGCTGTGGGCGTAAAGCCTCGGGTGCCTGTCGGGGCGGCAATCCCCGAACTCGGTGGTGGACACCAGAGTTTGGGGATGCCGTGAAGCTGAAGAAGGAGTCCTACCGAGCCTGGCTGGCTAGGAGGACTCCTGAGGCTACCGATAGGTACAGGCTGGCTAAGCGGGCCGCGACGCGGGCAGCGACCGAAGCAAAAACTCGGGCTTGGGAAAAGTTCGGAGAGGCCATGGAGGACGGTTATCGGTTGGCCTCGAAGAAATACTGGCAAACCGTCCGGCGCCCCAGGGGAGGGCAAGCAGTTCCCCGTCCACATTGTTTACAGTGGGGATGGGGAGTTGTTGACCTCTGTGGGGAGTGTTGTTGGACGGTGGAAGGAATACTTCAAGGATCTCCTAAATCCCAAAGACACGTCTTCCTCGGAGGAAGGAGAGACAGGGTGCTCAGTGGATGACTCACCAATCTCCTGTGCTGAAGACACGGTGGCAGTTAAAAAGCTGCTAGGTGGCAAAGCGCCGGGGGTGAATGAGATCCGCCCTGAGTACCTGAAGTCTCTGGATGTTGTGGGACTGTCTTGGCTGACACGTCTCTGCAATATCGCGTGGCATTCGGGGTAGGTACCTTTGGAGTGGCAAACTGGGGTGGTGGTCCCTATTTTTAAGAAAAGGGGACCAGAGGGTGTGCTCCAACTATCGAGGGATCACACTCCTCAGCCTCCCAGGGAAAGTTTACTCCAGGGTATTGGAACGGGGAATTCGGCCAATAATCGAACCTCAGATTCAAGAGGAACAATGCGGTTTTGTTCTGGTCGTGGAACACTGGACCAGCTCTACACCCTCCAGAGAGTTCTTGAGGGATCATGGGAGTTTGCCCAACCAGTCCACATGTGTTTTGTGGACCTGGAGAAGGCTTTCGACCGGGTCCCTCGGGGACTCTTGTGGGGGGTACTCAGGAAGTACGTATGGAGGCTCTTTGCTAAGGGCTGTCCAGTCCCTGTATGAACGGAGCAGGAGCTTGGTTCGCATTGCCGGTAATAAGTCGGATCTGTTTCCAGTGCATGTTGGACTACAGCAGGGCTGTCCTTTGTCACCGGTTCTGTTCATCACTTATATGGACATAATTTCTAGGCGCAGCCAGGTGCCGGGCGGGGTCCAGTTCGGGAGACACCAGATTTCATCTCTGCTGTTTGCAGATGATGTTGTTCTGTTGGCCGCTTCGAACAAGGACCTACAGCATGCACTGGGGCGGTTCGCAGCCGAGTGTGAAGCGGCTGGTATGAAAATTAACACCTCTAAATCCAAGGCCATGGTTCTCGACCGGAAAAAGGTGGTAAGCACCCTCCAGGTCGGGGGAGAGATCCTGCCTCAAGTGGAGAAGTTTAAATATCTTGGAGTCGTGTTCACGAGTGAGGGAAGGATGGAACGGGAGATTGACAGGCGGATTGGTGCAGCGACCGCAGTAATGCGCTCGCTGCATCGATCTGTCGTGGTGAAGAAAGAGCCAAGCCGAAAGGCGAAGCTCTCAATTTACCGGTCAATCTACATTCCTACTCTCACCTATGGTCATGACCGAAAGAACTCGATCCTGGATACAAGCGGCGGAAATGAGTTTTCTTCGCAGGGTGGTAGGGCGCTCCCTTAGAGATAAGGTGAGGAGCTCTGTCACATGGGAGGAGCTCAGAGTAGAGCCATTGCTTCTCCACATCGAAAGGAGTCAGCTGAGGTGACTTGGGCATCTACATCGGATGCCCCCCACGGGAGGTGTTTGGGTCATGTCCCACTGGGAGGAGACCCAGAGGAAGACCTAGGACACGCTGGAGCGACTATGTTGCCCGGCTGGCCTGGGAACGCCTTGGGATCCCCCCAGACGAGCTTAAGGAAGTGTCTAGGGAGAGGGAAGTTTGGGCGTCCCTCCTCCGAATGTTGCCCCCGCCACCCAGCTCCGGACAAGCGGATGAAAATGAATGAATGAATGTTTGAGGAAGTGGCTTGGAGAGAGTGAAGCACGTGAGCGCAAACAAGCATGTCACACGTTATCAAAACTGGCTGTAGCATAACTCAGTTTAAACCAAAGAAAAAGAGTTCCTCTTTGTATCCTTGTCTTACAGGCAGTGGCGTATGTCAATGGGACGACGAGACTCCCCCTTCCTACGCTCCACAGATTGCTCAACCCATTATGGGACAAAATCAACCCCAAGCTGACAACACGCCTCAGCCCACAAACCAAATGACGTCAACCCCCATGAGGAGGGCCCAACTACCTCCCCCACCACTCCTCAGTCCCGTCCACATGAGATCATGGGCCGGATACAACCCTCCCCTGACACCTGATGGACAGTCTGACAATGCTCTCAACTTTTCCAGCGTCTCGGGCGCCCTCCCACACACTGATGACTCTCAGGTTATGACAATCCCAGTGGCAGCAGAAGGAGAAGAGACTATGCTGGTCTACCATCCATGGACGACTCAGGACTTCATGGACGCAACCGGACATCTGCCTCCAATTGATAAAGGTGGACAGACATTTTTCAATTACCTTGTGTTTTTTTTCTGGCAGCAGGTCCTGCCCTCGTCACAAGAGCTGAAACGTATCCTGATACACAAGCTGGGGCCTGTGAAATTCGCCAAGATTTCTGCTGTCTTTCCACGCGCCAATGATGCCGCGAATCACAGCCCTTTGCACCCCGAGTGGGACCACGTCAACAACAGAGAATACAGGGAGTGGCTGGACAGATGGGGCCTCAGGCTAGTTGAGGACTTCCGGGTCCGCTGTGAACTCAGTAAAGTCACCGCCTGCAAGCAGAGAGACGACGAAGATGTGGCTGACTTCAAACACTGCCTGACTGAATGCTTTGATGCCCACTCTGGGTTGACACCACAGAGGCGTAGAAGACACCTGCATTGGACTTGACGATGCCCGTCTATCTGAAGTGGGCATCTGAGACACGCATATCCAGGCTGAAAAGCATCATAAAACTGAGAAGACAAAGTTGAAAAAGAACAGAGAGGAGGCCACCCATAGAACTCAACTTGCCCTCCTCCAGGCTGTGACTTCCATTCAAAATCCATCTGCAGGACCTGCAGGCCCCCAGCAACCGTGGCAGTCGCAATCCTACAACACCAGAGATCGTGGTGTGGCTTGTGGAAGCTGTCCCTGGCAGAACCGCAATCCACCCAGATCACGTATTTCTCCGAGTCAAGATTCTGATGTCTGTTTTCACTGTGGTGAAGCTGGGCACTGGGCCAGAGACTGCCCACACAGAGGCCAAGATCGCTACCTACAACGCTGTGGTTACGATGGCTTCAACAGGCAAGGGCGTGGTCAGCCTAGGGTTCTGGACCTCCGGGTCACTAATTCCAATCTGACTGATCCACAAAAACGGCGGATGAAAAGGGGGTGTCCCTCGTCACATCGACATACGCACATGCATCAGCCTCAGAAAAAGGAAGTGAAACACACACACACACACACACACACATCGACATCCGCATCTGCATCAGCCTCGGAAAGGGAAAGTGAAACACACACACCCCCCTTCTCACAGGCTCCCGGGAAGTGGCTGGCGTCACTTAAGAGGAGGAGAGACAGAGACTCTTTAATTGTTCTGTGTGGTGATAACTTTGTTAATATTACTTTATTATTGTTTATTTCACTGGGATTTGTAAGGATGTTGCTTGGTGACGGTAACACGAAGGAGCTGTGCGTGGACGTGGGTGCGCGGTGCACCGTTCAAACATTCACAACTCACAGTCAGCAGTTTCACCTCCACTTTTCCACCAGGCGTTCAGTGAGTTACCCACTGCTTGTCCTGCATTTCATCCAGTTACTGTTTCAGCCTTGGATCTTTCATACATTCACATACACTCACTCACACATCCACATTCACTCAGTGGCACTCACCTCGCTATCCGGATTCAATGTTCCTGTGCTGAAGTGCGCGCCAGTGCAGAGGCGTTGTTTATCAAGCGCGGGTCAGAGGGTGGCACAGCCCATTATGCACACGGGTGTTTGTATTGATTAATAATTGTATATAGATGTGAATGGTAGTGTGAACAAGATGTGTGAATTGTGTTAACGTGTATGATGTCTATAGGAATGTATTAAGTGTCTGTTTGTAATTGTATTTTTAAGCCATTTGTGTGCAGTTTTCCCCTATGTAATGGTTTATCCCAATTAGGCCTAGTCAGGCTGCACTATTTAAGGGATATTCAGTGTCTGTAAGAGGTGGGAGAGTATTGAGTGTTAGGACTGATTGTGCTGTGTAGTTGTTAAAGTAATTAAAACTAGCCTGCTTGCCAAAGCTAAAATCTTCTCGCTTGTGTTTGACTGTACTACCTTTTCTGGTTTGCCGTGATCCCTTTAAGTGGAGAGGCCGCTTCAGTCCCTAGCACTGTTTTTACACAAAAGGAGCCTTTACCTCCCATCGGCACTTACGTACAATACACTATGCCTAACTGCTTGGCTTTACCTACATTCAAGTTAACCGTTTTACAAAAATCTGTTCTCCTTGTAGATTCCGGAGCCACACACTCTGTCATCAGGTCATATGACCTCCCGGGCGTGAAAATGAGTGGCCGGTTTTTGTATTCCACTGGCGCATGTGGTACCATGGTGAAAGAGAATTTCACGTCACCATTCCGCACATCCTGTGATAACCCACAAACTGATTTCAAACACTCTTTTCTGTTGTCCCCATGTTGTCTGGTCAACCTGATGGGTCGAGATTTGACGCTTTGATTGGGCATTGATCTGGTGTCCACACCGGATGGGGTTGTTGCAGTGTGCAAAGGCTCGAAGGCAGGTGGCTGCAAAGCCACACAGGGATGCCCCTTGAGGGAAGAAGAAGCCCTGTAGCTGGTTTGCTCTTGCAACATCTACTTTGACAACTTGGTGACGTATTCTCTCTCGCCCCCCTTGTACACTTATCAATGGAAATTGCCATATCCTGAATCCTGTTCCTTACTCAATATGGCTCGCAATTTTGGGAACCCTTCTGCATGTTTCATGAAACCTGGAGCACTACATTGCACTGCCCACATTTATGAAAGCCCAGATGAGGAGTTTGAAAGTGTTTTCTACTCTGACATGCATGATTTATTACATCTTACTGCCGTGTTTTGGAACACGTGGCGCAGCGCTGTCTCTGTCTCTCTGTCTCCTACTCAGTGTGACCTGTTTCTGATTGAGGACTCACACCCCAATGTCTCCTTGTCTAAGTCCAAGGATGAACAATGGCAAGATTTGGGCCCTTGGGTTGAACAATGTACATTGAGTACTTTGTACTGACTGCACTCCGACTGACGACCTTGCCATTTCCTATTCCCCCACGAGACAGGTGTTCATGTTAAACTACAACTGCTGTACTCCTGTACTACGACCCATGTACTTATCTGACCCAAATGTTCATACTCATCTCATCATGCCTATGCTCTCCCCAAGTGACATAAATCCATCCCTTTCATCCATTCCTGCGTCTCTGTGGGCTAACGGTAAATATGATGTAGGCCCTATAAAGGGAGCTGAGCCCCTGATCACACCTAAATCCTCATATCAGCCTAAATGATTCCAATACACCCTCAAACCTGAGGCTGTTGAAGGTATTAAACCTGTTTTTGACTCACTCCTGGCTGCTGGTGTTATCATGCCATGCAACGACTCACCAGTTTGTACACCCATTTTACTGGTCATGAGAGCTAGAGATCCACCTGCGGAGCCTGAATGGCATTTTGTTCAGGACCTGAAAGCTGTTAACGCCGCAGTACATGCACGTGCCCCGAGAGTTCCCAATCCATACACCATATTAACCCAGATTCCGTCAGATGCTAAGTGGTTTTCTGTTGGCAATCTCTCCAACGCGTTCTTCAGCAATCCAGTACACCTTGACTCTCAATATTGGTTCGCCTTTCAGTTTAATGGCCAGGGCTACACCTTGACTCGTCTCTGCCAGGGCTACTGTGAAATCCCTACCATTTATAATGACGCTCTTTGTGAATCACTGTCATCTCTTAAGTTGTCTCCAGGCTCTGCTCTACGCAATACGTGAATGACTTACTCATTGCTGCACCATCTGCAGTACAGTGTCAGACTGACACCGTCGCTCTCCTCAGACACCTGGCAGCTGAAGGTCATAAGGCCAGTTCAACCAAACTGCAGTTAGTTAGACAACAAGTCACTTTTCTTGGTCACATTGTGTCTGCACAAGGGAAAACTCTTTCCCCAAAACACAATGAAGCAATTCAACAGGTCCCTAGGCCTGTTATGAAAAGGCAGCTGATGTCTCTTCTAGGTCTGTTTTCTTATTGTTTCATTCCAAACTACTCTGAGACTGAGAAACCCTTGAGTGCCCAGTTGACAGTTGACAAGTTGAGGCCTGTGGCCTACTTCTCATGCAAACTTGACCCTGTTGTGGCAGGGATGCCTGGTGTCCAGTAGCCACAGATGAAAAAGGCTCTTTTGGCTTCCAGAGACACTGTGTGTTTAACTCTTTTGGTTCTGCATGCTGTCACTTTGATTTTGTCTGAACAGAAAACATCACACCTCTCTGCTGCTCGTCACCTGAGGTACCACATCTGCCTTCTTGATATGCCAAATGTCACCATCCGCCGGTGTAATGTCCTCAATCCAGCCACCTTGCTGCCTAAAGCTATGGAAGTGCTGACTGAGCTGCACAACAAAGGCTGCAGCTCGGCTTCCGTATGTTCCACCCTCTGCTACACTCCTCCACGCAGTACTTGCTGAGCTCTCTGCAGTTCAATCTTTTGCCACTTCAAGAAGAGAGGCGTCCTTGGTCCTCTTGTGGATCATTGTTTGCGGAAAGAGTGTGGTGAGGACCGGATGGTAAGCCCTGCTTGCCCCGACACTTCTTCCCTCACTATGCCAAGTTGACACATGGGAAGGACCATGTGTCAAAAGGGGGAATATGTATGCAAATAAATGACACTTGGTTCACAAAAGGTTCTCCTTCTGCAGAAGGATAATGATGCACTTGGAGTCAAGTGCATCACCGACTACAACACCAGGAGTGCACAGTGCCCCACTGATCCCCCTCTGCCCAACTCTCTCAACAGGTTCTACGCCCGCTTTGAGGATCTGAATGCCCCCCGCAGCACCAGACTTACCCCGCCACCAGGAGAAAAGTCACCCAGTGTGGCCACAGCAGAAGTGAGGAGGACCCTTCTGAGGATCAACCCACACAAAGCTGCTGGCCACGACAACATCACTGGACGGCTACTGAAGGGCTGCGCAAACGAGCTGAGACAGAGGTTCTGACAGACATTTTCAACACCTCCCTCCGGCAGGCGCAGGTCCCCAGCAGCCTTTAGACCGCTACCACCATTCCCTCACCCACTTGGAGAGGAAGGACTCCTATGTCCGTCTACTCTTCGTGGACTTCACATCGGCCTTCAATACCATCATCCCTCAGACACTGGTCCATAAACTATCAACCCTCGGACTGAGCTCCACCCTCTGCAACTGGGTATTTGATTTCCTGACCGATAGGGCGCAGTCTGTAAAGATCCGTGGCATCTCCTCTTCCTCCATCAAGCTCAGCACAGGGATGTGTGCTGAGCCCCCTCCTGTTCACCCTGCTTACACAGGACTGCAAAGTGCTGAATCCAGGCTGCCTAATCGTGAAGTTTGCGGATGACACAGCTGTGGTTGGACAAATCCAACCACAGCTCTCCATGTGCAACACCTGGAGAGCTGGTGCAGGGAAAACAACCTCTGCATCAACGTGAACAAGACCAAGGAGATGATCATTGACTACAGGAGGGGCTACACCTCCCCTGCACATCGGAGGAACAGTGGTGGAAGTTGTCTCCAACTACAGGTACCTGGGCACCCATATCTCAGACCTCACCTGGAAGCCCAACACCTCCTGTCTTATCAGGAAAGCCCACCAGCGTCTCTACTTCCTCCCTGACATCCTTTTACAGATGCGTGGTGGAGAGCGTCTTGTCATCTTGCATCACTGTGTGGCACGGCAGCTGCTCAGCAGCAGAAAAAAAGTCTCTGCAGAGGGTAGTGAAGGCTGCACAGAACCGTAGGACCGTAGGACGCAACCTCCCACCCACCAAAGAAATCTACAACAGTAGATGCAGGAAACGGGCCTCCTGCATCATGAAAGACTCCACCCACCCAGCAAACTCACTGTTCATCAGCCTCCCCTCAGGCAGGAGGCCGCGTAGCATCAAAAGCAGGACCACCAGACTGAGGAACAGTTTCTTCCCTGAAGCTGTTAGACTATTGAATTCTGGTGGAAACCTGTAACTGTATTCATCGTCTTGTCACTGTAATTCATCACTGTAACTCATCTGTTACTGTTATTCATTTTCATTGTCGTCACCGCAATACTTCTCCTCTCCTTTTCTCTCTCCTCTTATTTCTCTCTCAACTTCTCTCTCTCCTCTTCTCTCTTTTTCCTCCCTCTCGATCAGGGATCCAAATATCTTATATCGTTCATCATATGTCAACATGTGTTGTAATGACAATAAAGCTTCCTTGAATCCTTTTCCTGGATTTCTCCAGTGCCTTTAACACCATCCAGCCACTTGCACTCCAGGACAAACTCACGAGCATGCAAGTCATGACCCCTGTCATTTTGCCTGGATCTACAGTTACCTCACGGGCAGGCCACAGCACGTCAGGTTGAACAACAACACTACATCTGACACTGTAGTCAGTAACATCGGACCACCACAGGGACGGTGCTGGCCCCTCTTCTCTTCACCCTCTACACCTCGGACTTCTGGTAAAACTCTGAGCTGTGCCACATCCAGAAGTTTGCAGATAACACAGCCATCGTGGGGTGTATCAGGAACGACAATGAGGAGGAGTATAGACGTCTGGTAGGTAACTTTGTTGTCTGGTCCAAATCCAACCATCTGCAGCTCAACACCTGCAAGACAAAGGAACTGGTCATCAACTTCGGGAAATTGAAACCAAAACCGGTCGGTCCTTATCGACGGGGAGGAGGTGAAGGTTGTGGAGACCTACAAATACCTCGGGCTATGGCTGGACAACAGGCTAGACTGGGCACACAACACCACACAGCTTTAGAAGAACACACAGAGTAGGTTCTACTTCTTGCGGACACTCAGGGCTTTCAACATCTGCAGGAAGCTCCTAAAGATGTTTTACCAGTCTTTGGTGGCCAGTGCCATTTCTTACGCTGTGGTGTGCTGGGGGAGCAGCACATCAAAGAAGGACCTTACTAGACTGGAAATGCTGATAAGAAATGCTAGTTCTGTGGTGGGCACAAACGTGGACTCACTGGCGACAGTAGCGGAGAAGAGGACTTTTGGCAAACTGCTCTCTATCAGGGATGTTGATGTTTATTGCCGTGCCACATAAGGCACGTGCCATATGTGGCACTGCCTTAGATTGGTTTCGATCGTACTTAACTGACCGTTACAAGTTTGTCTAGATTGATAATAATCAGTCCCCCCGCACCGAAGTCAGCCTTGGTGTCCCACAGGGATCAGTGCTAGGTCCAATCTTGTTCCCTTTATATGCTCCCACTGGGTGATTCTTCTTCTTTTCCTTTCAGCTTATCCCATTTTTCAGGGGTTGCCACAGCGAGTCAATAATTTCCATCTCACCCTGTCCTGCACATCCTCAACTCCAACTCCAACCACCTCCATGTCCTCCCTCACTGCATCAATAAATCTCCTCTTTGGCCTTCCTCTTCATCTCTTACGTGGTAGCTCCATGTCTAGCATTCATCTCCCAATATAATCACTGTGATGTCATCAGAAAACATTCAATTTACTTTCATAGTTATGCTGATGACACTCAGTTGTATTTATCACTTGAGACTGACAAGCATGATCATCTACTGCAGCTTAAATCCTGCATAGATGACATTAAGAACTGGATGACCCATAACTTCTTAATGCTAAATTCAGATAAAACTGAGTTATTGGTCCTAGGTCCTAGGCAAGTAAGGGACTCTGTAGCTGACATAATTGCCGCTGATAATAGTTAAACCACTGCCTCCAACACTTCTATGAAAAACCTAGGTTTTTTTTTTTATCAGGACCTTCCCTTTAGCTTCCATATTAAAAAAATATTTCTAAGACTCCTTACTTTCTTCTTCATAATATTAGGAGAGTCAGTCCCTGGAGGCAGCTGAGAAGTTGGTCCATGCATTTGTAACCTCTAGCTGGACTACTGTGATTCTTTATTAGCCAGATGCCCAGCCAGTTCTCTGAGCTCTCTACAGCTCATCCAGAACACGGCAGCTCATGTTCTAACCAAAACCAGGCAGAGAGACCATATCTCCCCGGTCCTCGCCCCTCTCCATTGGCTATCAATACATTTTAGGATCCAGTTTAAGATCCTGTTAATTACATATAAGGCCCTCCATGGGCTGGCACCCTCCTATATAGTGGAGTTGATACAACCCTATCAACCCACTAGAACTCTTCGTTCTGTAGGAACAGGTCTTGTTGTGGTTCCACGAATCTCTGAATCTAGATTTGGAGCCAAAGCCCTTTGCTACCAGGCCCCTCTATTGTGGAACCACCTGCCAGATACTGCACCTCAAACTGGTAAGTTGATAGAGCAGCCAGCCATCGATGGCCTACCGCACTGAGTTTGGCTGTACTCAACACATACATCAGTGGATTGTTATTGGTGCGTACAGTAAATCTTGCCCCATGCAAGTAATCGAGGAATTTGTCAACTACAGCCCACTTGAGAGACAAGAATTCCAACTGATGTTTGGGATAATTTTTCTCACATGAACTCAGCTTCCGACCGGCAAACGCAACTGGTTTTAAGCCTTCTGGGGACTCTTGATACAATACAGCCCCAAGACCCTTCAATCTTGCATCCACATGTAGAATGTACGGCTTTTGTGGATCAGCAAATGCCAGGACAGGTGCATGGGTCAAGCAGCAGATAATCTGGTGGAATGCATCTGTACAAGATTTGTCTCACCTGTCTCCAAAGTGCTCTGACTCTTTCAGGTAGACTTTTTCTACATCTGGGGCATGCTTGTTTCTCTTTTGCATTGGAGCATAGCACTTGGTGAGTTCAGTCAGTGGTCTAACGATTGCAGCATAGTTCTGTATGAACCTACAGTAATAACCGCAAAATCCAAGAAAAGACTGCAATGTCTTCAGGTTGGTGGATTAGGCCAGTTGGTAACAGCTTCAATCGTATCGGGATCAGGTGCTTTGGCAGACACAATATGCCCTAGGTATTTAACCACCGGCAAATTTATGAAACACTGCCTAAAGGAGGCCAAGGACAACTAAAGAAGGAGGGTGGAACAGAAACTGCAAGAGAACAACATGACTTCAACTTCAACTTTTATTTATTTAAAGTGCCAAATCACAACAGCCGTCATCTGAAGGCAATGCGCAAAACATCCAAACATTGGAGCAACAATTTTCAATAAGGGAGAATAAACCCCCTGCCCTTACAGACCCTCACACAGGCTGAGGAACGACTCCCAAAAAACCCAGACAGGACTCAGTGTGCCACAGGACCCCTCACCCCCCACCCCCCATCCCCCCACACTCCCAGCCTGCAACAGGATATCTAGAACCATTACGTCCAGCCATAGGCCTCACACAAGGTCTACGGCTGGATCTACTGGCCATTATGGGCACTGTCAAATAGAAAACTCTTCAATCTAATCTTGAAGGTAGAGATTGTGTCGGCCTCCCGGACTAGGACTGGCAGCTGGTTCCAAAGTAGAGGGGCCTGATAACAGAAAGCTTTGGCTCCAAATCTAGATTTGGAGATTATGGAACCACAAGAAAACCTGCTCCTAAAGAATGAAGAGTTCTAGTGGGTTGATAGGGTTGTATCAACTCCACTATATAGGAGGGTTAGGGTTAGGGCCCATGGAGGGCCTTAAAGGTAAGCAATAGGATTTTATACTGTATTCTAAAGGGAACTGGAAGCCAATGAAGAGAGGCGAGGACCGGGGAGATATGGTCTCTCTGCCTGGTTTTAGTCAGAACACGAGCTGCCGTGTTCTGGATAAGCTGCAGAGTTTTCAGAGAGCCGGCCGCACATCCGGCTAATAACGAGTTGCAATAGTCCAGCCTTGAAGTAACAAAGGCATGGACCACCTTCTCAGCTGCATCTAAGGGAATTATCTGCCTCACTTTCCTAATGTTACATAGATGAAAGTAGGCAGTCTTAGACACATTTTTTATATGGGATTTGAAAGAAAGCTCCTGGTCAAAAATAACACCTAGGTTTTTAACAGAGGTGTTGGAGGCCGTGGTTAAACTATAATCAGATGCTATTATGTCAGATATAGAGTCCCTTACATGTTTTGGACCTAGAACCAGTAACTCAGTTTTGTCAGAATTTAGCAACAAAAAGTTACGGGTCATCCAGGTCTTTATGTCATCTACGCAGGATTTAAGCCGCTGTAGATGATCTTGTTCACCAGCCTTAATAGATAAATATAATTGAGTGTCATCAGCATAACAGTGGAAGTCAATTGAATGTGTTCTGATGACATCGCCTAATGGGAGCATATAGAGGGTGAACAAGATTGCGGAACCAAGCACTGAGGGTGAACAAGAGGGTGAACCAAGCACTGATAACTGCGGGACACCAAGGTTGACCCTGGTGCGGGGGGACTGAGAATCATTCATTTGAACAAACTGTATCGGTCAGTTAAGTATGACCAAAACCATTCTAGGGCAGTGCCACTGATTCCAAGCAGGTTCTCCAGCCTCATCAACAGAATCTGGTGGTCGACCGTATCAAATGCTGCACTCAGATCTAACAATACTAGCACAGAGACAGAACCCCGGTCTGAAGCCATCAAAAGGTCATTAGTGACTCTGACCAGAGCAGTCTCTGTGCTGTGGTTAGCTCTAAAGCCTGACTGGAAGGTCTCACATAGATTGTTGCAATTTAGGTAATCAGAGGTCATTAATCAGCTGGTCAGCAACAACTCTCTCTAAGATTTTAGATATAAAAACCAAATTGGAGATGGGCCTATAGTTCGCTAGGACCTCTGGGTCCAGGGAAACCTTGAAATTTAGGAGGACATAGCCAGTTTTAAGAGATACATTAATTATATCTAACAAGGAGGTGCCAAGTAAGGGGATCACCTCCTTAAGGAGACTAGTCGGAATAGGGTCTAAAATGCATGTGGAGCATTTGGCAGAGATCATGGCAGTCAGCTGGCGTAAATCTATTGGGTCGAATGTCGTCAGGGATATGCCTGGTTTACTAGCTACCTCCTGCACCACGGCATCAGAATGCAGACTAGCTGCAGTTGATGTCAAGCGGCCAATTAAAGTTTCCCTAATAGTTACTATTTTACCATTAAAGAAACTCATGAAGTCAGAGCTGCTGACATGAGCTGGGATGCTCTGCTCCATGGAGTTATGCCCCTGACTCAGCCTGGCTACAGGGCTGAACAGGAACCTTGGATTATTTATATATTATTATTATTATGATTATTATTTATATTGTTCAATTAAAGAGGTGTAATACCTAGCCCTGGCACTATGCAAAGCTTGTCGGTACTTTTTAAATCTATCTTTCCAGTTCAGGAATAAGTCACTGTCTCTGGATGAGCGCCATCTCCTCTCTAGTTTACGTGACAATTGTTTTAATTTATGGGTTTCAGATGTATACCAAGGAGCTGTCCTCCTTCTAGTAATAGTTTTCTTAATGATTGGGGCAATTGAATCTAAAGTATTTTGAAGGGAGCTAGAAATACTGTCAACCACAGAATCAATATCAGAGGGACTGGTGTTATTACAAACATCCCCTGAAAAATGGAGAGCCGGGACTGTACTAAGAGCCAGTGGAACTGCTTCCTTAAAGTCAGAAATGGCACTATCAGTCAATTGTTGAGACCAAATGCATGCTTCAACATTATTATGGTCCTCCAGTAGAAAGTCGAAGATTAATGCATGGTCCGACAGACAAGGATTTTGGGGAGAAACAATAAGGTGTTCAATTTCAACACCATAGGATAGGACAAGGTCTAGTGTATGATTTAAGGTATGTGTGGGACGGAGGTCTGGGACGGCATGCGGACCATCACAGGCCTAAAAACCAGGACCAGCCTTGAGGACGGGGGAGAGGAGATGGCAAAGAGGTTGAACAA
The DNA here is from genome assembly GCA_016785265.1 of Paraplagusia blochii. NCBI lineage: Eukaryota > Metazoa > Chordata > Actinopteri > Pleuronectiformes > Cynoglossidae > Paraplagusia > Paraplagusia blochii. The sequence goes on from JAFBJS010057695.1 coordinate 18,341, forward strand.
CTTCTTCAACCGGTTCAATCACCCCAGCCCCACATCGTCCACGCTCTCACTGCAGTCTCCACCACCCCCTCCAGTAGTGGCTGACCATCCAGGCCCATCCTCGTCAGACCTCGCCCCACCTCTGCCAGTATCATCATCATCATCATCATCATCATCTTCACCACCAGGCTGCACAACTGGAACTCACCAATACCTACACAACAACATTCCAATCCCCCCTCCCCCTCCTCTCCCTCTCTCCCCCGACTTTCCCTATCTCACCGCTTTCCCCCTCTACTCCCACTCCACCCTACACCACCCTACTCCACCCCCCTGCCTACTGTCATATTTCCCCTCCCCTCTCTTCCTCTCTCACCTCCACACTCCCCCCACCCACTACATCTCAACCCCTCTCATCACATTTTCTTGTCATTACAGCTGATCAGGTGAGGCAAGAACTGAGGAAGCTTTGGTCCCGGAAGCCAGCAGGCCCGTACAAGGTGTGTCCACGACTCTTCGGCTGGGGAGAGTGCCAACCATCTGGAAGACGTCCTGCACCGTTCCTGTTACCAAAATGAACCCGCCCAGCGAGCTGGACGACCTCCGGCCAGTAGCACTGACCTCTCACCTGATGAAGACCCTGGGGCTCTTCCTGAACCTCCTCAGGCCAGAGGTGCAACATGCCCAAGACCAACTGTAGTTTGCGTACAGAGCGGAGGTCGGCGTGGATGATGCGACCGGGCCTACACTCATCTTGACAGGGGAAGCGGCGCTGTGAGGATCCTTTTTCTGGATTTCTCCAGTGCCTTTAACACCATCCAGCCACTTGCACTCCAGGACAAACTGACAAGCATGCATGTGGATCCCTGTCTTGTTGCCTGGATCTACAGTTACCTCATGGACAGGCCACAGTACGTCAGGATGAACAACAACACCATGTCTGACACTGTGGTCAGTAACGTCAGAGCCCCACAGGGGACGGTGCTGGCCCCTCTTCTCTTCATACTCTACACCTCGGACTTCTGGTACAACTCTGAGCTGTGCCACATCCAGAAGTTTGCAGATGACACAGCAATTGTGGGGTGTATCAGGAACGACGATCAGGAGGAATATAGACGTCTAGTGAGTAACTTTGTTGTCTGGTCCAAATCCAACCATCTACAGCTCAACACCTCTAAGACCAAGGAACTGGTCATCGACTTCAGGAAATCAAAACCAAAACCGTGGCCGTTCCTTATTGAAGGGTAGGAGGTGGAGGTCGTGGAGACCTACTAATACCTTGGACTGTGGCTGGATAACAGGTTAGATTGGGCACATAACACCATGCAACTGTACAAGAAGACAGGCTTTACTTCTTGCAGAAACTCAGGTCTTTCAACATCTGCAAGAAGCTCCTAAAAATGTTTTACCAGTCTTTGGTGGCCAGCGTCATTTCTTGCGCTGTGGTGTGCTGGGGGAGCAGCACATCAAAGAATGACCTAACTATACTGGAAAAGCTGATTAGTCTATTAGTCTAGTTCTGTGGTGGGCACACACCTGGACTCCATGGCACCAGTTGCGGAGAAGAGAACTATTGGCAAACTGCTCACAATCATGGACAATGCCACTCACCCTCTGCACTCTATCGTCATCAAACAGAGGAGTCTGTTCAGTGACAGACCTTCTCGGACATCTGGGGGGAGAGCATTCCAGAGTTGGGGAGCAGAGCGACTGAAAGGAGGAGGAGGAATGAAGAGAGCAAGTAGGAGTAGAAATGAAGAGGAGACTGGACAGATAAGGGGGGGGGGTGGATGTCCTTAAAAGTGAGGAGGAGTACTTTAAAGTTGATTCTTAGATTTATGGGAAGCCAGTGGAGATGCTTTAGTACATTAGTTTAGTTTAGTGATATGCTGGAACGACAGGGTTTTGGTTATGATGCAGGCAGCTGAGTTCTGGACCAGTTGGAGTTTATGGAGGGATTTCTGAGGGAGACCAAAGAGGAGAGAGTTACAGTAGACAAGGCGAGAGGTGACGAGACTATGAACAAGAATTGAGGTGGAGTGGGAGGTGAGTGAGGGGCGCAGTCGGTTTATGCTGCAGAGGTGGAAGTAGGCGGAACGTGTGGTGTTATTTATATGAGAGTGGAATGAGACTGCCACTCTTGACTACCTCATACAAAACCACCCTTGGCACCCTGTCATATGCCTTTTCTAAATCTGACCTTCGCTATACTTCTCCATCAACATCCTCAATGCAAATATTGCATCTGTGTTTTGTTGTCTTGCATCTTTGATTTGGCCAAGGTTTTACAAGGTTTTTTTAAGGTTGTCACACAATTAACCCATGATTCCTGTGTGAGAGAGTGTAGCTTTGCTCATAGGTCCAAAACATATTGAATTTCATTTTTGACGCTTGGACCTTCCTCCCAGCTTTCTTTAATTAGGTCCAACACTCCCTCGGCTTTCTGCAGAATAATAATTCAAAAGGGTTTAACCCAATGTTGCCTCCAATTTTTCATTTTTCTGGGCAGACAGAGAACCTCCCTGAACACTCAGGACCACGCTACATATGATTTTAAAGGTAAAAATACCACTAGTGGGTGTTCAAGTAATTTAGAAATCCCATGTGTTATAGTTTATAGCTCTGCCGGCCACAGAAGCTGAGCTTGTGGGCTAGTTCAGCCCCTGGGCCTTTAATTTGATATATTGGCTGTAGAGCATGAAACAGAAGTGTTTGGATTAGAAAGGGCCCATAGCAAAACAACATTATTTGTGCATAAACATGTCTTTGTTTATAGTTTTGGACTGCTGGTGTTTACAAAGAGAGGGATAATGAGAATTATCATTATTCTCTTGATAGTTTCAATGATAGAGCTCTAACTTTAAACAAATCAAGTGAGAGAGGACATGAATAGGGATGTCCGATATAACATTTACCGTTACCGATATGAACCGATATTACCCAAACATTTAATTTCCGATACCGATATAGAAAGCTAATTTCCTCTGAATTAGTGTGATACCAGATTAAATGCATTCTATGAATAACTGCATACAACATAAACACACTACTTCAATATAAGTTATGGAAAAAAGACACATTTATCTTTTACCATTTTGTCTAAAACAGTCCTATGATTCTTTGTGCAGCATTTAATGTAAACAAGAAACGTCTAGTGTTGGACAGAATAACTTTCCAAAAACATTGATTAACATCATAAACCGGGATCATTCAGCCTCACAATAATAGTCAAGATAAATAGGCACAGATAGAATCGGCTGCAGAGTAAAAAACCCTCGTTAATGACAGAAAAAACAGTTCAGCATCGTCACAATGTGAACGACTCTACTCGTTGATGACATGAGAGACGACACCGAGCGGTGTTTCACTGGCAAATGTCTGAGAAATACTTATTTAGAATACGATTAGTCCTGACATAGCCCGGCTACAGAAACGCCACACGTTTAATAAAAACAGCGTCATGAACGGGAGCAAACGACTGGTTCTCCAGAACGATGAACTGAAGTTTGTCTGATTTCTTTTGCTCTCATCTGTTCTTTACCGTATTTTACTCCGAGTCTTTGAGAGAGAGAGACAGAGAGAGAGAGACAGAGAGAGAGACAGAGAGAGAAAGAGAGAGAGACAGCTGCTGGCGCCACCGCCGCCACTGCCGCTGTGTTGTTGTCGTTTCACTGAGTCCAATGTTGTTTTTCTTTACTGCGCTGCATAAAAACACCTCGTGATAAAGTGTTAAAATCCCCCAAACCCCCGCATGACCACCTCCTTGCAGTCGTTAAGAATTACAGTTTTCTATCCACAGAAAACTCCAGCACACGGACAGTTACTGTAGCATTGCTCATTGTAGCTGTCTCTTTAAATGACATCATTAATCACGTGCAGGTCAGAGTGTCAGTACTGCAGACTCAGTTCCTCATGCAGTCGAGCGTATTTGCTGAGACAGCGGCTTTGCTGCATCGGATTAATATTATCGGTGGAAAAACCGATACCGATATAATCTGATATTAAAAATTATGCTCATATCGGCCCGATATTTATCGGTGGACCGATATATCGGACATGCCTAGACATGAAGGTAGTTGAAGTTAGAGTAGACTGGGTAAAATGGAAAATGTTCACTTGCTGTGGCAACCACTGAAGAAGGGACAAGCCAGTCTTCATTCACAGTCTTGAACAGTCTTGATTTTTACAGCACATCAATATGTAGTTTGACAGACAGCTGTTTAGTGGGGTTTTCATTTGTTTCTCAAAGGAAAGTGTAATCATGTGACAGGTGGACTGTCAACTGTAACTTTTAGATCTGAGGCATCAGGTTGACATCTCTCAGAGCTGCCCTTTCTCACTCGAAAACTAAAAGAATATCACCCAGCTTCACCTCTTGTTCGCACATACACGGACAGCCATTCCATCTTAAAACAACCACATTTCTTTTTTACTTTGGCTTTGTGAGTGGATGTGCCACTGTTCGTTCGTTTTGCCTTAATAAGGGGTTAGCGTAGCGTTGATCTGCGTTTATCTCTCTCCACAGTCTTTGCTCTACACTCAGTCGCTCCGTTAGCTACATGCTAACGTGCAAAACAGTGGCACTTACACATAGGCGCACAGCTTTGAGGGAACATTGATTTAACCCCGTGGAGGCCTGGGGCACCTCCCGCACTGCAAATAACAAGGAGTCTAACCACTTATCCCAGCTTGGACTGTCTTCCTGAATGAACTTCCTGGTCTGTTTGTCTCCCCTTCCTGCTGTGTCTGGTCGTCAATGTGATCACACTCACGTGTCTCTGTCATTAGTCTTACTCGTGTCACCTGGTGCCCTGACTGTATATATACCCCCCTCCCTCACTCAGTCTTGCGGATCATTGTACCGGGTCTCTTGTTAAGTGTCAGATGTTAGTAGTTGTTAATACATTCAAATGTAACCTCCATCAGTGGCAGTAGCGCAGTGGTGCATGCTGTGTGGCAGGCGGGTTTACCCTTTAGCACTCAGGGCATGACACGCACAAGCAACTCACATCTTCCTGGATGCCAGGCCAGTAAAATCTATCTGTGATGCCGTCTAGTGTTTTGTGGCAGCTCATGTGTCCAGCCATCTCAAGGTAGTAGAGCTACTAAGGTACCTTATGAGAACTCCCTGGAAAAAAGCAACTAATTCCATCTGAGTGGCAGAGGGCTGCAGCAGTTTTAATTACAAAGAAAACAAACTCCAAAGACATTGGCCTGTTTTGCAGCAATGTCCTAATGAATATAGAAGGAAAGATCTTCTTCTCAGTGCTAGCCATAAGGATGATAAACTACCTGCTTGAGAATCGTTACATTGACACCAACTGCCAGGAATCCTCAGGTGCGTAGAGCACTCTACAGTGATCTTGGACCTCATCCAGAAAGCTAAGTGGGAGAAGACGGACCGGCATGTCATTTGGCTTGACGTTGCCAATGCGTATAGGTCAGTCCTGCACCTGCTGGTCAGCTACGCCATGCTTATCCCGTTTTTCAGGGGTTGCCACAGCGAGTCAACAATTTCCATCTCACCCTGTCCTCCGTATCCTCCACTCCAACTTCAACCACCTCCATGTCCTCCCTCACCGCATCCACAAATCTCCTCTTTGGCCTTCCTCTTTGTCTCTTACCTGGTAGCTCCATATCTAGCATTATTCTCCCAATATAAGCACTGTCCTCCTCTGAACATGTCCAAACCATATATATACACTTAAGATGGTATAACAATACAACTGTACAATCAGTTCTCAGGAGGTGTCTCTGTTCTGGGTTTTGTATTTTGTCCATTTCTCCCATTTAGGTTCACACTCGGCCTGTTGGATTCTCAATATATGTGTAAGTCTTTCCATGTCAAATATTTCTTCTATTATGTCTGACCAATTCTTCAAGATTGGCGGATCTTCTTTATACCAATTCCTTGTTATGGCCTTTTTGGATGCCGACAACATTATCTTCACTAAATACTGATCTTTGTGTTGGATATTTTCGCATGACAAATTATTAAGGTATAGGAATTTCCATGTGTTTGCTGTTTTGTATCCTAATATTTTAATAAGTTCCTTCCAGCTCATTCCAGTGTTTTATTATTTTCACACACTCTCAGAAGATATGCATGTGCCCTGCATTTTGTTCCCCACATTGTCTCCAACATGATTGTTGTGTAGTTAAAAACCTGCCCTTAGTTTTAGGGTTTTTAAAAAACCTGATTATATTTTTCCAACATAATTCTTTCCATACCATCAAGTTGGTGGTGGTTCGTTGTACCTTGCAGATATTAAACCAGTCTTCTTCAGAGATTTCTGTATTACTTTATTTTACCCACTTATCCCTGACGTAGAGTGTGAAGGTTCCCCTGTTGTTGACCAGTCCTTTATATAACATTGATATTATTTTTCCTGTATTATTTGTATATGCATTCTTTCATGTTAATGTCACTTTGTTTAAATCATGTGGAAGATCTGATTTGATGTCTTTTAGATAGATATCTAAAATAGTCAGAGCCATCTAATCTGAATTCCCTGCTTTAATGTTTGAAAATGTGTGATTTTCTCGATTATTGTGCTTATTGCTGTGCTGCCCATTTCACTCCATTGGTAAAATCGGTTGTCCATTGTCCCTGGTTTACATTTTGGGTTGCAAGCCGGCCAACTCAGATTTTTTATTTCCTTTTCAAGGTTGTATTTTCTGGCCACTGCAAACCAAGTTTCTAAGGCGAATTTTGTTATGGGGTCTAGTAGTTCCTCAGATTTTTTCTCTAATTTAATTCTATGTCTGTCCACCTTGCAATGTATTCGGCACTGCACCACTATACCAGGGTTCGTAGTTGAGCTGCATAGTAATATTCATAAAGATTTTGTAAAGCTGCTCCCCCTTTTTCCTTGGGAATCCTTGGGAAGGGTTGCATACTTGATCCTTGGTTTCTTCCCTCCCCATATAAACCATGAGATCTTTTTGTCCCATTCTTTAAATTGTGATTTGGGAATTTCTATGGGTAGTGATTGAAAAAGATGATTTAAACCTTTATAATTTGATTCATATAATTTAGATAATTTCTTAGTGATAAAGACTCCTAAGTATTTTATGGATTTAGCATTCAACTTAAAATAAACATTGTTTTAATGTTCTGGGTTGGGATATAATTTATCGGTAGAGCCTGTGTTTTTTCTGTGTTTTTTTTTTCCTAACCTGACAAGAAGTAAAATGAGTCCAGTCTTTTCATAAGTCTTGGGGGAGGGACATCTGGTTGCCTTAGAGCAGGGGTATTCAACTAAAACGCCAAGATGTACAGTCAGAAAAAAAAAAAAAAATTCAAATAAAGGTCCAGATCATCACGTCCAACTTGCCAGTGTTATGTTTACTATAATATTATATGATATAATATATATGTTGTAGTAGTATTAAGATCTTCAAATAAATCTCTTAACTTAAGAGAAATAAGGTGTAGCAACAGCTTATATAATTTGTCTTTAACACACCTGGTCAGAACAATCTCAACCACTTTAACAATACAAATCGTTACAAATCAACAATTAACAATTAAACACTTTCAGTTTCTCTGAACCCGCTTCCCTTGTCTCCCTTGACTCTCTCTCTGTCCACGTCTTCGTCTGTGGCGGCTGTTTCTCTCCCTCTCACTTTGCCTGCCGCTGTTAACTGCCGAGAATGCCGAGAGTTGATTGGCTGAAAAGCACCACGTGGGATAATTTAACCTGTACACGATTGATCAGTTTATTTCCTGATACCGGCGCAGCTTTTTCTGTGTTTACAATGGAGTTGGTCATAAACACTGAAAAAGTTGCGCACCTTAAAACTATCCCGTTAAATTCATCTGCCGTATAAATAGATTATAGATCCTGGTCCGCACAGGATTACCCCTGGGTCCGGACACGGACTGTAGTCCGCCAGTTAGTGACCCCTGCCTTAGAGTGATCAAAACATTGTCTGCAAAAAAGCCCATCTTATGCTTACCGTCTTTCATTTCTATATGCCTTGTATGTCTTTGTCCTTTCGTAATGCTTGAACCAATCAGCTCAATGAACATAACAAAAAGTGTTGGTGACAAACAACACCCCTATCTGGTGGATCTATATAACTTTAACCAATTTGTAAGGTTTGTTAGATCGAGCTTGGATGGGGGGCTGGGGGGGGGTGCTCCGAGGTGCGCCGGCGACCACACTCATTCGTGACAGCTCACCTCCCATGATCCTGGCACTTGGTGGTGGCCGGAGTGGATTCAGACACCTTATCCAGCGGTGTTGGGGACGTGTGACTGGGGTGTTTAAAGAGAATAGACGGACCTTGTGGAGATGTTGCAATGAGTTTGGCGCTCCGGCGGAGCCAGTCGCTCCCTTCTTGACCCGGTACGGGGCCGTTTCCCCGAAGGGGCCGCTCTCCTTATGTTGTCCGGTTGCAGCTGTGGCGAGCAGAGCGAAGAGGGGAAGTGAGAGCTTTGCCAATTTCTCTATCTGTACTCCCACTTCTGTATTCTTGGGCGAACCTCCCCTCTCGGAGTGAGAAGAAGAGAATGTTTTCTCCTCGCCGCTCGTCGATGGAAAAAGATAAGTCCACAATCCTCTTTTCCTGTCGTTTTTCCGTCGTCTTCTTTTTGGGGCGAGCAGGATCCCAGGGCCGGGGCTTGAGTCCTTCCGTCGTCCGGGGACGGGGCGAGGTACGAACTGAGGTTTTTAGACTCTGCTCTTACTTATATAATTTTTCATAAGGTTACTCCCCTCTTTTCTTTTCTCTTCTGTCATTTGTTGTTTTGAACATGTCGTATGTTAATTTCTAAACATCTCACATGTCTCACGCGGACTTGCAGGTGTTTTCCACCAGCTGGCCTTGAGGGTGTTTTTCACCAAGTGCCCAGTGTTTTTTATCAACTGGCCCTGTCCATATTAGGCCTTCACTTCCTCTGTCCATTGCAACACAAACTTTTTCAGCAGTACAAAAGTTTCTACTCTCGGACAGTTACATTTCTCTGCCATCTAACAACACTGTAGCCATCAGCAACATAACACAATACAATAACCATTTGATTATTTTAAACTTTCCCAAAAATCACAATGTTAATCACAACATTACTTCACTTCTTATCATCATTTAGCGGTTAGCTTCTACTCCTGACCTCTCTTGACTCCACACAGTTCACTTCAGGTCAGGGACTCATTTTCTTAGTCTTGTTTAGACACGTTCCCTATGTAATGCGTTACAAGCAAATATAAAAAATGAATATATTTCATAGTAAAGACTCACATCTTACACACCTATAATAATCCTCAGTTAGTTACTTCTTTGGTTTTGCATCATTATTTCATAGCTTTTTTAAATCATCTTCATTTTTCTCCCCGGCATTAAGAATGTGTCTTAATATGTTTACCATATTACTTTAACAGATCCTTCTTTTTCAGCATGATTATGGAACTTTTTACTCCCTGTATTAAATAAACTAAACTAAATAACTATTAATGCCTACTATGATTCCCTCGGTTATAACATTTGGATACTGAGTTCAACCACCCACAGGTTGCTGTTTATTTTAATTCTCGCTCTGGGCTCTTGATAGAGAGTTTTGATAATATTTACTGCATCTGTGTTAAAGACAAATTTTTCTAAGCATAGATATAGTAATATCCAACTCACACTGTCAAATGCTTTTTCAGCATCCAGGCTTAACAACAATGCACTTTCCCCTTTTTGTTGAACTTTATCTATTACATTTAATGTCCTCCTTATATTATCCTGTTTAATACCTGATTGGTCTTCATATATAAGGTCTGGTATAAAGGTCTCCAGTCGTTTTGCTAAAATAAAAGTGTATATTTTGTAGTCAATGTTTAAAATTGATATTGGTCTATAGCTTTCACATAATTCTTTGTTTTTAAACTCGTCCAACAGAGAAAATCAACGTAACCATTTCCATCAATTTGGTTAAGTAGAGACAACTAGCTTTTCCTCTATGACCAGAGGTATCTTTTTAATTACCACTCACTTGATAATTGACAGCACATACTCAGGTTTTTAAGTTGAGTGCTAATTTAAATCAAGTCGTTACAACTTGTTTTTCTGCATTAAATAAAGGGAATTTTAAGTGACATGGACTGAATAACTTTTAATTTTAATCATAATCTTTTTAGTTGATAACTTAAAAATCAAGTTGTTGTAACAATGTTTTATTAATTATATAAAAGCATTTTAAGTGTTATAAACTCAATGGAACATGTTTTTAGGCTAATAACCATTAAAAAAATTGAGTTGCTCCAATTAGATTTTCTTTTTAAGCCTTAACTTTTTCATACTGTCACTTATGTATTATCCTGTAGGGAAATTATTAGTCCAACAACCAATTTGTTACAAAAATAACATTTTATTATCAACAATTTTGTGAAACCTTCTTAACATGGACTTTTTCAACATTTACAATAGGCTTGGTAGTCCATCCCAAACCAGTTTGAGGAATAAATGTTTACTTTAACATAACAACTTTAACATATATTACAACAGTGACCCTTTGTGGTCTTAAAATCTATTTTCTTCTTCTTTCGGCTTGTCTTCCACCAACAGTAAACAAAATGCCTAACACACGTAATAATAACTTTTAGCATCTATAACTATCAATAACTTACTGAGCACACTTAAGAACCTCAATTTTTGACTTACTGAACATACTTAAGAACCCCAAACAATATTATCATGTTATAACGTGATAAGTTTTACGTTATTTCGTGATAATATCACGTTATTTCGTGATAATATCACGTTATTTCATGATAAGTTTTACGCTATTTCCTGATACATGTCTACGCAAGTATGAAGCGAATGTTAAACTCAAATCCTCCTCCACGGATATGGCTTGTTTACAGGGTTCAGTTAAATTGTTTTGTAACGTCCAGCCAGACGTGTAATATTTGTCGAGGCATTAATTAACAATCCCGCATTTATTACAAAGATTTAATTACAATGTTTGGTCTCTGTCAGCTGTAACCCTGCCAATACACAGAACACATGGACCTGCTGCGTCTTCTCACTCTCACTCAGGCTCTCTTCCACTCTCCTGCTCCCTCCGCACCCCATGTGTTCATACAGATGCACATGTGTTCATACAGACGCACAGATGCAGAGACTATGGGAAATCATCGAACTCCACGAACAATGAACACAATATTAATTTAGAACGCTACAGTATTTTGATGCTTGGCGGTGAGATTTTACAATAACTAGGCTTAGACTTTATTAGTGTGCGGACAGAATTTTAAACACATGGCATTGTACCTAATGTGTTATGTGTCATCTTAATAAACCACATTACCCATAATGCATTACGTGTTAGGTTTACTAGGAGTGACCATGGTAAAAGAGTTTAGTTAGGCAACTGGACCTTCAGGTTTTGGAGACGGCAGTGACCATGTACACAGCAAAAATTCCAGTGTATATTGTACCCTATAAGTGTACATTTAACACCGGTTTCAGTGCATATATAGGTCCAAAAGTTCGGTGTTCACTGAACACCATCAAAAGTGTAAAACATATACTCCAAATAAAGAGTTACAGAGTTACAACCCTCCAAGAGTGCAATTTTACTCTGTCACTGGTACTTTTAGACACTACTTCAGTGCTTTTTGACACTTGCAGAGAGTAAAATATATACTCCTAAGTAAGAAATTTGTAGCACTTTGCAGAGCTGATTATTTAACACTCTGGTAGTGAGAATATACACTATGACTGGTGTCCACCCAACACTTTTGAGGTGAATTGTTAACACTTCAGGAATTTATAGTCCGCACAAGAGTTTCTTGAAAATATAACATTTTTATTCTTATAAAAATGATTACAATATATCCTAAGTATGTTGTCTTGTTATTAACAGTTAACTCTTGTTACAAGGACATAAAACATATCTTACGTTATAGGAGCCATGGTGCAAAAAACCCAAGTAAAATCATTTTTTGCAAAAATAAATCGCCAAGATGAAAAACAAAAAGGGTGCAATCACTTACGTAACACATTTCTTATACAAAAACATGCACCGGCACCACATACTGATCATCTGTGTCAAAACCATATGTTGTCTGCAGAACAAATGGCTTAAACAGCAGCAACTCATCAACTTTCAGCATGGAAACATTTTCAGAATTTCCCTGTCTTCAATAAAAAGAATGAAAATGCTCTGCAAAACTAAGTGTCTCAAAATCTTCTGTTAGAAGAAAATAGTCTCCATTAAATGCAACAATGTCTTTTATCTAACTGAATACTGGGAAATCCTCCTCTATGTTTGAACAAACCAGAAGGCCTGGGCGATACTCTTTCCCAAAACAAGTGATCCAAGATGTCACATCAACTTCACAGTCCAAGTCAACCTGCTGTTCTTCAGCAATTATTTCACCATTTGCCAAGGCATTGAGCTGAACAGTTTTTACTGGACCACAGTCAATACTTGGTCCAGTACAAAATACAAAAATGGCATTGACTCCCAGTGGTATGCCACAGCCATCTGATGTTTTTTAGCTAATGACTTTGTTATATTTTTGAAATTTTTGATTGTGTTCTTGAAAAAACGATGTTTGGCTTCAAATCTCATGGCTCAAACAAGAAGAATTGGACCTATTTTTTCGAATGGATCTGGGGTAATGAACCATGAAGTGATGTTTGGGAATCATTTTGCAATGAGAATAAAGCTCTTTAAAAAGTTTATGATGTTCAAAAAAGAGATGTTTCAGGCATACTGTCATGCCATCAGTAATGACAGGAAAGAAATATGATGTTGATGATTTGCAGCAGAAGCAGCAAGAGTCTCCAATGTGCATTTCCTTCTTGCACAACATATCCAAATATCAAGGGCACATTCCGGATCAAGCAAAATGTCTGAATGCCAATTCCATTTCCAGTCTGCTCTAAGTTGATTATGGTTGGTCGATTTTTTTCTCTCTACAAAGCCATAATTGTATGAATATATCCTGTTACAAATATCTGGCTTGGATATGATGTTGTTGTCTAAGAGGTAACTTTCAAAAAGCACCTTTAGCTCAAATTGCCCAACTCCTTCCAATATGTCGTGCATAATGTCTACAGCATAGGTATCAGAAACATGAAAGTACTGTAGATCATTAAGTAAACATGTTCGCTTCACTCCAAATGTTGATGGCAGTGTAGGATCTGCCTTCAAATCACTGCAATGCTGAGAATGCAGTACTTTGTTGCGCAGTGTTATTCTTGGATCGTCTTCACAGAAAACGGTGTGTGAGGTTTGTTTGTCTACCAGACAAAAGCGGCAAAAATAGTTCGCACTGAATGATTCAACATACCCAAGTAGTGAGTGCAATCCCAAATTGTCCCCAGTCACCTGTGCAATTGTTCCACAAACTGGTTCATCAGAGAAAGGAACTTCAACTCCTGTACACTCAAGGACTTTCAGATCATGTACGATTGGTTCTAAGATTAAATCAAATCCATACTTTTTTTACAACCTCTGTATGAAAAAGTGCCAAAAGATGAATATTCATAAGTGCTGAGTTTATCTTTGGAGACAGATTTCGTAAAATAAAGTATATACTTCCAATCTTATGGATACCATGTTTGGATCCTAGGGGATTTGCCACTTCAAAATCATCATAGAATATCTGTATTTGGAGAGAGTTTGTTTTTTTAGAGAAGAGGGGGTGATCTTTAAAATAACTCCCATCACAGAAAACTTTATAACTTTTCACAAGGCTGCAAAATATGATTTAAAATGTCTCTGTTGTTCAATATAAACTTCAGTGTTTCCAATAGAGGAATGTACACAAATTTGTTTGTCACAGGAAACTGATCGTATGTGCCAGTGGTTCGATTCCTTCTGGTGTCATACCTCACCCCTAGAACGACCTCAACAGTTTCTACAAGACCCCATTTCTCACTGAAATGGTTTTTCCATTTTGTCTCAGTGTTCAGTTTGCTAAATGGATTTTCAAGGCTTTCAAAATAATCATCATATTTTGCTCTTATGTCCTCAACATTGGGGAGCAATTTTACAACATCATCTTTCACATTTAAATGTAGTTCCTCTACAAGCTCCTCCATATTTTCAACAACAGTTTTTATGACATTAGTAGCCACACCACAGCTTTGGAGTTTTGCAATAAGGGATGCACACATTTCTTGGGTATGTTGCCTAGTCTCATTACAGCTTTGAGAATTCACTTGTTGCTCTGAAATTAAAGCTGACATCATTTGCTGATCAGATACACCAACTGAGGGAGTGACAGAAGGAGTGACAGATTCATTTGAATCAATTTGAACTAGAGTTTCAGGACAATGCTTGGAATGGAGATGTTTCCTGAATCCAGAAAAAGTGCAAAATCTTTGATGGCATCCATTCTGGTCACACACCAAATGAAACTTTTGCCGGGAAAAAAAGGCATGTGCAAGTTTGAGATGACGGAGCAACTGCTGGATGGTGACAAAAGAAGACTGGCAAACAAAGCATTTATACATCACAACTTGAGATGAGGAGCTTTGCCCTGAGATCCTTGACTCTGGGAGTTTCATGAGAAAGCCCCACATCAATATTGTAAATGGTGGTTTGCACAAATGTGTACAGGCTGTTTAAGGCCTGGTCATAGGAGATGCCAAACACATAATGTGTCTTGAACAGTTCATCAAAGGCTGACAGGGAAGACCTGGCCTTGCAGGGAAGAAGCTCACCGTCCATCGCAATGTTGTAATCATGGATGTTTTTTCTTGTGATGCCAACTGCCAGGATGTAGGGCTGCCTCCACTGGGCTGGACCAGAGTGCTCTTGTAGGCTTCAACCCGACTGCAAGAAAACACAAAAGTATTACTACACTATACATCTTTTTTTTTTTTTAATGGATAATTCAGACAGAAATCTGATAGCACAGTTGGAGTATAACTTCAAGAAAAAATAAAATGTATTTGTTAATTGCCATTTATAATATTATAAAAATGTTTTCAGTATTGCCATTTATATGTATACATTTATCATAGAAATGTGTTTGTATTTATTGCTATTTATATTTATACATTATTTGTGTAACAGTTTGTCTAAATAGGGGAATTATGGAAGAACAGATTAAGTAAAATCTCTTAACTATATTCTTAGATCCAGATATTTCCTGACTGAGATTTACTTAATCTAGTATTTTGTCGTGCTACCCCCCTGGGTAAGTTCCTTTGTATCAAAAGAAATGATAATTGGTCAAAACAATCGTTTGTTTTTGGAATGTGGATTCCAATCGTTGATATTGGATGGTTTCAAAATGGAAATCAGGATACACTGACCTTATGAAACTTCACTACGCAATCCACAGCCTCCCGGATACTGATCTTCACGGCTCCTTTCTTTCCACTTGGTGGCAGGAGGTAGACCAGCAGGAGAACTGAGGCCATGTCACTATCCCAACCTGAGAAGAGGGGAGGAGAAACTCTGATTTCAACATTAGATGTACCTGACAAATCAATATAAACATTCATAAGGCTCTTGAAAAAAATACTATCAGCACAACCACGTCACAGTCAACACACTAAGACAACATTTGAAATGGTGGGCAGATGGGCATTCATTTATGGCAATTACCTAGGACCTCCTCGTCCCCATCCTCATCAGGGTTCTCGTCTACAGACTGAATGAGATCGTTAAGCTGGGGCGTCTTACTGAGGTTTTTGGCTTGCTCAATGACTTTCGCCTTCAGGAGTGTTCCCCATTTCTCCAAGAATTTTGATGAAGTGTCTGCTCCAAACAACAGCTCAAAGTCTTGTAGAACCTAGAGGGGAGGAAGCAAGTGCATGTGTACTTGATGGTGGTGGCAATTGAAGAAAGTTACCACTTTCATCTTTACAAAGCTGTTATTGATGGAAAAAAAACATTATTAACCTAATTAATGTGAACTTACAAGTCCTTTTGTGTCAAGGAACCTTGAGAAAACTGTAAGCACTGTAATGCATCGCTCTGGATCATGGATCAACTTCTGTTGCTCTCATTTTTATGAAGATCTGTTCTTTATCTGTGCTGTGTTTCAATAGAGATGTGGCCTCGCTTTAGTGACTTCCCTCTCCAACTCTGGTCCGCTGCTGTCTGAGGTTTGAGAGCTCCTTCTCCGAACTTTACTGCTACAGCCACTGCTGAGTTCTCGCTGTGTGTTTTTAAGCTTCCAGGCAATGTAGCCCTCGTTGCTATCGGCATCAAAGAAATGCTCTTAAAAACAAGGTTGAAAATAAATTAAGAAATGTTAGCATGGTTAGATGCCTGGTAAAAGTAACTATAATATGAAAATACATCAAAACATTATTCATTTATCAACAAATTTTAAAAACAAAATATTGAGCTTGACACAGTCCTGCAATTTCAAGAATGTTAATTGTCCCCCTTCAGCTGGCTGCTCAGAAAAACCTATCTCTATTGCTCCTATGAAACAACAACTGCTCGTTAAAATATATACTCACATAGCCCTTTTTCAAATAGGGATCTTTCAGAGCAGGTAACAGTGTTACAATCCCCAATGCATATTGTGTTCTTTTGTCCTTTGGAGGAGCACTTCTGTGGGGGTAAACGATAGGTTGCATTAACAGGAAAAAAGGCTGTATGACAATTTACAATAGGGACCCTAGATATGTCAACTCAAATAAGCTACTAAACAATATACAAGTTGCAAAGACTGACTAAATGTATAAGGCTGTGTGTGATTAGAATATTGGTATTTTCATGGAATTACTTAGCCATGTGGCACAAGGCCACGGTTGCCCTGAACTGATAATCTCATTATCATCATTATCATACATCGATTTTTATGAACATGTCTGCAATCAAATACTATGAATATGCTCTTGACTACATTGTGTACCAGGAGTATTTGACTTACCCATACTTTTCCAACATATCAGCAACAACAATGTTGACAAGTTCATGGTGTTTGATCCTTCATCTCTCCTTTAGTTGCATATTCTTTAAGTATTTCCCCCCCTCCAGGCTTTTGTTCTCTCTTTTGAACTCTTTTGACAAGCTTGAAAACAAGTAAAAATAAGACAAACCAAAAAATTGATGTCAAAAACACATTTAGAAGTTGGTAAAATAATGTACAAAAACTTTTTTGGATGTTTTTTGAGACATTACAAAAATATCACTCTCTGATGAGCGTGATGATAGTGACAAGGTGTCCGTGCATGAAGACGCTGGGGAGTCTGAAAAGAGGGAGCACATAATTTTCAAAAACATTTGTTAGTAGTGACTTCATTATCTGGCTGACGGTTTAAACTGAAAGAAGGTGTCAAAGATTAAACCCTCTGGTACCCTTTCAAAAAGCTACTCTCTTAGTCCCTTAGGGACATAAATGCCCTCTGTAAACAACTGCTCTTAAAATATATCAGATAGACATTTCTTTCAGATTTTTTTGCACATATATTTCAGTCAACCTCAGTTCTTTTCAAAAATACTAAATTTTGTAAAATAATGCATCAAAATCAGTTTTGTTATTAATCTTTGACACATCTAAGGGTCTGATACCACATAAAAAATCTCCCACCTCAGATCATTTTATATTGAAAATCAGCCATTTTCAGTGTTTTCAAAAATCTATGGTCTCTAAATGACTGAACTCCATCATAGCGACTGAGAACTTTAATCCCTGAGGTGAGAGCATGGGAAGAGATTCAAGGATTCAAGGATTCAAGGAAGGTTTATTGTCATTGCAACACATGTTAGACATATGATGAACGAAATAAGTTACTCGGATCCCAGATCAGGAGAGAGGGAGAGGAAAGAGAGAAGAGGAGAGAGAGAAGATGAGATAGAAATAAGAGGAGAGGAGAAGTGGAGTAATAGTATGGTGACGACAATTGCAAATTATTATGTTGAGTGGATGAGGCAACCAAACAGATGAATACAGTGCAGTTCTAGTGGCGAATTACAATGACAGCTGATGATTACAGTTACAGGTTTCCACCAGAATTCAACAGTCTAACAGCTCCGGGGAAGAAACTGTTCCTCAGTCTGGTGGTCCTGCTTCTGATGCTACGTAGTCTCCTGCCTGAGGGGAGGCTGACGAACAAAAAAAGATGGTAAAGATGAGATGGTCAAACTATGCATCTGTTTTTTGTTTTTCTTAATACCAGTGATACGCCACATTTTGAGCAATTAAGGCCATGGTAGATAGTCTACTAGTTGGTAACTGAGTGCTCAGTATTCTTATCAGTAGACATGTTTCATAGGTAAATGGATCGGTTCTGAGAACAATGAAAAGCAAATTCTGCCTAACTGAATCTAATCACTTTTGTGTAGTTAAGTCAATTTCAATGGTGACACGATAATACTGTAACCTTGCAAAGTACAATTTGATCAAATGACCACTTACTAGTGACTGAAAGAGTGTTGACAATTGTCCACACGATGTCTGTTTTTTCCTCCAGAATGTCACTAAAGACCTCTTCATCAACCTCTGTTCCAGTGTCGTCCTGTACATATACTGTATGTCTTTTTCAGTGGGTATACTGAACTTCATTTTAGCTTTGAATACAGAGAAAAAAATTGAATGAAGTTTGGGGTACATTATTGTTGATCTTACTACCACCACAGACACGAGACAAGTCCATTGCCCATGGACACAATATGGCGTTTAGGCTACAAGAAGCATACACATTAACTTACCCTCCTTGAGAAATTCCGAGTGTGAGGCTCCATTTAGTTTGACGTACTTTTTCTTTCCTTTGTAATGTACTCTGAAGTTAGCTAAATTACATTTAAACCGTGTTTGCCTCCTTGATGTCTTACCGTTAAGGTTTTTAGTTATTCACAGATTGAAAAGTGAAAAAAAAATATTCCGTTCATTATTTATTCACTTTAGTTTCTTAGCCTACCTGCAGTCTTGCGGGGATGTTGAGGTAGACGTTGGTTACTGTTGTTGCTGCACTCCTGCAAGATGAGGGCTCAGAACATGTGACTGGATTCAACCAATGAGAGGGCGTGGAGCGCTGATGACAATATCGAAACCTAACTCTTGGTGCTCAATCAAGAAATAGACTCTCAGGGAGTCTATCATTGTAAAATAAACACTACAATAACTCTACACCAACACTATACATGGAAAGAACACCATAGAGAGGTTATGGTGCAACCTGAAAAGTGTACCCCATTTGACAACAAAGTGTAAAATCTTCTACTCTCGTCCTCAAAACTCTGGGATTTTAACACTTTGGCATTTGCTGTGTACTCTTGTATTCTAGTTTGAATTCCAGCGAAGTTTCTGCATAAACTCACGCTGATCGGGTGTGTGTCTTTTCCAACTATTCGACAGGATATAACACCAAGGAAGAACAGATCTGACTCTCTCATGCTATAACGAAATAATGCTATACTATCACAATATATAACGTAAACCTTATCACGTGATACTATCACAAAATAACGTAAAACTTATCACGTTATAATGTGATACTATCACAAAGTAACCTGATACATATCACGTTATAACATCTTGTTTCCTCAACCACAATGGTTGCTGTCTTGTGGACAGAACCTGGCATTGACACGTCATTGATGATGGCAGTTGTTATCAGTTAGCCATCAACACCTGCCTCAAACTCTCCAGCGTCCTTGAAAAAAAAAAAAAAAAAAGAAATATGTGAAAAAAAAGATGGGTTAGCATGTTGGAGGTATTGAATTGAATGATTACTGCTGACTTTATATCTATTTTTAGAAATTTAGGTAGGCCTTTACTTAGGTCAGGGGTCGGCAACCCAAAATGTTCAAAGAACCATATTGGCCCAAAAACACAGAAACCAAAAAAAAAAAAATTAAAAGCCTTATATAAAACTAATATAAAGGCAACATGGGCTCTCGGTATATTAGCTATATAACTTATTAAAAAAACTAAGCACTGTGAGCACGAGCATTAATACATGTTTATTTTCCTTGAAGCACATCCTTGAGGATGATACACCACGTGACCAAACTGCTGTACAATATTTGGTGCTTCAAGTTTAACTTCCATTACAACACTAATGTTTTATGTTTTGTACCTCGATTAAATTATAGAAATACAAGCTATAGATATACACATTTTTGGTGTTATTTTTTTTATTCTGAGTGTTCAAGAAAAAAATGGGATGGGCATTAAATGCTTCCTGTAATTTCAGACCTTAGTATGGAAATAAAATACAGTCCTCTTCAAACCTAATATACAACTATCCTTTTCCCCCCTTATCTAAGCCGCATAGTCCAATAACCTGCAGCCTGCAGTTAAAACACAGCCTGCAATTATTAAAATAACACAAACTACCATTTATTAAAAGTCATATTAATTAAATGAATAAAATAAATAAAGTTAAACTCATGAGTTTGAACTCATGTCGAACGTACAAACCACGCTGGAGGATTGTTGTGGTTGCCGAGACTCCGATCCTCCGATCATCTCAGCAGCCGTCTCCTCTTTATCGTTGACTCTCAACGGCTTACCTTTGATTTAAAGCCATTACGAACAGCGTGTTTTTGGTATCTTCCTGGCACTTAAAAAAAGGTCTGATCTGAACGCATTAGGCTGCCGCCACCGCGCATGCGTGTCAATGTGACGGCAGAAACCGTGAATTTACGACAGTGTCCGACCGATCACCGATTGGGTCGGTTGGATATTAAACCGGCGTTTTAGATCAGCGGCCGATTGACTGGTGCATCTCTAGGTAAAACATTTGAAAAAAAAAAAAAAGAAAAACATTTGAAAAAAAAAAAAAAAAAAAACACAACACTGATTTTTCTTTTTTTCCCATTTTGATGTCCTTTCAGTCCTTCAATTTTTACACGTTTTTGAAAAAATCTCCAGTGAGCCACTAGGGATGTGCTAAAGAGCTGCATGCGGTTCCGGAGCCGCGGGTTGCCAACCCCTGACCTACACAAACACTTCGGCAGTCCTGTGGAGATCAAAGACGCTCACTACCGCCCTCCCCAAAGGTGAGAGAGTCGAAACAAAAATACTTAAAGATTTGGACTCTGACTTGCCAGTTCTGCTGCCATCACCAGGATTCTGGTTACACCTGACAGATGTTACTTGTCGGTGTAGAAAAACCAGTTTCCCAATGGAGAAGTATGGCTGCAGATGAGTGAATGAGGTGTTTTTTTAGGAATGGCAGGAAATGTTGGCATCTAAATATTTTTTGAAAATCAAGTTTATTTACAAAAGTAAAATGAATGTTAAAATAGTATTTCAAACATTTGAATCAACCAATATAATTCCACCTGTAAATCAGTACTATTAACTTTCACTTATTCAAATGCACAAAAAGCAACAGACAACCAATGCCTAACATTACAACTCAGCATAGAGTGCTCCTTTAAACACACCACGTCTTCAGCACTGGGTTGTTTTTACACAGCCATCTGCATCTTGATGGAAGGATGAGGGTTGTAGTCGCAGATTTGAAAGTCCTCCACCCTGAAGTCGTCAATGTTCTGCACCTTCCTCAGGATCTTCAGTTTAGGGAATGGACGGATTTCTCTTCGCATCTGTTGGTGTGAGCAGAGCAGCTGTGATTTAGCTGACATAGGAAATTAAAAGTGAAAGAAAATGAGAAAAACAGAGAAAGTATATATCTCTGCATTTTAATTTCGCACCTGGAGTTCAAGAGGTTCAATGTGGTTACTGTAGATGTGAGCGTCACCCAGGGTGTGAACAAAGTCACCAAGCTAAACAGAAACCAAGGGGAAAAAAAAAAAAGTAAATTAGCCTGAATATCAAATTTAACAGACCATCATTACAGTGGCCTTTCATACATCACAGGGATTACATTAAGGCAAATAGTTAAACAAAAACATTTTAGGTATATATATTAAATATGCAAATTACATTTATATTACATTCTTTACACACAGTATATTATTAAACTTTTACATATCCTGGTTACCTGTTTGATGGTTATTTCCTGCAAAAACCTGTACTGATGTGTTGAAAATGTTTATTTAATCTAATAATTTAATATTAATTAGATACGAATATTACCCAGGGCAGTTGGTGGCCTAATGGTTAAGGAAGCGGATCTGGGTCCACAAGGCACCTGGTTCAAATCCCCCCACCGCCAAGTTACCACTGAGCATGGCATTGTCTCCACTCACAGCTCCCCTGCCACTCAAAGCTGCCCACTGTTCACTTTGGTGATGGGTTAAATACAGAGGTCACATTTTGTTGTGTTCAGTGGTGTGAATCACAATGTCACAATGACAAGGAGTTTCCTTTCCTTTCCAAATATACTGACAATATTGGAATTTTTGTAAACTGGGAAAAAAAATTGTTTTTTTGAAAAGGAATAAGATCAGCAGGTGAGCTAGAAAAGGAAAGCAAACTCCTTGTCATTGTGACATTGTGATTCACACCACAGCACACAATGAAATGTGACCACTGTATGTAACCCATCACCAAAGTGAACAGTGGGCAGCTTTAAGCGCCCGGGGAGTTGTGAGTGGGGACGGTGCCATGCTCAGTGGACCTCAGTGGTAACTTGGCGGTATGGGGATTCGAATCGGGGGCCTTGCGGACCATTAGGTCACCAACTGCCTCACTTGAGGTACATCCTCAAGTGAGAATCAGGCCCTCACCTTGAGTTCTGTGATGTGGGCGATCATGTAGGTGAGAAGTGCGTAACTGGCAATGTTGAAAGGAACTCCAAGGCCCATGTCCGCTGAGCGCTGGTACAGCTGACAGGACAGCTCACCATCACACACATAGAACTGACAAATGGCGTGACATGGCGGCAGGGCCATGAGGTGCAGATCTGCGAAAGACATGACTATGTGAATGTTTGTCTTATCCTTTGGATGGTCCATGTTGAACTATACAATAATAATAAAAAAAAAATTTAACTTAAATATTTGCAGCACCTTTGGGGTTCCAGGCACACATGATGATCCTTCTATCTTCTGGGTTCTTTTTGATGGTTTCAATGACATTTTTCAGTTGGTCCACACCTTGTCCTGTGTAATCTGAGGGACATATCTGGTGAACTGATGGTACAAATTCTTAACACCTGTGAATCTACGTGGCCCACAAGTGTGACATAGAAATTTATTATGTCACTTCTAAGAACTTTGTTTATTGCATATACTTTTTAGCTGCAGCAGATGACTATAATAACTTAGCAGTCACAGCTGTCTTTATCCAATTCCTGCCAGTTTATCAGCAGTATCTTCCACAGCAGTATATTTCAAGCAAATATAAACTAGATGAATATATTATACACTTTTTATACGACTATTTTTTGGTTTGTGTTTTTTTTTCCTGGTGATACATTTGTGCTGTAGCTTGGGAAACAATGCTCAAAAGTGACATTTGACCCCTGTAACATCAGTTTAATTAAAAACGGGTGTAAGAAGTACCTGTCTCCTACCCCATAGCTTCATCAGAGATAATTTTTTCTACCAAAGTATCCACTGTCCCACCTCTGAACATGTCCAAACGTCAAAATCTGGCTTCTCTTGCTTTTTACCCCAACCTGCCTGTCTGTGTTGTTCCTCTTTTGACCTAATTTCTGACACTGTACATCCTTGTCACTCCTAAAGAGAATCAGACATGGCTGTCTGCAGTACAGGGGCCCCACAGGGAACAGTTCTGGCTCCATTCTTCTTCACCCTGTACACTGCAGACTTCACCTATCGCTCTCACTTCTGCCACCTGCAGAAGTTCTGACGACTCTGCAGTTGTCAGCCTCATCACAGGGAACGACAACAAGGAGTACAGAGAACTTGTCCAGGACTTTGTGGACTGGTCCCTGCGGATCCACCGCCAGATCAACGTGGAGAAAACCAAGAAACTGGTGGTGGATTTTCGCAGGAAAAAAAAAAACACTCTCCTCTAACACCGGTGAACATCCAGGGCATGGACATTGAGATGGTGACATCTTACAAATACCTGGGTGTTCACATAAACAACAAACTGGACTGGTCTGATCATGCTGCTGTGCTCTACAGGAAGGGTCAGAGCAGACTCTACCAGCTGAGGAGACTAAAGTCTTTTGGAGCGAAGGGAGAACTCCTCAAGACTTTCTATGACTCGGTAGTGGCATCGGCCATCTTTTATGGAGTGGTCTGCTGGGGCATCAGTATCACAGCTGCAGACAGAAAGAAGCTGGACAGACTGATTAAAAAAGCCAGCTCTGTCCTTGGATGTCCTCTTGATCCAGTGGTGGTGGTGGGAGAAAGGAGAATGGTTACCAATCTATCATCTCTGATGGACAATCCCTCCCATCCCCTGCAGAACACCATCACAGCACTGGGCAGCTCCTTCAGTAACAGACTGAAACACCCCAAATGTCTGAAGGAGTGTTATCGCAGGTAGTTTGTCCCCGCAGCTGTTAGACTGTACAAACACTGCTCACAATAAACCACAAATAACCAGACTCAAAGTGCAATATCCCATCTATGTGCAATGTCCGTACATTGTAATTTAATTTTGTAATACGTGTTTCTTATCTATTTGTCTTTATCTTTTCTGTCTTGCTGCTGAAACAATGTAAATTTCCCCATGTAGGACAAATAAAGGACTTTCTATTCTATCCTATGTATCTCCATGTCTGCCGACTTCTTGTTGCTAGTATCTCTTAACCATACATCCTGGCTTGCCTCACAACCTTCCAGCAAACCTTTCCCTTCACCTTAGCTGACACTAAATAGTTGAGCCTAAGTACCCAGGTTCCTGCAACAGATAGTAAATATAAAATAATACCCTATTTGACTATTTAACTACTCAAACTTGTGAGGGGACCATGACGTTCAGGTCTGAATTTCAGTACCTGTGTGCATGTCTTTGTACTCAGCACCAAAGTGCCTCCACTGGAAACCGTACACAGGTCCCAGGTCGCCTTCTTCTCGGTCTGTGAAACCAAGGTTGTCCAGAAAAACGCGAGATCCATTGGCATCCCAGATTTTCACCCCCTTCTCTGAGAGCTCCTTGGCATTTGTTGATCCCTGTGATCGACACAACAGAACTGGTTTACAAACTGGTAGAGAGTTGTAATACTCTCAAATTTCAAAAATCAAGGAAGTGGCTTATAGGTTACGGAAGCGGACTTGGGTCCACGAGGTCCCAGGTTCTAATCCCACTAACGCTGTTGCCCAAACATTTAATTTCCGATACTGATATGAACTGATACAGGCAGCTAATTTCCACTGAATTATTGTGATGCCAGACTTAATGCATTCTATAAATAACTGTGTACAACATAAACACACTACTTCAATATAAATTATGGAAAAATTACTTATTCAGAGTGTCAGTACTGCAGACCCAGTTTCTAATGCGGAAGTCCAGTGTATTTGCCGAGACCACGGCTTTGCAGCATTGGATTAATAATATCGATGGAAAAAAATCAAAACAGATATAATAGGATATTATAAATTATGCTCATATCGGCCCCATTTTTATCGATAGACTGACATATCGGACATCCCTAGTATCATCCCTTCCGACTGCTCCCCGGGCACTCAATAGTTGCCCACTGCTCACTTTGATGATGGGTTAAATGCACAGGCAAAATTTAGTTTTGCCCTGTGGTGTGAATCACAACGTCACAATGACCATGTATATATAATATTTGCAATTTTCAAGGAGCTCTCATACCTTGATAAACCACAGCAACTCTTCCAGGATCCCTTTCCAGAAAACCTTCTTGGTTGTCAACAATGGAAACTGATCTATAAACAGTTAAAAAATAATAATAAAAAAAAACTTTATATGTATGACCCTGATGGAGCCAACTATTTCCTGATGGAAAGACCTGTTACAGAATCAGTTTTTTTTGTATTAATTATTCAGAAGATTACACAACGTATGCCGCATTTGAGTCAATTTGAAGAACTTGCAAGGTCTACTTTGCTTTAATTTTCTTATACATTATTTTATATGTAAATATTCCATCAGAGTGCAAGTCTCTTGGGTTAAAGCGTCTGCCAAAGGTATTGTAATTTAATTCATAAACTGTAAGTACATATGTACATTCAGAGATTATTCAAATGACTTACTATGCAACTTCCGGTAAAATGACGCCATACACGTGGAGAGCGCGCAAACAACGCGGGAAGGAGAGCCTAAGGTCTCTTTATATGAAGCGATTACCAATGATTTTCAACCGGAAATTAAACGAAAATAAAATTGCGCGTTTGCCCCGTTGTAACACTCGTTCCCAGCAACACATATAACTCGCCAAACTAAAGCCTTTACTACAAACAGACTCAACTTACAAACAATTAAACTATCCATGTTAAATTAGTTTGATTTTGTATAATGTGAGTATTTATCTTTGAACTAAAGCTGTAGAATTACTTCCTAGTAGTTGTAAATAGCTTAACCCTTGGTCTATTGTTGCAGAACCACAGTTTTCCCCTCCCTTTTATTGTCTCAATCTTTACAAACACACGTTTCTTAATGTCTCTTCATAAAAAAAGCAAAGTTTAGGTGAAGTTCAAACTCACCTCTCAGACTGTATCTGATCTGAGCCCCGAACACAGACATGACACCGGTCCCGGTTCGGTCTCCTTTTCTTTTGCCATTCACTAGAATGTACTTGATGAGATCCAGATAGCCCCGCTCGTCATTGAACCCTGCCGGAGAACTCTGCTCAGCGGGGACGTCTGAGTTCGTTTGCATTTTAATAACAAAAACAAATAAGAACAAATTCAAAAAATAATTTAAATTACACAGCGTCTAAAGCGTAGTGAATTAAAAACGGCTTAAAAACAGCTCACAACTAAATACATGATCGCGGGCTATTTTTATATGGTGTGTGACAACAGCGGAAACGGAATCCGGAAGGCGGAGCCGGAAGTGGCCATGAATTCTTGAAAATAAGATCTAGAATAAAATACGTACTGGTTTTGACATTTTAAGCTGCCGTGGAACGCTCATGGGTTTATTTATACGATTAGGGCTGACTACATTCAATTACAACAGCTAATAAAAAAATCTACTGTCCTCTTTTTTGCAGTATATCTTAAACACCTAGAAATCAATCTGCAAACATGTTACAACTAAAACCAAGTTTTTATGCACAGAATGTTCAGATGCAATGCATACATTTCTTTTACATACATTCATTATTGGTGTTCAGTACTGAGAAGTAAACTCAGAGAAAGAGAATGAAACTGCATAGTTTTTAATTTTTAACAAGCATTTGGAAAAGCTTTTTATTTTAACGCTGTTGTTAAACCTTTCGAGTTCATGTTCCATTTTAACCATAACCCTGTTGAAAAAAAAAACAAAAACAAAACAAAACCAAAAGATCTATGACAGATGCTCTTCAACATTTTGATTCAGGGATTAATAAATGTGATTTTGAGAAGACAACAGACACTCCCAACCAATGTAACAGTATAATTTACCCAAGATCCACATGAAGTAAATGCCATTGAAGTAAAAAATGTAGCAATTGTAGCTATTTTGGTGAATACTTAACTTCATCATCAGGGAGGATGATCATCACAGGTGTGGCATTAAGGGTGGTCATCATTAAATTTAAAAAAGGGTTTCCTACTCACAGTAACTAAACCAAAAAACCATAACAATCCTGGTTGGCCCTTGCATGGACAAACAGAATTGGAAAAATCCTCAAAATCATGAATGTGACAAACCATGTGACCCGCCAAATCTTTTGTATGGCAAAAGATCTTTAAAACTAAGTATTATATCATTTCTATGCAGCACAGTTGTTTCAATTACACATCAATGTGCAACATTTGTTACTTGAAACAAATTCACTGCAGTAACATGTATTGATACATAATGGAGTAATTACATCTGCACAATCAATTCCATGTACAACCTTCCCTCCAAAGGTACTTTTGATGTGGTAGATGTTGCTGATCTTATATCCTACTGACATACACCTACTGACATAACGGCTACTGGAAGACTACATTTAAAAATTTTGACTAATTTGTTGTATCTTTTGTATTTGTTTTATTTTATTGTATTTTTATGCTCTGGTAACATCCATTGCACTGTCTGTCCGTCCAGGGAGTGGATCCTCTCCTGTGGTTCTCCCTAAAGTTTCTACCGGTTTTTTCCCTGTTATAAGGGTTTTTTCCTCGGTAGTTTTTCCTTACCCGGGCTGAGGGTCTAAGGACAGAGGATGTTACCGACCCTGTAAAGCCCTATGTGACGAACTTGTTTTGTAAATGTGGGCTATATAAATAAAAATTGATTAACTATAACAATACAAATCAACAATTAACAATTAAACACTTTCAGTTTCTCTGAATCCGCTTCCTTTGTCTCCCTTGACTCTCTCTCTCTCCACGTCTCGGTCTGTGGCGACTGTTTCTCTCCCTCTCACTCTGCCTGCCGCTGTTAACTGCCGAGAATGCCGAGAGTTGATTGGCTGAAAAGAACCACGTGGGATAATTTAACCTGCATACGATTGGTCAGTTTATTTCCTGATACCGACGCAGCTTTTCCTGTGTTTACAATGGCGTAGGTCGTAAACACTAAAAAAGCTGCGCACCTTAAAATTATCCCGTTAAATGCATCTGCTGTATTAATAGATTATGGATCCGGGTCCGTATAGGATTACCCCTGGGTCCGGACACGGACCGCGGTCCGCCAGTTATGCTTTTTATTCTAGCACATACATTTTGTTCTGTAAAGAAATATTTATAATAATAATCTGATAATCTGAAAAGACAACAAAGAGACCAAAAAAGAAACAGATATCAATGAGATGTAAATTATTTCAGTTACCTTTTCCTATGTGTATCAAGCTTGCTACTAATAACCTTTAGCTGTTCCAGATTCAGTGTATCCACATGACACTATTTCATATCCAGAGAAATGGGAAAACATACATGTAAATATTTGTATAGTGAACACGGAAGATGTTTAATTTTGAAATTAAGACATTTATTTTGAAACTACCGACGGAAACATGTATTAAACGGAGATACTCTATTAAAATAAGCTGAAATGCCATTGCAAGTATCACAGAGGACATAAAATATAGATTTAGCACCTCAGTTGGAGAGAGAACAAAGTATTTTTTGTTGGTTTTCTTTGAAGTTCAGGCTGATTTATTTAACATAAATACCTTTGTACATGTATGAGGAGTTCATGTTTATTTTATTTACTCAGCTCTTATGGTGTGGAATGGATTTTAAAAATTCACGATGCATCAGTCAAAGAGTCCAACCATCTTCTTTCTGGGGATGCTAAAGTAAGAGCTTTTCCCTCATCGTCCCCGCCTCCCTGCCGCATCCTTATGTTCAGGATTTTCTACGGTGCCAGAACTACTCGCCTCTCAACATAAGAGTCGCCAGACGTGTCTCCATTTTCTACACGGCTCATGAATAACAGATCATCAACGACGGACAGTGGTTGGATGGATTCGAAGTGATGGTCAAAAGTGCAAAGAGTTGTATGGACATTATACATGGAGCTGTGAGTTCTGTGCATAAGGTATATTATTCATAATTGCCAAGAAACCGTTTGGATCATTTAACCCTTCAGAAATCTAAGTAATATGAATTCATCCACATTGAAAGCCACCAAGGTTAAAGGGACATTTTGCAGTGGTTGAATACATCTCTAATTTACTGTGTCAAACTGTGCTGTCCATTGTTGTGAAGTTTAAGGTATAGTCAACATTCTTTATAAGGTCAAGTTCTTTTCACTTTACGTTTAATCTAAAGTATTTGTATCACTTATATGGTAATGCTGTTATTGTGAGGTCTGTGTGTCTGTGTCTTTCCCTTTCCCTGCTGTTGTCTGGTATTGGGTAATCGGCATAATCACTGTCACCTGTTTCTTTGTCATTAGTCTCACTTGTGTCACCTAGTGTTTTACAGAAATGATGACGAGGCATATCAAGATGCCTGGAACAAACTGAATGGCAGGAATGGACAGCCATTTCTCATCCAAAGGGCTTACAGAGATAAACTTGCTAGGTGGCCAAAACTTCAGCCAAAGGATGCAGAGGGACTCAGAAATTTTGCAGGCATGAGGTTTTGCCAAGAGGCAATACCTCATCTATCAGGTCTCCAAATTCTCAAAATTGTGAGGAGAATAAAAAATTAGTTCAAAAATTGCCTGATTGGTTAGCTTCTCGCTGGAACCGACAGGTTACTCAAACATTGAATGACAGGAATGAATTCCCTAGCTTCCAAGATTTTGCTGATTTCATGTCAGTAGAAGCAGATATTGCAGGCAACCCTATAACATCGTTCCACGCACTGCATCTTTCTGACACATCTTCAGAAAAACAAAAAAAAAGAGACTTGAAAAGGAACAAGGCCAGTGTTCTCAACACTCAAATAGCCACACACAGTGGGAGTCAAAAATTCAAAAAGGGAAATGTAGGAACTCAATGTGTGCTTTGTCAGAGTCAAAGCCATCACCTCCACTGCTGTTCTGAGTTCATTTAAAAGCCACCAGAGGAGCGTCTTCAATTTGTAAAGGAAAATGGGCTGTGCTATGGTTGCATGAAGGTCGGGCACAATGCAAGAGACTGTCGCCATCGCCATTCCTGCAATACTGGCCAAAGGAGACACCCAACATGTCTTCACAATTATAACTATGCAAAAGGGGACAAACAATGTCAGTCCACACCAGCTAACACAAATGAATAAACTGCACATTCAATGAATGTAGCAAGAGATGAACCAGGTGTGAGTACATCCATGATCGTGCCAGTATGGGTATCCTCAAATAACAATCCAAGGGCTGAAAAGCTGTTTTATGCTTTACTAGAGTGGTCCAAATATAGAAGCGAGGTCCTCCCTGTGGTCCATTGACGGAGTTGTTATCAATAACATCCCGCAGATCAAAGGAATGTTACTATTGAAAACAACACTTAGTTTATATTTTAGTAAAAAAAATAAATGAAAGGAAAAAATCCAGAAATATCTTCATAGAGAGTATGGCCTTTGCTTTGGCCATGGTCAATGTCTTGATTTGGTGTGTACTGAAGTGTGTGTAATTTGATTTGGATACCAATTGTGGAAACTGCTGCCCCTGCGCCCCGGTAACTGATAAGCAGGTGGAAATGGATAGATGAGGCAGTGGTGGCCTAGTGGTTAAGGAACCGGACTGGGGTCTGCAGGTTTCAGGGTAGTAATGTTTGCTTTGGAGCGGGGCTGCGAACCACGCCCCACTATACGACAATTTTATTTTTCTAAACACTGCTCCCGAGCTTGCTTCAAATCAGGTAACAGATGGCGTTTACTGCTTCATTCGGATTGAAGCAGAAAACTGGTTTGGTTCAATGTGCGGGGCTTTGAAAAACTCGCGGGTTTCAGTTGTGTTTAAAACGAATGGAACAGAGCCATGCGCTGTCTGCCTTATGAGTACTAATTGGACTTATTTGTTCCGTGTTCCTATTGATCTGCAATGGAACCAACAATGAAGACTTCTGAAATCCGGAATTATTTAGAAATGGGGCCGAACACATTTATTTTTTACAAACTATGTTTCATCGGTTATTCGTCCAGTAATAAAGAAGGAACCACACACATTATTTATGATTCGGAGGTGAAACGTTGGCTTTGCTTCGTGTATCTCGCCTGGATAACAATAACAATAACAATAATAATAATAATAATAATAATAATAACATGTCATCTGATAAGACATAAGACCGAGCCAAAGAGATGATAGTGCTGGTGTGGTGGCGTAATTCCATGTGTTGTATTTATTTATACAACACACAACACACAGAATAATAGACAAACATACATTTATAAATGTCAGCAAAACAAAATCACCGCTTTAACCTTCTGGGTAGGATCGAATCCCCATTATTATTATTTTTATTTAGTGCTATTTAGTGCTACCCGAGGAGCAAATTTCTGTCTCTACGTTTTAACCATTGATTTATAAGAAGGATAAAGAAGCATGAAATTAAGTTTGCATCCGTTTTATTTAAAAATAGATTGATACATTATTCATCACTCAGGCGGGTAAATTACTAAGGACGTACTAAAACACGCAGTAAAAATTCCCAACGATAGCAATAATAATTAAAGCAAAAGTGCACTAATAGAGTTGGTGCTTGGTTCGTCAACCTTTCGCATGGTTGCAGTACACCCAATATGCCAGCAGATGACCCCCACGTTCTTAATAAATAAAGCGTCGAGCAATAAACTGATTCTCGACACAATGGTCGAAAAGGGTTCAAAGCCTCAGCAAGCCTCATTTGAACAACACTGCCATAAACCACTGTGCTTTAGCCGGCTAGTTCGGCTGTGTCAAACGAAACCACCGTTATCAACTTCGGGCTGTTCAACATCTGCTCACTCACCAGCAAAGGACAACTCATCCACAATCTCCTCACTGACAGTAAGCTTGTCTTTCTTTGTCCAACTAAAACTTGCCAACAACCTGCGACTTCTCACAGCTCAATCACTACACTCCACATGGATTTGTTTACATCTGTCAACCCCGTGGATCCAGACAAGGTTGTGGTCTCGAGATAAATCACCGCAAGACTCGGAAAATCCAGCCTTTGTCCGTGTCTTCCTTCAGTTCTCTTGACTGCACTGTCTGGCCCGACTCCCACCACCCTCCCAAGCCACACAAAGACTTTTTAAATGACTTTGCTTCTCTCCTGACTCTCCTCTCCCCTCTGTCTTTTAATATTAATTTGTTAGGGGACCTCAATATCTATTTGGACAACTACAATCTTCCTTTGACCCGCAATTTTTTTTTATCATGCCTTGACAGTTTTGGTTTCCATGAACTAGTCACTCTGTACAACAATGGTCTGTCTAACATCCTAAACTGTATTGCTCCTGTTCTGTCAGTCTGTCACTTTCTCACACACTGCCCCTTGGTATACTCCTCAACTCCAGTCCATGAAAACCAAAGGTCACCAACTAGAGCGTCTCTCCAAAAAATGTCTCACAAAGAAATGTGTAGAGACCATATACTTCAATACAATGACTCCAT
This sequence comes from Paraplagusia blochii, assembly GCA_016785265.1. Lineage (NCBI taxonomy): Eukaryota > Metazoa > Chordata > Actinopteri > Pleuronectiformes > Cynoglossidae > Paraplagusia > Paraplagusia blochii. The sequence continues at coordinate 51,205 of JAFBJS010057695.1, forward strand.
CATGCAAGCCAAATCTGTCTTCTACTCCACCTTAATTCAATCCAACGAAGGAAACCGAACAAAATCCCCAAACCACCTGACTCTCTCCCCATATACTTGTAATCGACAGAAACATGTAATTCATTATTGCATCTTTTCAATGAAAAAATCTACAAAATTCACAAACGTTTTATCTCCCACCCTCCTTCTCTCTCCTCCACTGAAATCTTTCCCTTGGACAGGTTGTTCTCCAGGTATTAGCTTCCAGAGGCATCTTCTCATCTGCAACTCTAAGCCCTCCACCTGTCAGCTCGAACCCCTACCCATAACCCTTCATCTCTCAGTACTGCAGTACTGAGAGACAATGCCATGACATTGAGACAATGCAATAGCATTGTCTCAACTCTTTTTAAAATTGCTACCCCCGCCCTATCTCCAACGTCCCCTTCATCTCAAATCCTAGAGAAAATCGTAGCATCTCAACTCCACTCCCATCTCTCTCTCAACTCTCTATATGAGCAATTTCAGTCTGGTTTCCACCCCCGACAGTACAGAAACTGCTCTAATTAAAATAAGAAATGACCTCCTTATGGCAGACTGTGGCCTCCTCACCATCCTCATCCTACTCAATCTCAGTGCAGCTTTTGACACTATCTCTCCCTCAATCCTCCTCCGTAGACTTTCCTCGACTGGCCTACCACGCCCTTTGACTGGTTTCACTCATATCTCTCCGACAACAATCAGTTCATCCAAATCTTCTTCTAACTTCTTTTCCTTTCGGCTTATCCCATTTTTCAGGGGTTGCCACAGCGTGTCAACAATTTCCATCTCACCCTGTCCTCCGCATCCTCAACTCCAACTCCAACCACCTCCATGTCCTCCCTCACTGCATCCATAAATCTCCTCTTTGGCTTTCCTCTTTGTCTCTTACCTGGTAGCTCCATGTCTAGCATTCTTCGCCCAATATAATCACTGTCCCTCCTCTGAACATCCAAACCAAACCATCTCAGTCTGGCTTATCTAGATTTTTCTCCAAACCTTCCTGTCTATGTTGTCCCCCTGATCACCTTGTTCCTGATCCTGTCCATCCTTGTCACCCCCAAAGAGAATCTCAGCATCTTTAACTCTGCCACCTCCAGCTCACCCTCTTGTCTTCTACTAATTCCTAGTGTCTCTAGTCCATATAACATGGCTGGTCTCACAACTGTCCTATAAACCTTTCCCTTCACCTTAGCTGACACCCTTCTATCACAGATCACTCCAAAGACCTTTCTCCAGTTGTTCCATCCTGCCTGTACTCTATTCTTCACCTCTCTTCCACAGTCTCCACTGCTCTGAACAGTTGAGCCCAATTATCTGAACTCCCCCACCTTCTTCACCTCTGCTCCTTGTAACCTCACCACTCCACTGTTCCCCTTTTCATTCACACACGTACTTGGTCTTGCTACGACTGACCTTCATTCCTCTTCTCTCCAGTGCAAACCTCCACCTCTCTAGGTTCTCTTCTAGCCTGCTCTCACTGCAGATCACAATATCATCTGCAAACATCATTGTCCATGGAGACTCGTGTCTGACCTCATCTGTCAATCTGTCCATCACCAGCGCAAACAAAAAGAGGCTCAGGGCATCTCCTTGATGAAGTCCCACCTCCACCTTAAAGTCATTTGTCCTTTCAACAGCACACCTCACCACCGTTGTGCTGTTCTCATACTTATCTTGCACCAGTCTAACATACTTCTCAGCCACTGCTGACTTCCTCATACAAAACCACAGTTCCTTCCTCTAGAACCTGGTCATAGCCCTTTTCTAAAAGAAACACAATGAAGCTCCTTCTGATCCTCTCTGTACTTCTCCATCAACATCCTCAACGCAAATATTGCATCTGTGGTACTCTTTCCCGGCATAAAACCATAAGGTGTTATTCGCAATTCTCTACCTCTTTCCTCAACCGAGCCTAAACTACTTTTTCCCAAATCTTCATGGTATGGCTCATCAACTTTATCCCTCTGTAATTGCTACATCTTGTTGGTCTCCAAAATTCTCTTGAAGAGCCGAGTGAGAAAACGTACCGCTTCTTACCCCAAGCACTTCCATACCTCCACTGGTATGTCATCGGGACTGACTGCCTTTCCACTCTTCATCCTCTTCGGAGCTTTTCTAACTTCATCCTTTCTAATCTGATCGACCTTCTCCCTGTTGGGAGCTGGCTCCTCATTCCTACGCTCCCTATCATTTTCCTCATTTAACAACTCCTCAAAGTACTCCCTCCATCTTCCCAGCACACGTTCCTCACAGGTGATGACATTTCCATCTCTGGACTTAATTAATCTCACCTGCTGCACATCCTTCCCAGATTGGTTTCTCTGCCTTGCCAATCTGTATAACTCTTTTTCTACTTCCTTCGTGTCTAACCTCTCGTACAACTCCTCATATGCCTTTTATTTGGCCTTGGCCACTTCCCTCTTCACCTCCCTTGCCCTCTCTCTGTACTCCAGTCTATTCTCCTCTGTTCTGTCACTATCCCATCTCTTCTTTGCTAGTCTCTTCCTCTGGACACTCTCCTGGACCTCATCATTCCACCACCAGGTCTCTTTGTCCTCCTTTCTCTGCCCAGAGGAAACACCTAGCACCTTCATAGCTGTCTCCCTAATGACTTCAGCAGTGGTCTCCCAATCATCTGGGAATTCCCCACCAGAGCCCAACACTGTTCTGACTTCTTTTCCAAAGTCATCACAACATTCCTTAACTTCCACCACTTGATTTTCTGTTTTTTGTTGACTCGCATCATAGATTTGGCTACATGATTTTACGCAGACCCTTCCTGACGCAACCCTCACCATTTATCTGGGCTTGGGACCGGCACTAAAAAACACTGGCTTGTGACTGGGTTCAGTTCATCCAACTCAAGTCCTTTAAATCCCTACCCTTCTCTGTTACCTTTGGTGTGCCCCAGGGCTCTGTGCTGGGGCCCCTTCGCTTTATTATCTACCTCCTTCCCTTTGGAAATATCTCTTATAAATTTAACATTTATTTTCATGCTGTGTGGATGGCACCCCGTGAGGTCTGTCTTTTTTCCTTTCCCTGCTGTGGTCTGGTATTGGGTAATAAGTGTTATCACAGTCACCTGTGTTCGTCATTAGTCTCACTCGTGCCGCCTGGTGTCCTTAGTATATATACCCATGTCCCTCACTCAGTCTTCGTTGGATCATTGTCTTGAGATCTCGTGTGTTTGTCATGTCAGATGTTGTCTTGTCTGTCAGGAGTTGTTATGAAATGTTTGGAGTTGTGATGTATTGTTAATCAGGTGTGGTTTGGGCTTGAGTAGCCAAACCATTTAAGAAGATTAGAGTTTTGAGTTCATGTACCAGAGTGTGCATGTTTAAGAAGTGTTTGTTTAGTTCATGTTAGGTTTAGTTGTTTTCTGTTAATAAATATTTGTACAGCCAAGTAGAGTCTCCCAGTCCTGCATTTGGGTCCAACCACGTTCTTCATCGAAGAAACCTAGCATAACACACCCAGCTCTACCTTTCTGACAAACCCTCTATCTCACCCTTACCCCCTCCCTCGTCGCTGCCTAACTGAAATCAAATACTGGTTCACGTCCAATTTTCTAAAACTTAACATTAACAAAACTGAAGTCCTCCTTGTAGGCCCCATCCTCTCCAAAGCTGACAATATTTATTTTTCTATTAATGGTTCCACAGTCTCCCCATTCCCACAGGTTAAGAGCCTAGGTGTCATCCTAGATAGCACCCTATCTTTTCACTCTCACATAAACACACAGTCCCCATATTTTCATCTTAGCAACATAAACTGTCTGCGCCCCTCCCTCAACACCCGCTCATTTCCATTCTTGTCCACAGTCTCGTCATCCCTCGCCTAGATTATTGAAACTCTCCTCTTCGGTCTCCAGAACTCAGCTGCCTGCATCATTACCAAAACCCGTCAATCCATCATATCACCCCTGCACTATAGCATCCCCACTGGCTTCCCATAAAATTTAGACTCAAGCCTAAATGACACTGAAAAAAATAAGCTCCGTGATGACTTCAATGGCTTGCATCAGGAATTTTTGGAGTTGAATTCTTACCTTCAGAAATGATCGAAATGGGAGGAATTTGTGGGAGTCAAAGTAACTGGTTTGACCCAAAGACTAAATCAATGGATTAATTTTTCTGGAAATGCGGAGAATGGATGAAGGAGGTTTTGAAGCGTGTTGAGCAGGCTGAAGAGTGTGACAGACAGGTTACACCTGCAAACAGGTTCACATTAACAAAAGTGACCACTAGATGTTGAAATCCACATCATGCAGTGGACATCAGCGTCTTCAGTCAGATTAAAGGTGAAAATGGAACCAGCATCATTAAGAGCAAAGGCTACAGCTTTACGAGGTAAACTGGCCATAGAACAGGAAGAAGCAGATTGGCATGCAGAAAAAAGATGCCCAATAAAAAAGAGTGGAAGCTTCAATAGGAAAAAAAGGAAATGCATGCAATGCAAACTGCACTGGCTCTGAGTCTGATGCTCAAATTGAGGTCTTACAAAGATATGAGAACCCAACCCAACTAGATGGTTAGGGTTAGGGTTAGCAGAGTTAAAGCTCATGATGGCAGTCAAACAGACAGAAAACACCCCATTCAATCGCCATCAAGACGTACCTTATCAGTGCCCAGGGTTAAACAAAAATACTTCTGCAGCAACTGCTCAACTGGCTGTGCCAAAGACATTAAGGAGCAACAGGGACCAGTACTTGATGGGCTTTGCCAAGCCATCTCTCAGCAAGCCAATGTCACAAGATCCTTTATTAGAGCCATTGAACATGGAATTGTAGGTCGCACAAGTGACGATCGTCTTAAATTTTTGCTACAGTGCACAAATGGACAACCAAACGAGTTGGTTAAGAGCTACATGCACATGGTGTCTTCAGCAGGATACACTAAAGCAAAACTAATGTTGAAAGAGTAATTTGGTGACGACTTCAAGATAGCGGAAGAGTACATAAAGGAAGCTTTGGACTGGCCCACAATAAAGCCAGAAGATGGTGCATCCCTTCAATCCTTTGCACTACTCGTAACAGGCTGCTCTTAACGCAATGACAAATATTAGCTATGGAAGACTTGGACAACACAGCTAATATAAAAGCACTGGCAAATAAATCATACAAGCTCAAGGAAACCTGGAGGAAGTCTTTCTTGCGACCTGCAAGAAAGAACAAAGATACGAGTCAAATGTAATGACTTTGTTCACTCCGTGAATAAGCATGTATACATGAATGGATGCAATATTAGCATCTCATTATGAACCATGGATCAGTCGGGAACACATGCATTGTGACTGGTCTGAAGATCAGCAGTTTGGACAGAAACCAGTTTGTTGAACTTTCTGAGGTGTTTTCACAGAAGGACATTCCTGTAGCTAAGGACAATATTCCCTGCCAAAAGGATATTGACAGTTGGCCCCATCTAAGGAGGTGAAAACCCCCACTAACCAAGCGGGAATTTAATTGCTCATTCAATTGAATTGTTCCCAAGGCGACAGAACTATTTCAAGTGGTCAATAGTGTGGACAAAGGACCATACGCCGTGAGGACAATATAAGGCTGGACGGTGAACTTGACAGTCAGGGGTGGAAGTGCAGTGTGCCAGTGTGTGTGTGTGTGCGCGTGTTCAGAGAACTCACAAACCGTCACATCATGTCTTTCTGTTTAATACTGTATCTCAGAAAAATACATTTTTGGGGGGGGTACAGAATGATGTATAAGCTTGTCTTAGCTTAGCAAAAAGTCTGAAAACAGCAGAAACACAAAATAGAGACATGACATTTGGACCCCAGACCTATTGAGTCCAGTCTGACCTGGTTCTTCAGGCTGTCCTGCTGGATGGGTGAACACAGAGACAAAATTTTCACTCTTGGTCATCCAATGAAAGTATTAGAAATGAAATCTGTTTTCAGAGTTAAAACTACAACTGAAAAGAGAAATGACAACGTCCTTGGGCTCACCTGAAATGCTACATTGCCCATACGGAAGGGGAGGATTGCGCAAGTCTCCTCTTTCAAGGGTTCTAGAATGATTTATTCCGTGAAGATTTAATCAGCTACAGTACACCTGCAAGAAAGAAATAGAAACTGGTACATAAATGTTTCACTTCCACACAAACTGCCGTAAAATTTGTTTTCATAATAATATTAAACTAATGTACTTCTAATTTTTGCTCAGCGGGATCACATGGATCGTAGTGATGTACAAAAAGGCAAGCATGCATTGAGCAGCTACATGTCATCCATGTGGTGCTGGTGCACTAAGACTGCACATGGAAAAAGGTGTGTCAATGGACACATTTGCCAAGAAAAAAACAAGCTGTGGTTACATCATCAGATGTTGGTCTGGCGTTTATAAAAATGTCGCCTCTCATACAAGTTAAGCGAAACCAACATTACCGGCAAGTGCAATACATGAAGACAACCACAGAGGGAAGTCATTGTTTTTGTTTATATTTGCATGGTTAACTGTCATTTTTTTTCTTAAGTAATGTTTGAATGTATACATCATGAAGATTTGCAGGAAATCAATGACACCAAATGAACTTTAGTTCTTCCATCATAGTGTGTGAAGTGAAAAGGGTACAAAATTATGCACAAAAACGTGTTGCTGATATGCTGATATGCTTTGAAGGTACTGTTAACTAACTGCCTGAATGTCAATGTGTCTTTTCTTTATTTACATATATTTCTATTTACATTTTTATTAAAGACATGCGTATGTTAATATGAATGAAATTCTGGGGGTCAAACCTATAAGTAAAATGTCTGTGAAGATTCTCATTCATCCAGGTCATGATATCCAAAAAGGGTTTAGTTGTAAGCAACTGGACTTCTTCTTGGAGTTGAGAGACGTTTCATTCCTCAACTGAGGGAACTCTAGGTTATACTACTCTAAATCACTCCCTTCACCACTGGACAAAGGTGTGAAGAGTTGTTTTGATCACACCATTTTAGACAGAAACTGCTCCTGATGTTAATGAGCAGTTTTCTTGTCACATGTCCAGATGTGAATGGGAGTCGTTGTCACACCCGTCTAGAGAAGCCCGCTCTGGTATTGATGAGCAGTTAAACTTCCTAGGATGGGATCTCAAGGCAGAATGGAATGTAGCAGACAGTCGATGACGCAGACCTCCCCCTCTATTCAAGGTTGGTTGTTCTAGATGGGCATAGATGGCTTCCTTCACTCCTCTCTGAAACCACCTGTCCTCCTTGTCCAAAATATGCACCTTTGAGTCCTTGAAAGAGTTTCCTTTTTCATTGAGATGGAGATAAACTGCTGAGTCCTGTCCTGATGTGGTGACCCTCCTGTGCTGGGCCATGCGTTTGCGGTGTGGTTGTTTGGTCTCCCCAATATACAGATCTGAACACTCTTCAATGCACTGAACCACATAGACCACATTGTTAAGGTTTTCCCTTGGAATTTTATCCTTGGGATAAACTAACCTCTTTCTGAGGTTTTGCGCCTGTGGGGGCTGCTGAAACTTTCATTTGTTTCTGGTCCGCCTCTGCTCTGGGTATCTTGTTGTTATGGATGACCGACTCTGTAGCTGTGATGAGGTCCACTGTAGGTATTTGGTTTGGAGAAATAGCAAAGTTAAGTCCTTTTGCCAAGACATCTATTTCTGGTTTGGTGAGGTCCCTGTCAGATAGATTCTTCACCAAATGCATCTGGCTTGTGGAGTCTGTAGTCTTTGGTTGCTTGTTGCTCTGCTCCTGGCCTGTGAACAAGTTTGAAATTAAATGGCTGCAACACCAGGTACCACCGTGTGATACTGTCGTTGCTGTCCTTCATACGATGGAGCCACTGGAGCGGAGCCTGGTCCGAGCAGATAGTGAAAGGGCGTCCCAGGAGGTAATAACACAGGGCGCGGACTGCCCATCTGATGGCCAAGCACTCCTTCTCTATCGTGCTGTACCGACTCTACCGGTTGGATGGCTGATGTAGACAACAGGTTGGCCGTTGCCCCGTACTCGCTGGGACAACACTGCCCCCAGCCCTCTGCCCGACGCGTCAGTCTGTAGCATAAAAGGGAGAGAATAGTTAGGTGTGAACAACAGTGGCTTACCACAGAGAGCCCGCTTCAGCTGCTCAAATGCCTGCTTACACTTCTCCGTCCACTGGACCGGATTTGAGGCACTCTTACGGGTCAGATCTGTCAGGGGGCTGGCCAAGTCAGCGAACTGTGGGATAAACCACTGGTAATACCCCACGAGCCCCAAGAACTGTCTAAGCTCTTTTTAAGACTTGGGACGCGGACAGGATGCGATCGCTGCTGTCTTATCCAGCTGTGGACGCACCTGACCCCGCCCCAAGCAGTGTCCCAGATACCGTACCTCCCTCGTTCCAACTGCACACTTCCCTGGGTTTGCCATGAGCCCCTCCTGCCTCAAGGACTGTAACACTGCGGTTACGTTCTGCATGTGTTCCGCCCAGCTGCCACTATGGATGACGTTGTCATCCAAATACGCTGCCGTGCAGGCAGCATGTGGGCGGAGCACTCTGTCCATGAGGCGTTGGAAGGTGGCCGGGGTACCAAACAACCCGAACAGAAGTGTAACGAATTGGTACAAACCGTATGGAGTGGAGAAGGCCGTTTTCTTCTTAGATTCTGGCGATAAGGGAATCTGCTAATAACCTTTGGTTAAATCCAGCGTCGAAAAATATTAAGCTGTGCCAAGCCGATCCAAGAGTTCGTCAACCCGGGCATTGGATAAGCATCAAAACGTGACACCTCATTAACCCTTCTGTAGTCCACACAGAACCGAACAGACCCGTCTTTCTTACCCACTAGAACTACGGGGCTAGTGGGTAAGCTGTGTGACTCTTCAATTACTCCCATTTGCAGCATGTGTTTTAGCTCCATCTGCACCACTTTACGCTTGTGCATCGGAAGACGGTACAGCCGTGAACGCACCGTCAGACCAAGCGTTGTTTTTATGTGATGCTGTATGATAGTGGTGCGCCCTGGAAGAAAGGAGAAAAAACGTCAGAAAATTGCTGCTGGAGCCCTTCCACGTCTTTTCTCTGGGCCGACGTGAGAGATTTGTCACAGAAAAGAGAGTTCGGACCAGGAGCTCCCACTACCAGGAATTTTAGCTACGGAAGTTTAACATCCTCCAGGATAGAACACGTGGCGTCACCCGTGGCGTCACTCGAAGCTTTACACAGGCAACCCACAAGCAACCAAAGACTACAGACTCCACAAGCCAGATGCATTGGGTGAAGAACCTATCTGGCAGGGACCTCACCAAACCAGAAATAGATGTCTTGACAAAAGGACTTAACTTTGCTATTTCTCCAAACCAAATACCTACAGTGGACCTCATCACGGCTACAGAGTCGGTCATCCATAACAACAAGATACCCAGAGCAGAGGCGGACCAGATACAAATGAAAGCCCTCACAAGCGCAAAACCTCCACCATCCAACCTAACCCACCTAGAAAGAAAAGCCATCACTTCTTTAAGCAAGGATGAAAACATAACCATACTACCAGCAGACAAGGGGAGGTGCACGGTGGTGCTAAATACCACTGAGTATCGCTCCAAAATGGAAAATCTAATCAGCGACACTGAAACATAAGAGAGCCTGAAAAGAGACCCAACCAGAAGTTACAAGAACAAAATAATTAGTCATTTACAGGATTTAAGGAACACCCAAGTGATTGACCAGCGCACCTACTATCAACTCTACCCAGGCAACTTCGTTCCATGCACCTATGGCCTCCCGAAGAACCACAAGGAAGGAACGCCACTCAGACCTATTGTAAGTAGTATCAACTCTGTCTCTTATAATATTGCTAAATCACTTGCTACAATTCTTTCACCTATGGTAGGAGATACCCCCCGCCACATACAGAACTCCATAGACTGCACTGAGAAGATCAGTGACGTGAAGTTGCAACCAGATGAAACAATGGTTTCATTTGATGTCACGTCACTCTTCATCTGCATCCCCACAAGAGAAGCAGTAAAAGCAGTTGGGGACAGATTACGACAGGACAGGATGTTACACACCAGAACTGCTCTGACCCCGGACCAGGTTTGCTTATTATTGGAACTCTGCCTCAACACCACGTTTTTCAGGTACAATGGGGAATTCTACAAACAGAAGAATGGCTGTGCCATGGGGTCGCCAGTGTCACCCATTGTTGCAAACCTTTACATGGAAAGCATAGAAACTCAATCCTTAATCTCCTTTAAAGGGACAAAGCCAAGGCACTGGTTTCGTTATGTCGACAATACATGGGCCACGGTAAGAAGGCAAGAAGTGGAGGCTTTTATACAAAGCACATCAATTCAGTCAACAATTACATCAAATTCACCAGGGAGGAGACCAAGGACGGAAAACTTCCTTTCTTGGACTGCGAGGTATCAGTTGGGGAAAATGGAGACCTTGTCACAGATGTCTACAGGAAACCCACACATACTGACCAGTATCTACTCTTTGACTCTCACCATCCACTGGAACACAAGCTCAGTGTTATCAGGACTCTGCAACACTGGGCAGACAGCATCCCATCCAGAGCAGAGGGGAAGGAAAAAGAACACACACACATCAGACAGGCCCTGAAAGCCTGTGGCTACCCCAACTGGGCCTTCAACAAATCAGGTAATAGGCAGAATAAAGAAACCACTACTAAACACATCACAAAAGGTCGAAACAAGAGGAACCACATGGTGGTGCCTTATGTTTCAGGACTATCCGAGAAACTACGTAGGATTTTCAGCAAAGACAACATTCCTGTCTACTTCAAACCGGGAAACACACTCAAAAAGAGATTAGTTCAGCCCAAGGATAAAATTCCAAGGGAAAACCTTAACAATGTGAGGAGTGAAGGAAGCCATCTATGCCCATCTAAAACAACCAACCTTGAATAGAGGGGGAGGTCTGCGTCATCAACTGTCTGCTACATACCATTCTGCCTTGAGATCCCATCCTAGGAAGTTTAACTGCTCATCAATACCAGAGTAGGCTTCTCTAGACGGGTGTGACAACGACTCCCATTCACATCTGGACATGTGACAAGAAAACTGCTCATTAACATCAGGAGCAGTTTCTTTCTAAAAA
>JAFBJS010057695.1:62318-93153 GCA_016785265.1 Paraplagusia blochii
AACAACTCTTCACACCTTTGTCCAGTGGTGAAGGGAGTGGTCTAGAGTAGTATAACTACTAGAGTTCCCTCCAACAACAACAAGAAACTGATGAAGTCTGTGTAGATTCTCAGTCATCCAGGTAATTCAATCCAAAATTAGTTACTTTGAAAGCAACTGGACATAGTAGGTTTCTTGAAGACGTTTCACCTCTCATCCAAGAGGCTTCTTCAGTTCTAACCGACTACAGGGGAGACCTGGTATTTAACCAGTTGTTTTGAATTCTCTACCCAGAAAATTCTCCGGTCATCAGACCAGGGATCCATCACAAAGGAGGGGAACAAGTGATACTAACACTTCCTCCCACACCTCCATTCACACCTCTAACTCAACAAACAGCTGGGTACGAACAGGGCGTGACACATCACTCTGTAACCCCACCTCTCCCTTATAGCCTTTGTTCTACAACAAACCCCCTTTCTCAGGTATGCAGCCTCGTTTGAGGTTAAATACCAGGTCCCCCCTGTAGTCGGTTAGAACTGAACAAGCCTCTTGGATGAGAGGTGAAACGTCTTCAAGAAACCTACTCTGTCCAGTTGCTTTCGAAGTAACTAATTTTGGAAGAAACTGATGAAGTTCCTCAGTTGAGGGAACTCCAAGAAGAAGTCCAGTTGCTTACAACTAAACCCTTTTTGGATATAAGTAAAATATGTAAAATACAATTTTCTCTGTCTCCGGAATTTCCCGTTTAAATACCCGTTTTCCTGTTTTTTTTTTTTCACTATGAAGGATAAAGAAACACAGAAATAAAATCTAAATAAATAAACATCAGCATTTAGAGGTTGTCAGTTATGAGTCTTCATTTGCAGTAAAACTTTACGCCACCACGCAGGGTGTGGTAATATACAGTACATCCCGAAGTGTCCCTGGAGATTCTAGGGATGGTTTTATTTTTAATGAAGTAACAAGAAGACGCTGCAGCTTGACCACCTTCACTGTGTGTTTTAATTTTACCAACAGCATGAACGTTGTTATTGGTGCTTTTCACTCTAATGCTTTTAAAGCAGGTCACTGATAACTTTTCCATCAGGGAAGATGCAGACTGAATAACGACGGCCTGAAAATAAAGGCGACCAGTTTTTACAATGTAAGACTTGAGTTTTTTTTAGAAGTATTGCATGAATCTGTTGCACCAATCCACACACTTCCTTAACTTTTTAAATTTTGTGCAGCACTGTGTGAGGTTCAGCACAGCACTCTCTACAGTATTGTAGAATTGGTTTTATTGACAAATTAAGTCAGTTTCACATTTCTGTTTCCCCCCTTGAAAAATAAATAATAATATAATAATAATACTATAGTAATACTATATATATATATACATATTACTATATACCATAGGATAATACTATATTATTTTTCTCATTCTCACTATTTACATCATGGCTGGTCTCACAACTGTCCTGTAAACCTTTCCCTTCACCCTAGCTATCACTTTCTATCACAAATCATTCCTGATACATTTTTTGTTCCATCCTGCCTGTACTGTATTCTATTCTATTCTTCACCTCTCTTCCACAGTCTCCACTGCTCAACAGTTAAGCCTAAGAATCTAAACTCCTCCACCTTCACCACCTCTGCTCCTTGTAACTTCACTATTCCACTGTTCCCCTTTTCATTCACACATATATATTCTGTGTTGTTGCTGTTGCCTATTTTCACTGGAGATCACAATCATCTGCAAACATCATCGTCCATGGAGACTCCTGTCTGACCTCATGTGTCAATCTGTCCATCATTAAAGCAAACAAAAAGGGCTTGATGAATTCCCACCTCCATCTTTAATTCTTCTGTCCTTCCAACAGCACACCTCACCACTGTTGCACTGTTCTGCGAAAACAACACCTCCCTTCTCAACGACCTAAACAACTTCTTTGGACGCTTTGAAATACAAAACAGCACTACCCCACAGAAAACTCCACCACCCCCCCACGACCAGACCCTCTGCTTGTCTGCAGCCAGCGTGAAGAGGGCGCTCACCAGCATAAACCCACGCAAAGCTGCAGGACCAGACAACATCCCAGGTCAGGTGCTGAAGGACTGTGCAGAAGAGCTAAAAGATGTCTTCACAGACATCTTCAACATCTCACTGCAACAGGCCATCGTTCCATTGTGTTTCAAAGCTGCCACCATCATTCCTGTGCCGAAAAAAACATCCCCGTCCTGCTTCAACGACTACCGCCCCGTAGCACTGACACCATCATCATGAAGTGCTTTGAACGGCTAGTCAAGTCACACATTCAAACCATCCTGCCACCCACCCTAGACCCATACCAGTTTGAATACCGCTCCACAGAGGATGCAATCTGCTCTGCTCTCCACCTAGCCCTCACCCACCTGGACAAAAAAGATGTGTATGTGAGAATGCTGTTCATCGACTTCAGCTCAGCATTCAACACCATCATACCTCAACAACTCATCAGCAAACTGGACCAGCTGGGTCTCAGCACTTCCCTCTGCAACTGGGTGCTAGACTTCCTCAGCCAGCGACCACAAGCGGTACGTGTCGGTAACAACACCTCAAGCACCATCACCCTGAGCACAGGAGCCCCCCAAGGCTGCGTACTCAGCCCTCTGCTCTTCACCCTACTGACACACGACTGCACAGCAACCCACAGCTACAACCATCTTGTGAAGTTTGCGGACGACACAACTCTAGTGGGTCTCATCACTAGAGGAGACGGGACTCACTACAGGAAAGAGGTAGATCTTCTTACCACGTGGTGCAATGACAACAACCTCGTGCTGAATGTCAGCAAAACAAAGGAAATTGTCATCAACTTCCAGAGAGGCCGCAGCGAACACCCGCCACTGACCATCAAACGGTGCCGCTGTGGAGAGAGTAAGCAGCACCAAGTTTTTGGGGGTGCACATCAATGAGGACCTCTCCTGGACAACCAACACCACATCACTGGCAAAGAAAGCTCAACAGCGCCTCTACTTCCTGCGCAAACTAAAACGGGCAAGTGCATCACCATCCATCATGACCATTTTCTACAGAGGAACCACTGAAAGCATCCTTTCAAGCTGTATTACTGTGTGGGGCGGCAGCTGCACTGACTACAACAGGGCACTATAAACAAATAAAAGTTGAAGTTGAAGTTGAAAGCCCTGCAGCGCATAGTGAACACAGCTAGGAAGATCATTGGTGCACCACTTCCATCACTAGCGGACTTATACACCACACGCCTCACTCATAAAGCCATCACATTTGTGAGTGACAACACCCATCCTGCACACAGCCTGTTTTAGCCTCCTGCCCTCTGGGAGGCGCTACAGGAGCCTCTCATCTCGCACCACCAGACTGACTAACAGCTTCATCCACCAAGCTGTTAGATTGTTGAACTCTTTGCCCTCTCCACCCACACCCATCACTCCCACTTGAACTCTTCCCCACAAACACACATACATTGCACCTTAAAATTAAACTGTTTACTGTACTTTTTCTACTTGCACTACAACCATATGTACTGTACCTATGACCTCTTTGCACAACCATCACCTGCACTGTTGTAATATAATGTTATGTAATGAAATGCACTATTTTACATATTTTCTGATTATTTATTTTATGTTAGTATATTTTATGACATGACTGTAAACTCCTATTCTACTCATCTGGTCAACTGTAATGCCCACTACCCATCTATTTTTGCACTAACTATTCTGATTGCAGACCACAATACGGCAGACTTTATTGTAAACTGTATTGAAATGTTGTGTGTATTGTAATGTTGTGTCTTGTCTGTGCATGGGATGGCGAGGAACGCAATTTCAATACCGTTGTATGTTCTGTACATGTAAAAGTATTGACAATAAAGCTGACCTTGACCTCATACATATCCTGCACCAGTCTAACATACTCTGCCACTCCTGACTTCCTCACAGGTAAGAACATTTCCATCCCTGTCCTTAATTAACCTCACCTGCTGCACATCCTTCCCAGATTGATTTCTTTGCCTTGCCAATCTGTTGAACTAATTTTCTCCTTCATCCGTGTCTAACATACAACTCCTCATATGCCTTTTGTTTGGCCCTGGCCACTTCCCTCTTCATCTCTCTTGCCCTCTCTCTGTACTCCAGTCTATCCCCCTCTGTTCAGTCACTTTCCCATTTCTCTCCTGAACCTCATCAGGTCTCTTTGTCCTTTCTCTGTCCAGAGGACACACCTAGCACATTCCTAGCTGTCTACCCAACATTCCTTTTTCTTTAACTTCCACCACTTGACCTGCTGCTTCACCCTCTTCCTTCTTCTCATCTCCATTGTTAGCTTGCACATTACCACCCTATGTTGTTTTGCTACACTCTCACTGGCCACCATCTTACAGTCACTTTTCTCCCATAGATTACCTCTTCTACACAGAATATAATCTACCTCTACTTTTGTATGTCACCCTGTGTTCTCATCTCTTTTGGAAATAAGTGTTTCCATTCTCTTCACAAAATCGAATTCCAAAATTTCTATCCCCAATTCTAAACCAATCCATCCCTTCCTCATCCCCTCTGTTCCTTTCTCCTAGATGGCCACTGAAATCTGCTCCAATCACCACTCTCTCTTCCCTTGGCATGCTCTATGCACTATGTCTTTAACCAACAGTAGTACAATTTCCAACAGTACCCTGTAAATTAACAGCACTGTTGGCGGCTGGTGTTAACACGGGCCCCGACCGATCCGGTATAGAAATCTTTTTGTTGACTCGCATTTCATTTCGCCGAAGTTTTTACGCCAGATGACCTTCCTGACGCAACCTTCCCCATTTATTCGGGTTTGGGACCAGCACTAAAAAAACACTGGCTTGTGCTCCCAAGTGGCTTGTTTCTACGTTGTTCATGATCAACATGTACTTTACAACCATTCACATCCTTTTTAGGATAAACTCTAATAACAGTCACTTCTTCAGCTGCAAAAAATTTAAATCCTAACAAATCTTTGGAAAGAGGTAAGTAAACTATTGATTGAACAATATGAACAAGTACAGTGCTTTAAAAAGCTAGAACACAGTGACTAGCTGTGACCATGCTTAAGAATTTGAGGCCCAGCTGAAGGAACTCAATTATTTATTTATTTTTATTGAAGATACTGACTGATTCAAGACGCACTCTTGTAAATATCTGCAATATCATGAACATCAAAGCAACACAAAACAAGACAGAAGCTGAGCCACACTTAAACCAGACGCAAAAACATGACAAGATGTAAAGAAGTTTGAGCTGGGTTGGCTCTTGTAAAGTACATGTATTAATAAATTTATCTAAAATTACCTTACCTTTTAAAAGAAAAGCACACATGATAAAATGGATGATAAAAATGAACCATGTGCTTTATCTTCAAATTTTACCTAAATGGAATCACAACTTAAAAAATCTGTCCTGAAAATAGCAACAAAGGCCAAGAATTCTGTTGAGCAACATCCAGAACAGATTAAATAGAAGGAAGTGGACCATCATGTTTGAGGAACTGACCTCATTGTCTTTAGTTCTATCGTGCGCCCTCTTGTAGTTAAAGCATTACACAGCTTTAAACCAATTTACCCTAACAACTTCTTATGTTATCTCTGGTAAACAAACATACACATATGAAGCAGTGAATTGTCTAGGTTGAGGTTTTGTATTTAGGTATTATATAATATTTGTTAATATTTTCTTTTCTAAAAGCCTTCTGTTGTCAAGCTCATATAAGAAACAGATGTGGCTATTGTTGCCTTTTTTTAAACTTAAGACAAAATGTGAGGTTTCTTTCAAAGGGTCTGAATTGGTCATTTACGGTAAATCTGAAAAGTACTAGCAGTAATTGTCAGATTTGTGGAGCAATATCCCATGTTTCTCTAAACTGAACTTTTCCAGATTTAGTGAACACCTTCTGGGACCAGTGAACAAATGATGCCTACAATAAGGCTCCTATTGGACTCTCTATATGTCAGTCTCGGATTGCGATTGCATTGGGGCACTATTTCCATTTTATAAAGAGTTTACAAAACTGGCATTGTTACCTTTGAAGACAACTAGTAAATGTTGTTGAATACCAGGATGTCTCAGAAAATTGTCAACACACTGAATACATAATGAGCTAAAAGAAGGCAATTTTTTACAATACCAATCAGTGTTGCGCAGCCACATACATTTTCTGTATATGATCTATCATACAGCCACACCCTGGTAGTAAAAGAAGATCTGTTCCGCCAACACTACTTGAACAGTAAATAAAAAAGGCCAATCAAGTACGAAGGCGACAACTCAACTTTATCATCTGCTTTCCAAGTTTTGTTTATTTTCCCTGTGAGCCTCATGTATGCCTCTTACTTATGTGCAGTTTACATCTGCAACAGCATGTGCTAAGGTTGCTGGGTAAATTCAGGACCTCGGTTGTGCTGAGCTCCAAATACACTAGGTTTGTAAACACAACCATTCCAAACCAAAGTTTTGCACTAAATAGGTTCTGTAAAAGAATGCTGATTAAATCCTCAGGTTTGTCTTCTTCTGTTAATCACTGCAACTCTTCTTGTCCCAAGTGAAAAAGAAAGCTCATTTCCAATGCTGAGATGACGGAGGTGAAATGGAGGAGGCAAGAGGAGGTGTGGCGTGGAGGACAGGGCAGAAGGCAGTGGTTGTCTAATCATCCTTCTCCTTCTCTATGACCTCACCGTGGAGAACTTTCCTTCTTTGCCTCAACATGTGGAAGAAAAGTTGAGGGAACACTGTGGAAAATGAAGCCAATTTACTACAATACCTCAAAACCTTTAGAATTCCTTGAATAACAACGTTTGAAGACGAATGTATAATCCACACAGCCTGTAGGGAAATGTTCCTTACGTGGGATGTAGGACAGCATGACAATGATGAGGCAGTAGTAGTAGTCAAATGACACATTATACTTGTTGGGCAGCCTCATAGAGTACATTCCAGATCTGCGTACAAACGGTAGGGCATCATAAATAGTCAGCAGCTCTCCCACAACTCCCAGTGGGTACAGGACAATGAAGAGGTTGTATCTGCAAAACAGAAAATGGAGTTTATGAAAAAAAAGGAAAACTGAACACAGAATCGCTGGGTGCTAACACAACACAACACAAGGTGCAAAACAGACACTGTAGCAAAACATACTGTTAGCACCTGATGAGGACATCCAATAGGCCTTACATACTTCACTAGTTGTGACCATCCCTTATTTGGTTGGATTTTTTTCTACATATGTGGTTACTATGGTAATTCTTCTTCATGCACAGATAAATGTGAACAAACAAACATGCTGATAGGAAAACTCTTCAGGATTCCTGATGGGATGTGACGTCAGTCTAGATAAGGATCTGGGTTTTCCATAAATAAAGTTTTCTTTGGCACAATATTGTAGGAGCCTATGGCCCAGTCTAGTATTTGTGCAAATCTGCCACTGCACTTGTGTGCCAAGCAGCGTTCTCGCCACCATATGTTTTCTCATCAAACAACAAAAGACATGACTCAGGACCAGAATGGTCCACTGTGTTTAGTCAGGACTGCAGCAGAGACTCTCAAAAGCATCTCAGCGGATGCGAGTGTAATGCTGGGTGAACATTCCATGACCAAAACAGATGGTCTTAAAAACAGGAGCAGCTGAACATGAGCCCCTCCTCAGGGGCTTGGTGGCTCCTCTGTGCTTGAAGAAAGAAGGGAGAGGAATGGAAGACAGCAAGTGGGGTGTGGAAAGACAATGTTAGTAAGTGCTCAGTTAAAAGAATTCATTAAGTAGCTGGATTGGTAAAAGCCAAAAAAGTTGAGCTGCTGTAGAATCTTTAATGGGCCATAGCATATATTCAGTTGAAACTGTATATTTACATACACTTTAATAGACGCAATCTTTTTTTCCCACAGTGAAACATGAAATCAGACATTTACTGTCTGTCTGGATATCTAAAATTAATCTGAGAATGAGTTTTTTTTTACATTTTTAAAATTTTAATGTTTTTTTATCAAATCAAGTTTACATACACTGCAGTTTGTGGTTCTTTAAACAATATAGAAACATCTAGTTGATGATGTTATGCCTTTAGAAGCTTCCGATAGGTTAACTGGCAACATTCAAAAAGAGTCTGTTACAGTTGGAAACAACTGTAACAGACACCTGTGATTGTATTTTAATGAACACCTCAAACACAGAGCTTCCTTGTGCACAACATGGGTAAATCAAAAGAAATTGATCAAGATCTCAGACTGAGAATGGTTAACTTGCACAAGTCTCACTCATCTCTAATAGGAATTTCAAGATGCCTGTGCTAACCATTATACGAAAGTATAAACAATGTGGGAATGTCGAGCCATCACATCGCCCAGGAAGAAGACAGATTCTGAGTCCCAGAAATGAGCAAGTTTTGGTCCAAACTCTGCATAAGAACCCAAGGATGATTGAAAAATGCCTTGTAAAGATGATGGCTGAAGCTGGTAAGAGTGTGTCACTGTCCACAGTTAAACAAGTTCTGCACCAAGATGGGCTGAATGGCCACTCTTCCAGGAGAAAGTCATTACTTCAATGCAAACATGAACAAGCAAGACTACAGCTTGCAAATGAATATGGAAAGGATCTTAATTTTTGTCTTGTCTTGTGGTCGGATTGAACTAAAATCGAGCTGTTTGAGCATAATCAACAACGACGATGTGTGGAGAAAAAATGGAAGCTAACAAAACCATACCAACGCTGAAACATGGTGGAGGCAGCATCATGTTGTGGGGTTGTTTTGCTGCAGGAGATACTGGTACACTTCACAAAATAAATTGAGTAATGAAGAAGGTACAGTGTGTGGGGATACTAAACCAATAACTGAAAGCATCTGTCAGGATGTTAAAGCTTGGGCGCATATGGGTCTTCTGGTCAAACTGGTCAAAAAATGGGTTGATGAACAAACACAATGTTTTGGAGTGGCCATCACAAAGACCTGACCTCAACCCTATTGAGCATTTATGGGCAGACCTGACAACATGTGCGTGAAGTTGGCCTAAAATATGGCCCAGTTATACGAGTTCTGTCAAGAGGCTGCACAACACTGACTGTTATTGTATGTAAACTTTTGATTAGATAAATACAATTTAAAAAAGGCATAAAAAACTCATTCCCTGATGAATTTGGCATTAAGTACATTGAAATAATTTTAAATATTCACAGAGACAAAAAAGTTAAAGAGAATGTCTATTTTCATTTCTGACTATGAGAAACAAAAAATAGCCACTATTACTAAAGTGTGTATATGTATATATATATATATACAGTATATATATACATATACATATATAGTATATACACACACATATATATATAGTATGTGTATATATATATATATATATATATATATATTGTATGTGTATATATATATATATATATTGTATGTGTGTATATATATATATATATATATATACCATGCATCATGCTCACAGGCAGTGGGGAACAGCATATTCACAACACAAGCTCATCATGGCCACTTGGGTGACGGGCATTTCCACCTGGCCCATTTGATGAAGTATGGCAGGTGGTGGAGCAACTTGAAAGTGTAGTAGGAATATCTGGTAATCTCCGTCAATGTCCACACAACCAAGAATAGAATAACACTTTCTTCATTCTGGATCTTAATTTGTAGCAGGAAAATAGACAAATTTTAATGAGTGAAGAAGAATTTATTTGTGTGTGCACACACTCCTCAAGTCTTACAAGCTGACGTTGTGAAAAATCAGCTAACACCATTAACCTACTGTAAGTCACCTATTAAACAATACTAAATACAAAGTTTAATTACAACATTCTGAAAACCTGCTCTTACCTGTCTGATGCTGTTTGTGACAAACCAAATCATGAAAATCCTAGAACACACTTGGACCCCAGTTACAATCACAGAAGTCCTCACCATTCCTAAAAAAACATAGGTGATTTTTATTTTATGTCAGAGGTTCACATGTTTGAGGTTTACAGTTCTCCTAATTCTAGATTAAATGAAAAAAACTTATATCACCACATACCAATGGCACAGTGCCCGACCTGTACAAACAAATATGTGACAGGCAAATCTGTGTTAGTTGGACAATATGAGGAAGCTTCTTTATTCTCATTGATGCAAAACCAAGGGGGATCACATTTACCTCGACTAATGCAAAGGTCTGGAAAAACTTGAGAACCCTTGCTATACTTCTGTACAGACCTTTGTGAGTGCCTTTTTGGAGGTAAAAACGCAGCATTGTTATGGACAGAACCAGCCACCTGCAGAAGAACAGAAACAGGAAAAAAAAATAAAATACAGAAGTGAGCACTTTCATTTGCAGTAGAACACTACTTCAGGTTTTTCTAAATGAAGGTTCCATGAAAGATGAGCCTGGAAAAAGTAAATGTAATTGCTAAAGGATTTCAGAAAATGCAGTCTTTCCGAATTTGATTAACCATTACTGTAATTGCTTTTAGTAATTTTGTGAAGATCACTAGATCCACCAGAAATAATTCTGAATAAAACAATTAAGAAACAAAATGTACAAGTTCCACGATTGGTTCTAAACAGTAAAAGCAATTTAATGTTATAGAAATAGAGTTAAAATAAGTCATTATTGAAACCATGCTTGTTTATACTTGATTACATCTGTATTACTGACTCAGCCGTAGCAGCTGAGTCAGTGATACAGAGCAGAAGGAAATAAAACCAATATGAACTGCAGCCTTAAAGAAGATTATCTCTCAGCTGTTAACAGGGTCTACAGTATTATCAACTTGGCAGGTTGACGGCTAATCTAGATACATACTCAATCTAATGACTAAGTAGCTCAGTGACTGGTTTATAAGCAATATGTGCAATTTAACCTTTTTTTTTTTACAGTTCTGGACATCTGGGGTCTTCTGAGATACGCAATCCAAACAGACATGTTTATGTCATGTGGTTTTGGAAATCTAATTGTTCCATCTCACATTGTTCTCTCTATCTTCGACTCTGACTCCAACTACCTGCATATTTTCCTTTTTCGGATCCATAAATCTCCTCTTAAGCCTATGTCTTGGTCTCGTAAATGGTAGCTCCATCTCTAATAGTATTGTATGTGGACAATGCATCCTCTGCATTGTCCAAACCATCTGAATTCGGTTCAAAACAGAACTGATTGACGTTAATTTCAGACCATATATATCGTAGGGCAGTGTTTGCTTAGCAATTAAGGAAGCAGACTTCAGGGTCTAGAAAGCACATAATGTGGCATAACTTACAGGGAGTTAACACCTGCAAGAAGGCTACCAGACGGTGCATTGTGATCTGGGTGGCAGTCATTGATTCAGCTGGCTCTATGATCTGACAACAAATGTCCAGATGAAAATGAATCAATGAGAGACAGGTCCATGGATGGTTTCTCTTATTAAAGGTAGAGAACAAGAAGTTGTTGTCCAGCCTATTGCCTTCATTTGTTTAGAAATTTACTGGAGCTGCCACAGTTGATGACCAGCCCCATGCTTGAAAAACAAACGTGCCTAGTGGGGTTTTACCATTCAATTACTCGCACATCTGGTGTTTTCCAGGGCTACCACAGCCTGCAATGAAAATGGCTCAACCCTTTCACGTTATTTAGCCAATTATTTCATGGCACTTTATCTGAAAGTTTACAATCACTCGATGGCACCCGTGGATCTAAACCCCACTCCTAAAAAACAAATTAAATGACAACGCTTCTTATTTTGAATTAGGAAAACTTCTGGGGTTGTCGGTTAAAAATCTGCTCGTTGAGCACTTCACAGTTTCTGGATCTGAGCTCTAGTGTCTTCTTCTATACTTATCACTGCAACCGTCGGCAGCGCCGTGAGGCCTCGACTACTCAGCCCTATTTGGACACGGCTGCTGAAACCGTCACCACTCGCCATTCATTTACTTCAAGACACTTTTCATTTTTTTCCAAATTAATTTAGCCCTTAGCCACAGCTAACTGTACTTTTTTTTATACATGATGAACTCAACCGCTGCCTGGCTACATTTGGGGAAATTAACCTGCAACTTGTTACCGACACTGACTCTCACACACGTAAACTTGCGGTCCTATAAACAGCAATACACGCTCACAGTTAGCCGCGGCGGCGGCTGCTGCTGCTGACTGACACGCAGCCTCACCGTACTACGAGGCGACAGGGGCGGGAGAATTGACGCCACGTACCCGGCCGTCATGGCGATGTTGTAGAAAGTGAGCCATGCGGTGGCGAGGGCGCTCTTCGTTCTTTTCTTGTTGTTGTTTTCCTTTTCCTCAACTGTGCCGTCCTCTTCGCTGGACACCATTGTACCGGGGGCAGGGTAGGTGAGGGTGGTGGGGGTGGGGAGTATCAGAACATTAGCTGACAGCTGAGGCTGATGGGAGGAGAGCCTAACGGCTCGTTACTGCGACAAGTGCGTGGCCTACTGGCGGACTCGGGATAAAGGAATGAATAAATAAGGAAATAGAGTAACATTTAAAAAATGCTTTAATACTAGATGTAATTTCAGACTAAAAATCACTAAATATTAATGGAAAAATGACAGAAAAGTGCACATTTTTGAGTGTCAATTATCAAACAGTATTGTATTACAAATGTATTATGTCCTCACAATCCTTCAAAAGCTTAAAATACAAGTCTGTATTTTATGGTGTTGACACAAATGCACGTACTCTAGACTACATACCAGACCAAACAAACCCAAATCCTGGCTCTTGTTTTCAACACAGGTACCGATCTGTGCTGGTCAGATCTGCTCTCATCCAGACTGAAACTGCATCAACACAGTCTAAAATTAGGTCCTGCAAAGTCAGCCTGTAGAAATCTGTGTGTAAACTAAAGACAGCACCAAATATAGTCCAGCACACCTAATCCTGGTCTCGTTACTTGATCAGATGTTCAGGTGTCTACACTCAGATCTGGCATAATGTCCTACTGTAATGTCATGTGGACTGAATACATCTTATGTCATGACAATTACACGTCATTAAATTACACATGAGTACTAGAAGCTGATAACGTGGGCCATTTATTTGGCTTAATAAAATAAATCTCAGTCAATTTGTCAAATTGTCACCTGTTACTGTTGGGTATTTTAATGCGTCTTGTTCTCTCTTCCATACTGCACTTCACTGCTCACCACTAAGCAATATACAGACACTTTCCAAAAAATTTGAATATCGTGGAAAAGTTGTTTAATTTCTATAATTCCATTCAGAAAGTTAAACTTTCATATACTCATAGATTCATGGCCCACAATTTAATCAATTTCAGGTATTTATTTGTTTACTTTTTACATAATTTTGGCTTCTAGCTCATGAAACCCACAAAAACAGGATTTCAATAAATTAGAATACTGTGAAGAAATCACCATTTATTTCTCACTTTTTGCAGAAAATAAATAAATAAAAAAAATCAAAATATGGTACTTTCAAAATGATATATCAATCATCAATACCTGGTTGGGAATCCCTTTGCCTTAATCACTGCCTTGATGCGACGTGGCATTGAGGCAATCAGGCTGTGGCATTGCGTAGGAGTTATGGAAGCCCTCATTTCTTTGATGATTGCTGTCAGCTCTTTGTTTGTTGTTGGGTCTGGTGCCCCTCATTTTTCTATTGAGAATACCCCATAGATTCTCAACGGGGTTTAGGTCCGGCGAGTTGGCTGGCCAGTCAAGCACTGTGATGGCATGAGCGTCAAACCAGGTTTTGGTGCTTCTAGCAGTACGAGCAGGGGCCAGGTCCTGCTGGAAGATGAAATCTGCATCTCCATACAGATCCTCAGCAGAAGAAATCATGAAGTCCTCCAAAACATTCTGGTAGACTGTTGTGGTGACCTAGGATTTAAGAAAGCAGAGTTTACCAACACCTGCACTGGACATTGCACCCCAAATCATGACTGACTGTGGATATTTCACACTGGACCTCAAACAGCTTAGGTTCTGTCCCTCACCCATCTTCCTCCAAACCCTTGGACCTTGATTCCCAAATGAAAGGCACACTTTGCTTTCATCGGAAAAGAGGACCTTAGACCACTGGCCAACAGTCCAGTCCTTCTTCTCCTTGGCCCAGTTGAGCCGCTTCCTACGTTGGCTCTGGTTCAGAAGTGGCTTGACCCGAGGAACCCGACAGCTGTAGCCCATCTCCCAGATTCGTCTGAATGTGGTGGTTTTTGAAGCTCTGACTCCTGCCTTAGTCCACTCTTTCTGGATTTCTGTCAGATTCTTGAATCTTCTCTGTTTGAGAATCCGCTGAAGCCCACAGTCATCTCTTTTGCTAGTGCATCTTCTCCTGCTACATTTTTCCCTTCCACTTGAGTTTCCATTGATATGCTTGGACACAGGACTCTGTGAACAGCCAGCCTCCTTAGCTATAAACTTTTGAGGTTGACCCATCCTATGGAGGGTATCAATGATGGTCTTCTGGGCAGTTGTCATGTCAGTCTTCCCCATATTGAACCGAACTGAGACAATTGAACCAAACCAAAGCAATTAAATAACACCTGGGTAAACCTTTGCAGGTGCTTTGAGTTTAGTAGATGATTAGTGTGCGACACTCAGTTTAAAACATTCATGTCCTGATGATTTATTCACAGTATTCTAATTTATTGAAATCCTGTTTTTGTGGGTTTCATGAGCTGGAAGCCAAAATTATGTAAAAAGTAAACAAATAAATAATTAAATTGTGGGCCATGAATCTATGAATATATGAAAGTTTAACTTTCTGAATGGAATTATGGAAATTAAACAACTTTTCCACGAT
This sequence comes from Paraplagusia blochii, assembly GCA_016785265.1. NCBI lineage: Eukaryota > Metazoa > Chordata > Actinopteri > Pleuronectiformes > Cynoglossidae > Paraplagusia > Paraplagusia blochii. Next base: position 77,064 of record JAFBJS010057695.1, read on the forward strand.
ATTCTAATTTTTTGGAAAGGGTCTGTAGGTGTGGTGAGCCAACTGGAAGTTATGTGGGTCGAGACGCTGTTACGCTCAGAGCACTTCAGTGACAACCTGGAAACCTGATGGATTAAAAAAGTCCAGTTCCTTAAACACTCGACCACCGCGGCAATAGAGGTACTTTATTGAATCGAAATATTTTGTCCTCTATCATTTCATCTCCTTTTGTAGTACTACCTAGGGTTCATCTATGATGATGAAATACATGTGTATATACATTTCAACTTTGGAAGAAAAGTGAAGTACCAGAAACAATTCTTAGTAAAGAAACAAAGTCATGCTGAGTAAACACTAAAAAGAACACTTATCAGTTCTTTTACCATTAGGCCCTAGTGGATCTTCTCTCACATCCCAATTTTCTTTTGGCCCCTATTTTTTTTTTAATCCTTTCAACCAAACTGTTTTGTTCTAGCTACACTGATGTTCTCCCAATCCCAAACACCTGAATCCAAGGCCTAGTACTCAATATCTTCTTCTTTTGGCTTATCCTGTTTTTTAGGAGTTGCCATAGCGATTCAACAATTTCCATCTCACCCTGTCCTCCGCATTCTCAACTCCAACTCCAACCACCTCCATGTCCTCCCTCACCGCATCCATAAATCTCCTCTTTGGCCCTCTCTTTGTCTCTTACCTGGTAGCTCCATGTCTAGCATTCTTCTCCCAATATAACCACTGTCCCTCCTCTGAACATGTCCAAACCCTCTTAATCTGGCTTCTCTAGCTTTTTCTCCAAACCTTCCTGTCTGTGTTGTCCCCCTGATGCATGATGAAGGCCTAGTACTCAATATATCTAATATAAGTCCTCTCCCTGAACAACCTCCGCTCTTTGTATCTCTTTGCGAAGGCCAGTCTGTAAGCTGACACTCGTGGTCAGAGGACCAGATTGGTTAAATGGTCAGCCACGTCAGTGACTCTCCCAAGAACACAATAGTTACTGCAATGCAAGCAGTTAGAGCACAGAGCTGGAACTATGGTGTTTGGAAAACACTAGTGGCAGCATACAATGCTCAGGTCTGATGCTGACAAGTTGTTAAACGCCCCTAGTATGGGCTCACGGAAGATACTGAAGTTTGTCTTTTGTGAGGTGGTACAGTTTGTCGGTCTATGTGTGCCCCTCTTCATCATCATGCAGAGGTTTGCTGTGATTGTGGAGCTGGTGAAAACCTCAGCCCAACCTCCTGGAGACGGCGGCACTGCCTACTGGTTGATTGTTGCATCCACGGTTGCCTATGTTACTTCCATGGCCCTGCTTGTCTGGGTTCCCTTGAAGTACATGGTCTTCATTAAAAAGAAATCTCTCGTTGGCAGAAAAGAGTGGTAAGTCATATATACAGGTGTCAGCAGATGGATTTCCAGTCCTGACTCAGGACCTGACCAGATGGTTTGAGTCTAAACAGACACATGGCGGGTTTGAACTGCACTTGATATCAAACTCTAGGCCTTCAGCTGCTTCCTTACTTGTTTGATTTTTTTCACCCTTTTGTCTTCCTGTCAGGAGGCCAGTGGCCCTTGTCCATGTGGTCCTATCCACATTGCCCTGCTTTGCCTTTCTTATTGCCAGCTCTGAGGTACATGCTCTTTAAAATCTGTAAGGTGATATACATCTTTTTTTTGTCCATCCATTTTTTTCTAGTCCACAATGTGAAATAAACCTGCAAAAACTTCATATGTGGCTTAAAAACTCTCAAAACCCAAGTTATTCTGTTCTGAACTGATTATAATGTCTGAGACAGGCTCTTATTCTCAAGGGAACTATATACAGCTCCATGGACAAAAGCCACTGATAAGCAGCTTGGTTCCTTTTTCCTGTCACAGTGACACTTGTCAAATCATCTGCCTACGAGGCAAATTTTCATTTCCTTACTGACTGCTGCATGGTTCTCTTTGCTGTGTTATATAGCTGCAGACAAGCTTGACTTTTTGGCCTTTGTCTTATCTGGTGAATTCTCCATTACAGCCATGGATTTTGTAAAGCAAAGCAGCTTTTCAGTTTCTTTTAGGAAGCTGTTGCAAATGCTTAGTAGTAATGTATCTGTTGTGCAGACTGTCCCTTGATTGATTTTAATAATGGAAGTGACAAATTATTTTCTGATCCATCATCCAGGTTCAGATGAATAACAATATAAAACAGGACATGTTTATGGAGCTCCCTGTGTCACTGGTTTTCTTCTCCCTAATCTGCATGGATGTAATGGAAAGGTTACGGTACTGCTATCTGCATGACCAAGGTGAGTCCAGCTGCTGTCCCACATTTCACGTTGTTTTAAGATGAAAACAATACATGACGTTGAGAAAATGTTATTGTGCTGAAGACACACAGGTACCTTCAATAAAAGACACTTATCAAACTAATGTTCTGTGCAAAAGAGATGTCCTCAGATTAGATTATTGTTCACCCGTGCATTCTGACATTCCCTCCATGGTCCTCATGTATGTGTAGCCAGTTTTACCAGTGACACCAATTTCTCCAGCTGCTCCAGGGTCAACTGTGCCTGGACACCCAGTAGTAAACAGACTCAATGAGATGGGGCAGACAAGAGCAGGGGTTCGACCAGAGACTAGCCTGGGAACATTCACTATCCTTGGACCGAACCTTCAAACAGTGGAGACACAGTACAGATGGTCTCCGAATGACTATACAGGTCCAATGAGCTTCCTATGTGTTGGGGACAACAGAGCAAATGTCTTTGTGGAAAGCTTTATGTTCTGGATGGACACTGTGGAGATGACCAGGGTATCAGGGCATCCCCAGGTCTTCTACTCAAGCTGGGTGTTTCCAATTTTAATCCTGAGCTACATGTCCTCCCTGCGTGTGGTGGTGACACCACACAGCCCTCTGCACTCTACACTGGGAGTAGCTCTACAGGACTTTCCCTTTTTTGTTGTACGCATTGGCCTGGTCACCTTCTTTGGCTTTGTCACTCCAGTCCTGTTCCTGCTAAAGAACCTGTTGGTCTGCATGGCCTTCATCTACTTCAATTTCATTAAAAAATGAGGTTCTTCAATACAGAGACAATGTCACTTTGTATCTACTTGAACTGGAAGGCAGTGAAAAAATAACATAGCAAAGTAAGGCATGTGTTTTGTATTAGAAGTGTTTCTGATTTAATATAATCCACTGAAAAGTTTTTCTGCTGTAGGATGTTTGGCAAGCAAGACAAATTTATTTCAGGTATATTTGTACTTCTTTTATGAATCCAACATTAAACTGAGGTTTCATACATCCATTTTCATTAAAATTTAGTTCTCAAGAGAAAATGGTTTCCATTCCTCATATCCTATATAGTGTTGAACACTGTGTCTTCTGTAATTCCGCAGCAATGTGACACACCTGCAGACTATCCATTAAATAAAGTACAATATTTGAACATTGATGCCTTGACTTGAGCTGGATAAGAAAAGACTGAAAACAAAAAAAGGACTGTAGTAAGGAAAAATAATCTTCACTAATAAAGCTGTCAATAAATATTTATTAAAAAGGATACTGATTTTAAATAAGCTAGACCGCAGTCCCCTCTGTGCTCTATAAACACGATTTTCTCCACTTGCATAGGAAGCAGGATTTCCTCTCGATTTTCCTCTTCTCTCGTTCTCCTGACCTGTATAATTTCTGCATGCTTTACTCAAAGTATTATGGGCTTTTGGGAAGTTCAAATTGGGGAAAAAAGCCTTGGGGCAGGGAAGGGAACACATTCCACATTAAAGTGGCCACATCAGCAGAGCAGCTACAAATAAAGTTAATTGTCATTGCCATTAAGTATTTTTTAGCGCGCATAACTTAACCAGAACTAATTCACAATGTTGGTCAATGGAGAACAATATTTTATATAAATATTCAGATATTTAAATTGTATGTCATAGGCTTGTGAAACAATAATGATCCGTTGAAATATCATAATTCTTCCTGTTACAATACAATATTGAGATTCTACAGCACTGTATTCATTTTTGTTTACTACTGAGTGATGGTTCTTTTATGTGGATTTATCTGGACTATGGTTATGTCACAGTAGTACATACTGTAAGTGATATCTAAATGTTTTGGACAATTAAAATGCTAAATTATTGCTTAATATAAGATGATGTAAACAACAAAAATAACAAAAATATTTTTTTTATATTATCCTATATTCTTCGTTTTTAATAGAAAACCCCACTGTCACTGTTTGTAGAGGTTCAGGAGTCATGTGACAGGAAATCCATTATTGTGATTTATGGGGGACAGTGTCTTGTCTGCGTGTCTTTGGCTTCACACTTTGGCACAGTGCAGACCTCCTCTCTCTGGGACTCTGAATGGGACACTCTCTCACTATTTCTTTTACCATTGAGGGCAAAACCCACACAGCTACAACAATGTTACACTGTTTGAATTTAGCGGTGAATATCTGCCTCCTGCAAATCCTCTGTATTACCGCTGACATAGGTATGTACCCATGATACTCTTCTTCATATTATTCCTTTTATTCTGAGACTGAATCTGTTGTTTTTCCTTTAAGACGATGGCTCCTTCCTGATTTTCAATGACAACCACAATAAATGTGTTAAGGTCGAGAGTGCCACCTCTATCACAGTGGCTCAGTGTGATCCATATGCCAAGCAGCAGCAGTTTCGTTGGGCTTCTGAGTCGCGGATCCTTAGTATTTCCCAGAAGCTGTGTCTCGGGGCAGCAGAAATTAAAGACTGGGTAAAAGTCCTCCTCTTTGAATGCAATGAGACTAGCAACCTGCAACACTGGGAGTGCAAGAATGAGACCCTCTTTGGCCTTAGAGGCAAGGACCTCCACTTAAACTGGGGCAATAAAAAGGAAAGGAACATGATGATCTACAACGGTGCAGGGCTGTGGAGTCGCTGGAGGATATTTGGCACGATGGGAGATCTTTGTTCAAAAGGTTTTCAAGGTAGGATGAAAAATGTTGTCATCTTGAGCTCCATTCAGTTAACTGGTTAATGTGATTTCCATAATTACATGAAAACATTTGAATTACCATACAGTTATGAATATAAAAAACCTTAAAACTGCGGTGACCTCTTTGCAATGTTGCAAATATCTGTTCTAAATTTAAAGACAAAGATAAATATGTCAAGAACTTCTCAAAATGTTATTAGTTGTTGTCTGGTTCACACATACTGTGAAGGATGACATGGTGATAGGCACTGTCACACCAGCTTACAAGTATACATCTACAGGCCCACCAAGATACAATCGTCTTATGAACACTAAAAACTTTAGATTTAGGCTCTCACACAACGACAGCAGCTACTGCTGGTGCAACTTAATAAATGTGCTGGTGTATAAGGATGAGGCTTGATCATACATCCTGCTCCATCTCCACAGATATATTTACAATAGGTGGGAACAGTTTTGGAGCCCCCTGTCAGTTTCCATTCAAGTTTCATGGCAAGTGGTATGCTGAGTGTACGAAGGACGGTCGATCAGATGGACAGCTGTGGTGTGGAACAGAGACTTATTACGACAAAGATAATAAGTGGGGCTTTTGTCCAAACAAAGGTGAACTTCTCAAATATATACAACAAAGTTTTTCACACAAATGTACTTTGTTTGAGTTTTGATAAATCCTGCTACAAATAGGCCTGCGCTGAGCACTTTCTATAATAAACTGTGAACACTACACACTTTTCACACTACTTTTGTTTTTTCCCTGACACTACACTACAACTCGGGCAGGAAAACTGGAAAACCTTGCCTGGAAAGGTCACAGAATGCCTGCCTTTGGTGCCTTCAAAAGTCTGTTGCAGCTGCTGGATGTTCCAAAATTTTCCCAATGTGGGATTAATAATTGCGAATCTTATAATCCAGTTTCTTCAGGCTGGGACACTGACCCTGTCACCGGAGTCCAGTACCAAAAGAACCCACAGGCTGCCCTGACCTGGCATCAGGCCAGGAAGAGCTGCCAGCAACAAGGAGGTGACCTCCTGAGCATTGTAGAGCTACATGAGCAGTCATACATTTCAGGTGCAAACTTTCAGCTTGAATATGATTATCATTGATATTCTGTGAGTATTTGAGCATGAATATCTTTGTTGTTATTCAGGGCTGACTAACACTTTTGGAACCTCTCTGTGGATTGGACTCAACTCCTTGGATTTCGAGAGTGGATGGCAATGGAGCAATGGAAACCCCTTCAGATATTTAAACTGGGCACCAGGTGAGAAGCACTTTGACAGTGAGGAGAGGAGCTGAATAACACTACAGAGGAAGATTTGGATGTGCAAACATTTGGTTTAAGAACAGCAAAAACTTGACTATTTATTTTTTCCTACCTTAACATAAATCTATATCAAATGTGCAAAGCATGATCTTACATACATAGTATATTAGGATTTAGTCTTAATGTGAGAGCATCGTTCACAGATTTTACTCAAAATTGTTACCCCGATGACTTTTCAACAGGTCACCCGTCATCAGATCCTGGACTCACTTGTGCAACACTAAATGCTGCAAAAGCTTCAAAATGGGAGAGCAACTCCTGCACAAAGAAACTTGGATACATTTGCCGCAAAGGAAACTCTACCAGTTTGCCTCCACCACCAAGTACAGCAATTGATCCAGTTTACATGTTATATTAGAAATGTACTACTTTACTGTAAGATGTATACATTTCTGCATTCTACAGGTAAAGGCCAGCCGACCTTCTGTCCCAGTCACTGGGTTCCTTATTCTGGAAATTGTTATTACCTAGAGAGAAACCAGAAGAAGATGTGGAGGGAAGCTCGGTATGCCTGTCACAAAGAAGGAGGAGATTTGGCCAGCATTCATAATATAGAGGAACAGAGCTTCATCATTTCTCAATCTGGATACTGTAAGTCTGCAGAAACATTGTTTCAGGGGAGATTCCGTTAATTCAATATATTTTTGTATATATATATATATATCTATATATATATATATATATATTGTATATATATATTTGTCATTCAAACTTCATTTGATTATATGTCAATTTGCGCTAATGTAATCCAATTTCATAACATATATAATGCAAATAGTAGGTAACATTTAACCCTCATGTTCTTCCTCACATTTTTGTATACACCATTCATCCTGGTATCTTGTGTACATTTGGTAAGAGCTATATATTACAGGAGCATGTACAGTACTTGTTTTCAAGAATGCATGAAAAAGCAAAATGGGTTTAGGTGTGTCCTTGGTCCCCAAAGGACGACATAAGGGTAGATAATAGAAATCTGTCAACATTTGAATCTGATTACAACAGTGATCAAACCAGTAATGTTCCAACCGTGGACCTCTTTCTAAATGTGTCACCAAACAGCAGCAGACAGCACAATTTTTCCCGATATCTTCGAATTGGTGAAAACATTTTCATTAAAAACAGCTCAATGTTAAACCAGAAAATTCACTTGATAAGAGTTAACTATAGCGCACAATAACCTAAACCCACAGTGCCGACGGACGTGCTCTGGATTGGCCTAAATGACCAGAGGAACCAGATGTTGTTTGAATGGTCTGATAACTCCCACGTCACCTACACTCAGTGGCAGAGTGGTGAACCTTCTCACACCACCAGCTTCCAAGAAGACTGTGTACTTATTAGAGGAAAGGTAACACTTGATGTCACTAATGTTGACTTACCAATCTGTAATCTTTCTTGGGAAAGCCTGCCAATAATGATAGGTATTACAACACAGGGTCAACCATGAAATCAGATCATTGCGATAAACGATCCAATAGGCACATTGGAAGGCACAATAATATATTGAGTATATTCTTAATATTAACACAAAAATTGTTGGAGAACTATCATCATTGTAGTCAAATAAAGCCATTACACTTTACATCTTTCACTCTTTTAGCATTTACATGCTGTTTTTTGTTAAAGGATGGAAAGTGGTCGGATCACATGTGTGAAAAGACTATCGGATACATCTGTAAGAAGAAGGCCTCCATTCTACCACCTGCAGGAGCCCATGAAGAGGCCAACCCTGGATGCAACACTGTAAGTCATGTTATTTTTTTTTTATTTCAGTAGGATTTGCGCATACTAATAATTTTAAGAATTGATATTCACATTTTTTTTTTATTCTGTCAAGGGCTCATTTCGATATGGTTCATATTGCTACACTGTTGGAGCACAGTCAAAAACCTTTAATGAAGCAACACATGTCTGCTCAGAATCTGATGGTAATCTAGTGGATGTGACTAACAGGTAAATATATGCTTGACCACAACTCAAGGCAACTGTTGCTAACAAATCCTAAAATCTGACATTAGAGGTCTACTCTCTGTTTTATGAACAAGGTATGAGAGTGCCTTCTTGGTCAGTTTAGTGGGTTTAAGACCAGAGAAGTATTTCTGGGTTGGTTTATCCAACACAGAAGATAAAAACACTTTTAAGTGGACCACCAAGAGAAAAGTCACATTCACAAATTTCAACGTAGGAATGCCAGGTATGTATGTATGAATGCATGTCTGTCATTTTGAAATAAAAATGCATTTTCAAAGCTTTAACTATTCCATTGACCCCTTGGTGTTCTTGCTTAAAAGACAGAAAACAGGGATGCGTTGCCATGACAACTGGGCATCTTGCAGGATTATGGGATGTTGTCAGTTGCATTGACAAGGCAAAATACATTTGTAAAAAATTAGCAATGGGTGCCCCAGTGACAGCAGTTCCACCAACAACAGCAGCCCTAACATGTGCCTCAGGATGGACTCCAGCAGGACAAAGGAATATGTGCTACAAGGTTGTGAGGCATATTTAATAAATCACTGCAGATTATCCATAAGTTCCCCACAATATTTTCAATGCCCTTGTATTTTATTAACCAGATTTATAAACAAGAGAAGACTTGGTATGAAGCACACAGCTTCTGTAAGGCCATTGGTGGAGACCTGATGAGTATCCACAGTTTTCAAGACTTAAAATTTGCTTCGTATGTTTTCTCAATACTATATTTAGACATCATTGTCTTAAGAAATTGATTGTTGTCCTCTCTGTGAGCTTATAGTGCTTGTTCTGTTGTACTTAAGGTTTACACCATCTACAAATGCTTGGATTGGCTTTAACACTCTGGATGCCAGCAAAGGTTTTGTTTGGACTGATGGTTCTCCTGTATGTGACTTTGCAATTTTGAAACAGACATTGTTAGAAGTTCCTGATAAGTGTATTTACAAAAACTTTGATTTAGATCAACTTTGAGAACTGGGGCTTTGGAGAGCCAAACAACCACAACAATAATGAGCATTGTGCAGAAGTGTTCAGTTTTTACCGACAGCTCTGGAATGACAAAAACTGTGACACCCCCAATAGCTGGATCTGCCAGATACAAAAAGGTTAATGTGAAACCATTTGTTTGAAGTAGTTTTTTGATAAGTCAGAACAATGCACTTATGGGTTTTCTGTTGTGGTTGATGTTATTTTTAGGGGTGACTCCAAAACCAGAGCCTGTCACAGTGATAGAAGGTAAAATTTTTCCAACAACTTTTCCATCATGTTTCTGTCAAAAACACTATTGTGGAATAATAGAGCACCCCCTTTTTTTCTCATATTCCCATTTTCTCTGAATAGCATTTAACACCACAGATGATGGCTGGATCATTTACAATGACACACAGTATTTAATTAACACTGATGAACTACCAATGGAAGCTGCTAGAGCATACTGCAGAAAGAACTTTGGAGAACTTGTCGTAATTACAGGAGAAAGTGAGAGAAAGTTTCTTTGGAAACAGGTACAAAAACACAAAACAAGAAAAGTAATTGTACTACTGCACATAACGTGAAATGTTTTATATCTTTGTAAATGTATTATTTAAAGGTATATTATATTAAAATTAATTTAATTAATTGATGTTTTATCAGATAAGGAAAGAAGAGAGGAACCAATACTACATTGGCATGGTGATAAATTTGGATAAATCATTCAGGTAATATTCTCACAATAAAAATGGCTAAACAGTAGTTAGGTGTGTTGTCAGGGTCACACACTAATTCAAGGTAAGGCAGTGTCTAAACAAGAGTCCCACTTTTGATTGCTTTGTTCATAGACAGGTTGAGAGGCTAGGTCAAATAGGGGCCTTATGCACCATGATGTTTTTATGGTAACCTTCAGTAAGAGAGAGTCAACCAACTACAATCTACTTGTTGGGAACATAAAATATGGGGTGTACGCAGGAAATTGGCAATGGTGACCAGTGACAGAGGAACAGCTTCTAAGTGATAAGTGAAGGTTTATACAAATTTAGTAAGACATCATTGATGTAGGGGTTAAGATACAGTGGCTCTGCTGTTAGATGCGTAGGGTCAGTAATGAGCAAATCAAGTTCAACAATGTGTAAAAGTAAGGTCGAGAGTGCAGATACTGGCTAACAGATTTTGGAAGCTGCCAGACAATGGAAAAAGGATGTATTGAAATTAAGAAGAGGCCAAAAAAATTAAAGACTCAGAAAATCAATAATGCAAAAAGCATTCGCTGTCATTACTTACACATGATTTGTATACCTTTTTCGCCCTCCCAGCTGGCTCGATGGTTCACCTGTCACTTATACATCGTGGGAAAACAATGAACCCAACTTTGCCAACAATGATGAAAACTGTGTGACTATGTACAGAAATATGGGTGTGTTTAAAGTAAATGTGGTGACATTTTGGGAAAAAATAATCTGTCATTTATTTGATCTTTATTGTGTTTGGTCTGAATACACAGGATACTGGAATGATATCAATTGTGGAGTTGAGCTTCCTTCAATATGCAAAAGGAGTAGCAATTTTGTCAACGCAACAATGGCTCCCACCACTGCTCCTAAAGGAAGCTGTGCACCAGAGTGGATGTCATTCCAAGGAAAGGTAACATTGCTGCAAAACCAGGTTTTACGTTTTGCCATTCTCAATTATGATCTCTATGTGACAGGGTTCCTAAATTGTGTATCGTTTTAAAATGTCACCAAGTTAATCATCATGTTTGTCATGCTGACATTTACTGTACTTTCTTAACAGTGTTACAAAATTGTGACAACTAATAATATGAATTGGCATGACGCAAGGTCATACTGTTACAACCAAGGAGGAAATCTTGTTTCAATCGTCAGTGCCCAAGACCAAGGTACATAGCATGGCTATAGCCGACCAATGCGTATGTACCACAGAACTGTACCTGAACATAATAATTAACAAAAATGTTGCTTTATATTTAGCTTTTCTCACAATGCACATAATAAAATATAACGAAGATTTTTGGATTGGCATGAATGATGTGAACTGGGAGATGCGCTTCATATGGACAGATGGCAAAGCAGTTTCATACACAAACTGGGCCAAAGGTCACCCAACATCTACTCCTGATGGACGTCACTCATTTTTAGATGAGGTGACTCAGTGCCTTTGTGTCAAACTGTTTTGAATGCTGTAAAATAATCAATTTTAGTGCATTTCATTGATGAAGGTTCTCCGTTATCCTTGTTGTGATCAGAATTAAAGGTTTTGGTTAGGCATAAAGTTTTTGGAAAACTGTGGATAATTTGTATTAGACCAGAGACAGTATCAATTTAAATAAATTATAGTTTAAATGACGATTACTAAAAGAAAATTAAATAATGAGAATCTGTTTGCTCTTTGTATTTACTTTTGGTTCCATGTAGACATTTGACTGTGTCATCATGGTGGGCAGTTCCTCTCGATTAAAAGGATTGTGGAAAGTTGACGATTGCAATGCACATAAATCTTTTATTTGTAAAAGGAACATCGGTGAGTGAAATCACAGATTATCAGACTGCAATAGTTCATATATATGTATTGTAACTAACAGCTGATGCTTATTATTCATGAAGATCCTCAGATTGTAGCACAATCGACCACTGTGTTACCAAAGGCTTTTTACAAGCTTGGTAATGATTCCTACAAACTAGTGGCCCAGAAGATGAGATGGGATGAAGCAAGGAGGCAGTGCCAAGCAGATGATGCTGATCTGGCCAGTATCTTAAGTCCTGTTGCACAGTCCTACGTCTCCTTACTGATTTCCAAGCACAAAGAGCCCATGTGGATTGGTCTCAATAGCAATATGGTAAAATACTTTTACTGTTTTACTTTGCTCTTGTACAGTAGGGAGGTGGAGATCTTTAGAAGGACTAATTGCGTGTCTTACCAATAGACAGGTGGTCGTTACACTTGGGTGGATAATTGGATGCTGTCTTACACCCAATGGGGAACAGATGAGCCTAAAAACAACTATGGCTGTGTATACATAGATGTGGATATGAAATGGAAGACAGCACTGTGCACCAACAGCTACTTCTCCCTTTGCAAGACATCACAAGGTTGTTTTTTTTTTTTTTTTTTTTTTTTTGCATTACTAGCATTAACAGAAGATTCTGTAAGTATGACATCTTGTTCTGCCACTGCCACAGACATTGCCCCCACTGAGCCTCCACAGCTTCCTGGAAACTGTCCAGACTCAAAGGCGCAGAAAACCTGGATACCTTTTAGGGATCACTGTTATTCTTTCCTCAGCTCTGTGGTGAACAACTGGGCTCATGCATCAGTTGAATGCTTGAAATTGGGTACGTGTTCAAAATTGTTAAAATAAAGTGCTTCTGTTGATGCAATAAAATGCATAGTGTTCTTAAACGGTGGCCCTTAGGTGCCACATTGGTGAGTATTCAGGACTCAGCAGAAGGTCAGTTCATACAAAAGAACCTTGAACTCCTGCAAGATGGTGCAAAGACCTTTTGGATCGGTCTTTACAAAACACATAAAGGTGAGCATGGCTTAGAAATACTGCTTACCTTTAATTTTACTATCACTTTCACTATGTATGACATGCATGCGTTCAATGTGTAAAACCTTTGATCTAAAACATTTGATCTAAAGAACTTTAGAAAACCACTGACTCTAGAAACTTATTTTTCCAGGTGAGTGGATGTGGATTGATAACAGAGCTGTGGATTATATCAACTGGAAGGCAGGGATGCCAAAATCTGAGACATGTGTGGACATTGACTCTGACAGTGGACAGTGGAGCACCAATAGTTGTAGCAGATATAGGTCTTACATCTGCAAAACACCAAAAGGTGAGTCCATCTCAGTTTCCCTTTTTTATTCTCCTTAATGTGACTTTTTTCAATATCTGTATTTCAGTTGTTACTCCTACAGAAAAGCCTCCAGCTGTCTGTGAGTTTTCTCTTTATCTAAAATATCATCTGAATTTGAGCATTTTTAAATGCCATCTCTTAGAAGTGAGACTTGTGATCATTTTCTTTTGCAGCACATATCATCAAAGAAGCTTCAAAGAGCTCTACTGGTATCAATGCCGCTGTGGTCCTTATTGTAATTGTAATAGTTGGCCTTGCAGCCTTCGTTCTTCTGCGAAAAAAGATAGTTCCCTCTACTCTGAGAGAAATTACATTTGACAACAAGTTATATTTTAACAACCCCATTCCAGCACCAGTGGACACCAACGGCCTCATTTCCAACATCGAGCAAAATGAACAAGCATAAAAAAGGATGGACTGTATAAGGCAACTGTTGTCATCAGAGCTTAGCAGACTTTACTTGAGTTCTTAATCTAAACCAACTCCTATAGTTTATGCTTTAAGGTATGTCTTAAATAGAATAATTGCAAATCAAACCACTGTATTGATTCCTGCTCAATGAATTTAAGAGGGGTGAATACAGGTTAATAGTTGATTACATAAACATAAATAAAGATGTGTACGGAATTTCTACATGTAGGACTGAAAATATTCCAAAAAAAGTAAAAGGTGTTTACCATAAACCTTATATTAATAAGATTTTTTTATTTCATTTGAATGTTTCTGGACATACATGGTGAATTTAAGGGTCTTTTAAAACCCCTACCACTTGAATAAACTATAAACTAGACCACTGAATACAAAAAATATGGCTGTTCCTACAGCACTAATATGTGACTGCATTAGATATGTCCAGAAAGGTTGGCCTTCCCATTAATATATAGAATTTAGCAGAATTTCCTTCACTTCACAAAAAATGATACTGATATGGACTTCCAGTTACACATGTGTGTTTTCATTTCTGACACGTCATTTTTTTTTTAAATATAGGCACTGATTTATGATTTAAGCAACTCCAATGATTGATTTTATTAGTATATACATTTCTAACCGTAAGGGACTAAACTGTATGCTGAAAAATGCTTTCCATGCATTTCATCGGAAATGAGAACTGAAACTTCTTTGGATTCTTGTAATGAAACATTTTGTGCACAATAGATTTCTTTGTGATTCAGTGGTCATTTCATCATTGCGGCTCCATACTAATCTAACACAGTATTAATCTTTTAACAACTGGAATATTTGCAGCTTGCACTCTTCATATTAAGGATAATGCACAGTTGTTTGAATTCACTGTTGATGCTCTGTATTTTACCAGTCATTACCACTGGAAAAGGTATGTATAACTTTTGAAATTATAATTCCTTTCGCATCAGGTTGTAACTTTAACATAAAAAAAAAATCAAAAGACTGGACAAGATTTAATGCATTAGACACAGGCCCCTTTCTCATTTACAATGACAATCACAACAAATCTATTGACATAGCGAGCACCATACCTATTATGGTGGCTCCCTGTGATCCAAATGGCAAAGGGCAGCAGTTTCGTTGGATTTCTGAGAACTGGATCCTCAGTGTATCCCAGAAGCTCTGCCTGGGAGCTGTGAAGATTAAAAACTAGGTAAAAGTCTTACTCTTTGAGTGTAATGAAGCTAGTATCCTCAAGCACACGGAGTGCAAAAACAAAACTCTTGATAGCCTAGAAAAACAGGACCTTCACGTCTTCTTCTTCTCTTTTCAGCTTAACCCATTTTTTAGGGGTTGCCACCGCAAGTCAACAATTTCTATCTCACTCTGCCCTCCGCATCCTCAACTCCAACTCCAACTCCAACCACCTACATGTCCTCCGTCACCGCATCCATAAATCTCCTCTTTGGCCTTCCTTTTCGTCTCTTACCTGGTAGCTCCATGTCAAGCATTCTTCTCCCAATTTAACAAGTGTCCCTCCTCTGAACATGTCCAAACCATCTTAATCTAGCTTCTCTGGCATTTTCTCCAAATCATTCTGTGTCTGTTGTTCCCCTAATTACCTCGTTCCTGATCCTGTCCATCCTTGTCACCCCAAAAGAGAATCTCAGCATCTTTAATTCTGCCACCTCCAGCTCTGCCTCCTGTCTTCTGCCTATTCCTAGTGTCTCTAATCCATACCTCATGGCTGGTCTCACAACTGTCCTGTAAACCTTTCCCTTCACCTTAGCTGACAATCTTCTATCACAAATCACTCCTGAGACCTTCTCCAGTTGATCTCCAGTTGTTCCTTCACCTCTCTTCCACAGTCTCCAGTGCTATTAGACTGCTGCTATTCCCCTTTTCATTCACACACATGTACTCAATCTTGCTATGACTGACAAAAAAACAAACAAAAAAAAAACAGGATCTTTAAACTGGGCAAACAGTAAGGGGAGAAGCATTATGATCTACAAAGGTGCATGTTCCTGGAGTCGTTGCAAGATTTATACAAACAGAAGTCAACCTTTGTTCGAAAAGGATATGTATGTAAGTATCCTGGATGTATAGGCGATTGGTCGGATGGATGGTGGATGGATAGATAGATGGAATTTATCTGGCCTCAAATATACAACAAAAGTCTGCAAATGTTAAAAATTATATATTTTGACATAACTGTCATGCCTTGTCTCCTCAGGGACTTTTACTGCTGGAGGCAACACTTTTTCACTGCAATTACATTTTCCATTTAGGTGTTGAGGCCAGTGGTACACTGAGTGCACAGTGTACGGTCGACAAGACAAATAAATGGGGATTTTGTGCCACAACAGGGGAGTCTGGTTAAACAAAAAACAGAGATTAAACAAATAATAGAAAAAAGATATTTTTGCTTTTCATCCAATGACCAGTGTTGGGACAGTTACTTTAAAAAAGTAACTTGTTACTTTACTAGTTACTGCTCTGAAAAAGTAACTAGTTACGTTACCAAATTATAAAAGTAACTAGTTACTAGTTACTTTACTTTACTTTGAAAAC
>JAFBJS010057696.1:273-26899 GCA_016785265.1 Paraplagusia blochii
CAAAATATTCACATGGCAGCTTGTTTTGGACCATAACCTTGCATTTTGAGGCATTTTGGGTAAAAAATTTTGAAGTGAAAATTTTGACACTTTTTGGTCAGAAGATAAGGGTGCCCCCTTACGTGGTAACCTTGCATTTTGAGGCATGAAAAATGAAAAATGGGATAAGCCGAAAGGAAGAGAAGAAGACAATTGGACAACCAAGAGTCTGAAGGCAAATCTGATGACCTGCACTGATGTCAGTCAGCTGTTGCTGTAATTGGACCAGCTGCCAATCACTGTCCTGTTTGTTAACAATAAAATAATGACACAGCTCTGGAGTGGGGACTGTGAGGAGATGACGCAGCAGCATGTCTGTTCCAGGGAGAGACAAGTTGAACAGCTGCTGATGTTGTAGAATGGACAGATTCTATCTCAGTTGCAAATGAAGACTTCACATCCAGCTTCTTTAAGAGGAGATTTTGTGAACAACAATGAAACTGTTGCAACTGTGCAAATGTGGTCAGGACGCTGCATTTTTGTAGTTAACCCTCCCTATAGTCTCCCAAGACAGAAAGATAACTGAATTGAGGACTGCATGAAATATAGCTTGTTTTGTTGACTGCCCCTTAAATTTCCATGTCAACTCTTTCTATCATTGTAAGGAGTCCACATAAATGTTAATCAAAACAATACTTATCAATGGCTGCTGTATGACACACAACAGCACTAGCCCACAAAAACCATCAAGTTGTAAAAATGTTGGATTTTCTGTTGGATTTGAGTCCGTAGTGTTTCAGGTTAAAATCCAGGATGCCAGTGAGGTCCACTGAGCTGTCACCGTCCTCACACACTGCTCCCAGGGTGCTCAAAGCTGCCTACTGTTCACTTTGATGATGGGTTAGATCGGGCATGGGCAAACTAAGGCCCGGAGGCCAGATACAGCCCTTTGAGCTTCTTAATGTGGCCCGCCAACCTTGTCCAAATTTTTAATATATATAATTTTATAATTTATTTGTATTATCATTATACTTCTGGCTCGGCCCCAGTGTTCAATTCTAGGGACCCATTGTGGCCCGCGAGTCAATAAGTTTGCCCACCTCTGGGTTAGATGCAGAAGTCACATTTAACAAAAAACAGATTTAAGTTGGAGACTTCTTGAAGCTAGAGAGATGTTTAGTTTTTTAACGGAAGAACTTCATGGTTATGCATACTGCATGTTTGACCTGATACGCCTAAGGGTATTGCATACTTCACGCTATTAAATTGAGAGGTTCATGTCCTAAGTCTTATTTAATGAATGTGCAGAAGAATGTTATAAAACTGACCTGTGTTTCAAGTAATTTTTGACAGGACTAAAAAATTCAATAAAAAATGCTGGAAAGTTGTAAAGAGAAACAGGTCAAATTTAATACTCTTCATCTTTCAGTAGAAAAGCTGCCGCAACTAAAATGACTCTGATACACTTCACTGCAGAGCATTTCTTTGTTCAACTGTCAGTGTAACTCAACAAAGAAAAGTACCATTAGGTTCTGCTAGAGCGGCGTTGGCACTGGTAAGATTTCAAAATGCTCCTTAATTGAAGTGAACCTTGACATTAGATAACAGCAACGTAGGCTCTCATATTCAGACGTTTCTCTTCTTTACAATATCTGAAGGAAAATCCACTCTATTGGCCAGTTTTTGTATTAAGAAACAAAAAGTTTCTAAATGCTCCGATCCCAGAATAAATTAAATGTATTTTCGACCAGACTTCGCCTCAAACAAATCCTGACGTCCAAGTCCGCAGCATGTTATTATGCAGCTTATAAAAGTAAAACCCTGATGACTCACTTCCTCCAGCTGTTCTTCATCTGCCCTTCATCCTTGTCTGCTTCCTGTGTAATTTACCACCCAACCCCTACTCTCTTTCACATATCGCACTTTTGGTTTAATGTTGTGCAACCCGGCATTGCTAATAATACTGATGGCCTCTTATTTCTTACTTCCTGGTCAGGCACAGGCTCCATCACAAGTATCTGAGCAACAGGAAGCTTCCAAAGATAAGATCAACTCCACTCCTGGGAGGATGACTCACTCTGGATGGATGGTGACACTTCACTGAAGGCTCACAGGGACATTATATTTAAGGTGTGACACTCTATAAGATATTTATATTGTTTGTTATATATAGCTTTAGTTGTCACATATTTTTAATCTTTACTTCATATTGATATGCAGAAGAGCAGGACGAGGTCAGCACAGAGTTGAGGTGTCAAAAGCAGGTAGTGTGGAATGGAGATGAGTGTCGGGAGGTTGGTTGCTAGAGGAGAAGAGCAGTAAGGCTTACAGGAAGGGTTCATAAGACAGTAGTGAGACCTGCTACTGTATGATCTATGGTGTAGAGAAAGTGACAGAGCTGGTGGCAGAAGAGATAATGATGCTAAGATGTTTATGGGGAGTGACCTGGATGGACAGGATCAAAACCAATGAGAAAGTTAGAGAGAAAATCTGCATATATACTACAAATCAGGCGTCTCGAACCCAGATTTACAGTGGGCTGAAATAAAAACATGGACCAAGTCGAGGGCCAAACAAATATTGATTTCAAAATTGTGCTGTATTGATGAATTTTTATGGATACAAGCCTTAGTTTTGCATTAATAACGAACCCGAAACAATAAATAGAAACTCTTAAAGGGGCAGTGTTTGAGGAACCGGACTGGGGTCCATTGAGCATGGCACCATCCCCATTCACTGCTGCCCAGACACTCGAAGCTGCACACTGTTCACTTTGGGTTAATTGCAGAGGCCATTTCGTTGTGCGCACTGGTCACAATGACAAGGAGTTTGCTTAAAACAAACAAAAAATATATATAAATTCTTAAAACATGAGAAATTGAACTTGAAATCAAAATCTGTGTTTTTGTTATTTATTGTTAGGGGCAGAGCTTGATGTTTGGACATCTTCAGAGGAGGGACAGTGGATACATTGGTACAACAATGACTCTAGAGATTATTTTTCACAGACAAATATCCTAAATCCCAACATTTATTTAATATGACTGGACAAACCAAAAAATAATTGCACTACCTGCAAGATTTGGCCCCTGAGCCTGAGTTTGACAAGTATGCTCTAATTGATGCCGGAGATAAAGATGCCGAGCAAGAAATAAAAAGAAGAGTCAACCTATTTTAATGTTTAAAAAATCATGGAGACTGAAGTTATAAAAGGCAGATGATTGGATGAGATAAAGACAGACAATCCGCTGTGGTGATCACTGAAGATGAGTTAAACCTACAGTTATATGCTCTACAGCCTTGAATTTTTTTTCCCTAATAAATCTATCATGATAGGTGCATTCTCTGTCAACATTCCATGTTCCTTTCACTATTGCTGTCTTGCTCTTCCTTTTCTAAACACAAACATGATCGATAGCAAGGTTAAGGCCTGAATCTGAGGAGCCAGGGATAAAAAGAGGTTGTGTCTAAATTTCTCTCTCAGTTCTTGTTGTTGAAATCCTGGCTGTGCGTCAACGTCTCCTCCAAACAGAAGGTTCGCATCTTCAGGACAAATTGCTTTTGGAGTAAACGGAGCGAGTCAGTGGTTCTTGAGCTGGAAAACTCATCGGCTCGACTCTCATATCAGTCAAAACCGAACTGTCCGTGCACACAGCCGTAGCTCTTCGAGGGAGGGGAGATAGAGTGGATATGAGCACTTGTATGGAATCTTAAAAAATAAGATTTTTATTGGACTTTAAAAATGACTCTCAGCTAACATTACTACATATTAGTATGACAAAGTCCATCCAACATTCCACTTATTTCACCTTAAAACTCTTTTGCTGAGTGCTAGTGTTAATTTAATAACCAGGAGCCCAGGAGTGACATATATCCAAAGACTAAAGTCTGGGATCATAAACAGTCTCGTCTCTGTAAAGTTTAAATATTGCTGAGGGAAATTTCTCCATCCATTCTTCACTGCCTAATGCTGTTCTGAGATGAGACTGAGCCAATCCCAGCAGATTGAGTGAGGATGGGGTACATCCTGGACAGTCTAGCATGTCATCACCCAAAGACACAAAGAGACACAAACCACTGTTCACTCACACACACACACACACTGGTACATATGGTCAATTAAGACAACAATGAACCTGGTACCCTATCTGTCGTCAACATCCAACTGAGAAAGAAAAAGTTCTAAAGACAGGAGATATCAGCAGTAGACATTTGAGATTATCCATGTGTTCTCTCTAACTCTATCTCCAAAGTCTTCAACTCAACAATTCTAAATTGATGTAGATTAGAGACATGGTCACTCCCTGTGAAGACCTCAACATCTCCATCTTCTCTGTCTCCAGCTCAGCCACTGTCCCTACACCTGTGGTTCTCAACTGGTCTGACTTCAGGACTCACCCTCACCCCTCAATGACAGGCCACAACCCAAGACAAATCTCCACTTTATTATTAGATTTATTTAATATAACATTCAGTAACTCTTATATATAGTTGAGAAAGGATAATATAATGTTATTTTAACATTATTTTATTTCCCTGACAAAAGCCTGTGGCCCACAGTAAACGTATGAAACCCATTTGTGGGTTGCATTCCACCAGGTGAGAATCACTGCTCCAGACCACGCATCATAGCAGGTCTCACCGCTGACTTATGAACCATCTACTTGAACATGTTTTTCTTCTTATATGTTACTGGGGTCATGTGAGTAGTCTCCATGACTGGCACCCAAATCACACTGCTCCATACGAGTCCCACGTGAACCTCGCTGCAGGTAGTGAGCCATCTAACCTTGTCCCAATTAACATCCATTTGGCTCATCACCTGGAGGAAGGCTCACACTATGGTGCAGTGTGATTTGTGTGGGAGTCCTGGAGACTGTCGTCCCTGCGACAAGGAAATGAAAAAGTAGATATAGATGAATGAATGAGTGAATACCATTTTGGAATCTGAAACAAAGCAACAATAACTACAAACAGTTTCTCATCTAAATTATTAATTAGGTTTTAATACAGTAAATTGTGCAAAAATCAGTGTACACCTGGACACATTATTAAAGAGTTTTATCAACACAGGTAATAAAAAAAAAATCAAGTTCCAGACTCTGACGTGTGAGTAGTGGTTGCTATAGCAACACACTCTAAAGAGAAATCATTTGCTGCTGGCAGAACAGTTACTACAGTGACTGACAGAGCGGTGATTACTTATTATTCCATCTGCGGCCAGAGAAAACCCAGGACTCAGGGTTAACGTGCGGAGAGTCCTGGGTTTGAAGAAGAGTCGGAGCCACTGGCATCTGTGACACGTTTCAGTTCAACACTCCACACTCAAGTGCTGCATGACAACGACTGCACAGCTGGGAGATTTTCCATTCTTTTGATTTATAGAAAGGAGCCGGAGGTGAACACAAGGACACCAGCATCAATATTGTTTCTTGCAGTTTAATTTCCTCCGAGATATTCCAAACTGATCTCATTGCGAGGGTGAATCTCCCAATGAGATATTTACTGGTGTCAACTGTGTGTGAATAAGAGCAAGCGAGGAGAACTGTTGCAGGAGCCGAGGCGATGATTTGTGAAGAGGAAATGCAGAGAAGCAAATACTACAGGGGATAAAGTCGCACGGTTGTTTTGAATAAGAGGGAACAACAGCTGAAGTGGAGCTACAACAAACAAAATGTTATTGAATATCTGTGTGCCGTCTGAAATATTCTTGTCTGAGTTAATTATTTTTACATCCTGGAGTAAACCTAATTGTTGGAAATGCCGGTCGACAGTTGGGGAAACAGTCAGAGAGGCTTTCTGTGCAACAGCCGCGTGACAGCTCTGTGGCAAGTGTGTAGGAACAGCCTTAATTGAACAAAAATACACTTTCTCTCTGCTTCCTGCTCAGACTGGAGCGGGGGAGGAATGTTCAGGGAGGATCGAGAGGAGGGAGACAGAG
Organism: Paraplagusia blochii; assembly: GCA_016785265.1. Classification (NCBI taxonomy): domain Eukaryota; kingdom Metazoa; phylum Chordata; class Actinopteri; order Pleuronectiformes; family Cynoglossidae; genus Paraplagusia; species Paraplagusia blochii. Next base: position 6,194 of record JAFBJS010057696.1, read on the forward strand.
GGAGAACACAAGTGCAACGTTCAAACATGCAAAAACTACACTGTTGTGTAGTCGTGTCTCACTTTATATTTTGTTATTTCATATTTATGTCATAATTTGATTAATTTGCATTCACTGCATCTTATGATGATGAAAACAATGATGATTATTATTCATTATTTTATATGTATGTAGTCCAATTGTAATAGTAGTAGTGGTTGTTGTTATTGTACAATTATAGAGGTAGTAGTACTACCAGATTTTCTTTGGTTTGATTAACTTAACTTTTTTTTCTTTAAATATGAGTTGAAATAATGTCAAAGAACTTTGATGATTTTAAGATGTTTTTCACTGAAGAGAAAACACCGGACCACTTCCTAGTTTTCATTAGTTTCTCCCTCTCCCTCTCTCTCTGTGAACACACGCTGACACACATCCTTCTGTCTGAGTTCTCTGTTGTGGTGTGAATGGCTGCTAAGCCGTCTCATTAAAAAAGTAGGCAAATGTGTCCAGAAGGTGATTATCATTAGAATTAAACACAGGCTGTGGGTGGGAAAAAGGGAGGAATTGCATAAATCCCTGGAATCTTATAAATGACTTTCAATTCAATTCCAAATAGAAACACTGTGAAATTAGTTTCACAAAACGGCAATGTTTGTGAGTAAACAACAGACTGTCATGGAGAAAATGCACAGCTTTTTCATCAGTGAGATCAATGCAGCCGCTGATACAGATTAAATAACGAATTTGAGTTTATTTTACTTGTATCCATGTACAGATGCGACCAGTCATATTATTTTTTTATAAAGATTTAGAAGACTCCTGAATACTTTGGCGCAAAAATACAGATACACAATGCAACAACATCTATCTATCTATCTATCTAACCATCTATCCATCCATCCATCTTTCTGTCTATCTATCAACCCTCTACCACCAACTACCTATGTACTTACCTACCTACCTAGCTAGCTAGCTACCTACCTACCTACCTAGCTACCTACCCTCCTATTTCTGTCTGTCTGAGTCAGATGCTCTGCTGCCTTTTTATGAAGGATGGAAACTTCTCTCTCCTGGCAACTTCTTTTGTGTTTGCTCTTCATGTTCTTTTTGCTCCTTGAAGGTAGAAACAGATGAGGTTTCTAGAAGTCTGGCAACAGAGCTGAGATTCTGGACAGAAAAACCAGCTGATAATTTGTTAATCACTATCTCACCCAGCACTCCTGGGTGGACAAAGACAATTGCTTACCGGTGTTTGATTTAGCCTTTGGCTGACTGAATGTAAAAAGTTGTAATTATGGTCGCTAATGGTTATGGAACCCCGTAAGTACCTGTAAATTTCCCTTTTTCTTCAAGATTCTTCCGGTGGCAATGACACATGGCAGATGAGACCCACTTTCATCTGGTTCTGTTTTCTCATTACTGCAGGGCCACACACCAGCTGTGACTGGAGTCCCTCACTGTCTGAAGGCCACACGGCTCGTCTGAGGCTCCCACCTCAATCACCTCTGAACAATAAGGAAGAATTTTGACAGTAGGAGAGGGAGCAGAGTCAGACCAGGAGTAAGGAAACAGCAGCCAAGAACATCACTGTATTAGTGAGGAGACGGTTGTGATCGTTGGTGGGTTCTGTGTAAAATAAATATACCATTATCTTTACTGGAACTGTTGGCAGGTGTAGACAGCATTCACAACAGCCTCCAACCAACTTTTTCAGCCCAGATACTGTTATAATTTGAGATGTTTTAACAACTGGAGTCAAGAAATTTCACCAGGGACTCTGGCATTCTAGGCCCTCCTCTGATCACCAACCAAATCACTCCACACCAGTTCCACACCAAGAGTTCCACACCAATGACAGATACTTTGCCTTTGAGCATTACAAACTAAATCAGACACAGGCAAATGTTTTGTCCTGCAGGCCACAACAGGTCCTAAAATTGGACAAAGAGCCGAGAAAGTTTTGAATAAGAATAAAATGCTTTTAGCCTATTCTGGCCATCTACTGGTGAGAAGCAGACATTGCAGGAAAGAAGCAGAAATACTGTATTGTATATTAAATATATAAATAAATAATATATTGATGCCAGGCAATAGTTTGCCCACGCTTTAACTAAACCATATTGTAAAGGGAAAAATGAAACAGGGTTTTCATGCTCAAGGGTTATTCAGAAAATGAAATGGACGTTTCATCTTTCAGATTTTTTGCGTCGTTACCTTGTTTTGTGATCTTCTGAAAAGGCTTAAAAGAAAAATTTGACCATCAGGTAAAGAATGAGGAGTGAGGACGCAAGTGAAAAACCTTGTTCAGATGAAAGAATTTACACTTAATTTCACACCACATCTGCTCCATCTGAGAGGAAACATTCTGTGTGTCCTGTCATTCAAAGATCCTTGCACATCTGTTCCTCTGTGACTTTGCAAAAGCAGTAAACTTGTAACTTTTGTAGGTTGGATTATTAATCCAATATAAAACATGTCCAGGGTGAAAACGGAGCAAAAAAAAAAACTCGTCATCGGCAGAGCAGTGACGATCGAAACACAGCTGCAGTCACTTCATATATTTCAGGAACTTCAGGCTCTTCACTGAAAACGACAGACTTGTCATAACGAAACAACCAGTTACCGCGTTTGCTCCATGCCGCTGTGAGAAAGTGATGAACATCTATTCAAATAATGTCCCATCTCTGTGTCCATTGTATCGACATCAGACAAAGACATGTCCAGAACATCAGTTCTCCAATTGTGCCAGCAGGTCTGAAGCCTGATCTGATTGTCTAATGAAATATATGGCTCCAAAGACTCACATCACATTTCCTGGTAATATATATAGAATTTTCAATCGTTATTATTATAAAAAGAAATCCAAGTCACAAAGCATTGATAAAAAGGCTGCACTGCATGGCGGCAAGGAGAGGGTGGAATCTCGCCCTTGTGGAAGATCTAATCACAGGAAGAAAGCATTTGTGTTGTATCTTTCTATTTATCTGGTCCTCACAGTGGGACTGGGTTATTGCTTCATGCATAGATAGTCATCTGGGTTACAGTAGTTACAAAGAGTTGCTCTTCGTGTCTTTTCAACACAGGTAAGAATGAAAATGACTTCAGAGACACTATGTTCTCACAACTGGTTGATGTTCTAGAGAAGGCCGAACCTCTAATGGACCAAGGTAATGCTGTGGTCGGCACCACTGAATTGACACGTCGGGGCTGATGACTGTGATTAAAAGATAACACTGTGTTTCAACAAGAAGTAAACTGATCTGTGAAATGGATTTGATCTTAATATCATAGTTGGAGTTGGAGCAACAGATGCTGCAACAACAGACGGTCAAAAAACATTTGTTTTGTGTTACAGGAACGTACAGATATAAATTAGTTAAAATACAAACAGTGAAGACTTTACCTTTATCAAAATACAGTGTTTCTCTTTCTTTTCCAAACTCCATGTGAAGATGCTATCATTTCCACCCAGTCCACTGTCATTCTCTCATCTCTGACACCAGTCTTTGTGACCACAGAATTCTCTTATCAATAAGCCCTGGAGCGTCAGCTGCACTGACACAGTCTGGAACTTATCATGGGCCAAAGTGGAATAAAAGCCGTTGAGGCTTAAAAAGAAAAATGTTCTGATGTTTTGCCATGTCAATGTTTTCACCTCCACCTGCAGCAATTTTATAAAAATAGCAAAAAAAAACAAAAAGCTCATTTATGTCACCTGGCAACAACTCCAGCAAAATCACTAAAAATTCCACTATATGTTAGCTGGTGCTGAAGTTTATCCAGCTGTCAATTAGTGTTCGATGGATTTACATTAGCTGAACAAAGCTGCTTCTACAGCAGCAGTAGCTATTTCTACTGTGTATTGGCTTAAGATATTGTTCATACATTGTTGATACCAATTCTTAAAAACCAATAAACCAGAAAGTTCATCTTCAGATCCATATATATTTGTACAACTGTTCAGTCCATGCTGAATCTGCTTGGTTGGGCTTTGAACTAGAAGTACCAACTGTTACTTTTCTAATTTGGTACCATCATTCATTTCCCCACTGTACGTTGTAACATGTTCATTGTGACTCCTACACAAAACACTATATTCAGAGTGAGAAGCAGGAGATCTGAGCTCATAAAGATCCTGCAGCCGCTTGTCAATCAAGATAATTAGTGCTTACACAGAGGGAATAGGAATTTAATCAGCAGGGCCTGATGTTGATCATCAGGGTGCAGTGTTCCACACAGTACCATTAGTCTGGTAATGAAGTCACTGACCTGCTGGTTGTTGGCTGAAGGCTAAAAGAGCAGAGAAGTTCACAGAAAGGCTCACTCCAACCTTGCCGACATCGATTCATCCAATCAATTATTCATCCATTCATTCATTTACTGGAAGCTCATGGTATGAGATGGTAATGGCGATCAGGTGACAGGTCAATCACTCAGTCCTGTGTGGAATCGTTATCAGTGGTTAGAAATAAAAACTGAATTTTCTCAGACGCTGGTCCAATTTGTTAATGCAATTAGGGCTAGGTGGGTTGGGGATCAGTTTGGTTGGTGGACTTTCAGGCCAAAGACACAGAGTGAAGACTGTTGGTACTTTTACTGAATATATATAGAATTCCACATGTTATAAAAGACTTAATTAGAAATCAATGTCTGTAGTGAAACCCATTGATCTGGGCACTGAAGCAAAATTAAACCTGAAAAGCTATCAACAAACAAATCATTTTCCTAAAGGAGTCCTAAAGGAACATTCATAAAAGCCCTGTCTCTGTTGTTATGTTGAGCTTTATTCACAAAAGTTTAAAAAATGAAACTCCTTGTCATAGTGCCACACACCACGTAAACACACGTTTAACCATCATCAAAATGGCAGCCTTGAGTGCCTGGGGAGCAGTAAGTAGAGACAGTGCCATGCTCAGTGATCTAACAAACACTAGCGGTCTCTAACACTCTTAGATACTGCTAACCCCATCACCCGATAAGTGGACAAAAATAGATGGATGGATGTATCTTCTGAAGTGAGGCATGGGCTACGACCCAGTTGTAATCTCATTTCAATCCAGAATTTATTTTTTTTGTGGGTTAAAATAAAAAGAATTTGGCCAATAAAAGACACTTCTTGGCTTTTTTAACCTTAACCAGATCAATAAAGGTTCAGGTGGTTGGCCTAGTGGTTAAGAAACCTTACTTGGGTCCAAGTTTGAATCTACCAACTGCCAGGTTATGACTGAGGTCCACTGAGGATAGTACCGTCCCCACTCACAGCTCCCTGGGCGCTCAAGGAGTACAAGGAGTTTGCCTTTCTATTAATACTTTTTCTTTACTGCACAAAACAAATTAAAAAAATTAAAGGTATGTTTTAGTGGTCCAATAAAAAAGGGGTTAGCATCTCTTCCTCAGAAACACAGAGCAGAGTCATGGGTCAGATTCCCAGAGGATCCACAAGCTTGATAATGTAATTCTTATTCTGTAAGTCACACTGGATGAAAGTGTCAACTAAATGCATGAATGTAAAATATCAATCCAACATAGCCCAAATAGCTAAGTTGGGTTTGCTAGGCTTGTTAAACACTAAGTCCTGCTAAAACAAGACAGAAACTGAGAGCAGGAAAACTAAAGGAAGTGTTTCAAAGTGAAACTTTGCATTTGTTTGTTTGCACAAAGTCCTGCAGATCTGGGCGGTGAGTGCTCACGGTGGCAGCAGACTGTATGGGAGAACAGCCGACCATCAGTCTCGTTATAAGCCAAGTGTGAAATGGGCTTTAAATCACTTCTACCCCAAGCAGTGCTCTGCTGGTGGCGCCCTCTGAATCCCATGAAAAAGAGCGCCTTATCGGTTTAGCACAAATGCTGCAAATTAGTGCAGTAATTATCATGGGTTTAGCTTCACAAATTCAGCTAACGACAATCCTCTCAAAGACATGGCTGCCCTGAAATTACATATTTGAAGAATTACTAGTGGTGGGAGGAACAGAGCACAGGGCAGCATCTATAATCAAGACTGATTCAAGTAGAATTCATCTCCTACGGAGCAGAATGAAAACAAAGCTCAGCCTGCAAACTCATAAATGATTGCGGCAGACTACTACAATTTGTGATATTGTTTCATTTGACACAAATGGATGGAGAACAAACAGAAAAGGCAACGAACATTGCTCTTTGTGATGTCAATGCCTGAAGCCTCTATGTATGATTTAGTGCTTGAAGTTTCCAAATCTTTTTTTTCCCCTCAGGAAGTCCCTTAGAAACTTTTAAAATCTTGACACATAGTTAAGGGTAAAAAATATAAGCTTCCAAACAAAATACAACGCAAAGATATATACACTTTTTTTGACAAAGACGTGACTTTACACATACTTGCACATAAAATCATAAATCAGCTTTCATAAATATGAGATTTAGAGTTACTGCAGAACCACATCAACAATCCCATTGCTGACTGTGTTCCTGTTTAAATTACATGATATGATGATTTACAACTATTTGACAAAACAAAGTTGCCTCAGGTTTCTTAGCCCAATTATAATTGTCACATCCTTCCAATATCGTTCATGTTATATGGTTTTCTCATTCATTCCATTGCTTTTTTTTTTTCCAGTGGAATTTATGTCAAAAATAACAAACGAGAACAAATTTCCCCCACTCAAACGGCGCTTGCTCCGCAGTTCCTCGGACACCCTGGTGAGCCGCCCGGTGCAGTTGTTGCCGATGGTGCATGACTTGCACTCCCACCACCAGTGCCCAGAGGCCACAGCAGCCCTTCAGGGAGACCACGGCACCCCACTGATTTTACCGCCACCCGTCTGCCTACTTTGTGGTAAAATCAGTTGTTCAAATAACACTTTTAACATCCTAACAAGCATTGTCATTAATGGAAGTGTAGAAAAATATGTCTATGGTTTTGCAGAAAAGACCATGTGGAGCTGCTCCTTGGACCAAACACAGCACTGGATGTTTTTCCTTCTGAGTCTTCCTGACCTTCAGTTTGTCTCGATCAGACAATATCCAGAGTGTATGGTTGCTTTAATTATAGGTGCTGGACAAACACTGCAGCAGCATCCCACCTGTGGGACGTTGAAAGGTTCAATCCTGACAGTCCTGGTCGGCTTATTGTCAGCTCCCAGCAGCAACCATTCATCTTTGCAGCGTGTATTTCTCTTGGAGATATATAAAATGACATTGTTCGTACTTTCATCTCGCCCCATTCTGCCGGAGCTGTCTCAGCTGAGATGAATCATTTCATCTGCCGTTCACTGTTGGTGCAAAGAAAGAGCAGCAGGCGTCTCCCAGTCAAATGTATTGCATACGTTTTTTTACAGGCATTCGATGGTGAATCATTGCATCAAATATTAACAATTCCTGTCTGCGAAGAGAACGTCTGGCACCCATGGCTGATAATACATTATGGAATTCTTATTTAAGCTGTTTACAGGCGTTGCTGCATGTAGCCTGTTGGACCGAAATTACCTTTATCATCTTCTTCGAAGGTCTCCTAATATGGACATCCTCTAAACCAGGGGTGGGCAAACTAAGGCCCGGGGGCCACATGCGGCCCGTTGAGCATTTTAATGCGGCCCGTCATCCCTGTCCAAATTAAATAATTTATTTTTTATTATAATTAAACTTCCGACTTTTCCATACAATGCCAGCATTTCCCAGTAGATGACATTATAAAGGCTATTACAAATTTAGTATTTTGGGTTTGATACATGACTTTTACTTGCCATTTATCTGAGCTTACACGAACGCTCCATCTCTCTGCTCTTGACTCGGCCCCGTGTCCAAATTTAGGAGAAATTGTGGCCCATAGGTCAAGTTTGCCCACCCTTGCTCTAAACAGACAAATGGTTTGTCTCTTGGGCCTCAGTTGAACTCAAAATTTGACACAGGGGCCAGATAAGGAGCAGATAAATAGAGCATTCATGTGATCTCAGAAAAACCATGTTAACATCATGCATTAATGAAACATGGATAATATTATTTAAGCCTTCTTTAACCCATCCATAGGCAAAACAATTGCATTAAACAAGGCAAGAAAAGGCAGAAGAAGTACAATACAAACCAATAATATTAATTGGCAAAATTGGTGGGCCAGATTATGACATGGCCCTAGTTTGCCCATGTCTGCTCTAAATGAAGTGAATGATGAAAAATATCGCAGTAATAAAAACCATCAGGCTGCCTGGTGGTTGGAGATTTGATGCTAAACCGATGGCATGTGGGTTTTGAACCCTTGGTACCATCTATTGCAACAAATGCAAAAGAAAGGCACTGCTGTAAATGTAAACACATACAAGACATACAGAAGCAGGAAGTAGATGAAGAGAAATGCTATGCATGCAAATGTCTATTTAATTCTGTTTTGTTGAAGTTAAAAACCTTGACAAAAGCCAACGTATTTTTGTGTCAACCTGTCATTCTTTCTGAGAGAATGAACTGAACAGTCAGTGCAGGGGGGCCAGCAGAGAGCCAGGCTCATGGTGCGTTCATTTGTTGAGGCACTGAATAATTGCAGCGTTTAATGCCTTTTAAAATAACATCTGCCTTCTTCTAACTTGGTATAGAAGACAAAGAAAATGTCAGGTGGGTGGATGGTAATTGTGTAAATTGATGTAAAAATCTCAATGCTGAGAGCTGCCGTGCTCCTTGATTAATATAGATGTGTAGGCAGAATGTTCAGGGATTGCATTTTCCTCTCGTCTCTTCAGCAAGGTGCCATTTTCATTTACAGCCTGCACACCGGCCCACGACGGCGCTACATGCTCTAACTCATGCATTTAATTTTCATTTAATATCCCTGAACATCACTATGAATATTAAAAGTACATTTACGAAGTGAAAACTTTAACTCTCCTTCAGGGCTTTTCTCCATCTTCAATACCAGTTATTATTTACTGATATAGATTCACTGTCATTCGCCCAAGGCTTTTTATTACAAGAAAGAGCAGTAGCCAGTACTAGCTGCTGAACAACACAGGATGGTTCATGGTCCACCATTATGGTCCATGTGTAGAGACACACTGTTGTTCTCTAACAGATTTATATCCATGGTGGATTAGAGGCTTCAAATACTCCGACCTTTGTGTCAATAATAAATTACAGAGAAATTTCTTGCTTCATAAAAAGACAGAAGCTACTTTGAATATCTTACTCTAGTCTTTTAGTCATTAAACAAGTTATTCTGACACAGTGATGCTCTGGTTACTATTACCTATATACCTACACTATTACCTAAATATATATATTTAGCTGTACATATGTTGATCCAGACTTTTGATAGTTATTAACAGTTTTAGGTGATTCCAAACAATTGTTATAACAATAATCTACTCTTGTTGCAAAGTTTGTTAAATAAAATAGAGCATATTATGAATTGGTTGCATTAATAATTTTAAATGATAAATAATAGCTTTTGCTATTATTATTGTTATTATTATTATTATACATAATAGCACTAATAACAGGCAGGTCAGATATGAATTGATACACATATATACCGCCTTTTGCCCCTTATACTGAGGTAAGGGTCTCACAACCCTATGTCTGGTTCCAGTAAATTTGACAAAACTCAGGTATTGTGTTATTTGATTTTCATCATTTCATTCACAGGAGGCAAAACCACTACCAAGCATACCTATGTCATGTATTTATGATAATATTGGCCCGATTATTTGGGCCGACCAATATTATCATCCCTACCAAATTTACTTTTAGTCAGATGTTATAAAGACAATAAATTCAGCACATATACCATGTCAATATCTGACACTAATAACAACAACACAGGTAACGACAAATAATTGCAAGAAAAAAAAGGAATAAAAACTAAATATCACCCCTCCGTGTTAAAAGCAAACTCCTCCAAAAGTGCTTTGTTTATCACTGACAGAGTATTGTTGAAGTGGACAACAACAGAATAAAAACACATCCATTGTTTGTAATTGGAGATGTTTCTTTGAGATTTAAAGAGCTCTGAAGCAGCTGCTAACAAGTGCTTTCATTTTGATTGTTGTCTCTGTTTGAGCAGCGGAAACTGCAGAAAAGAACTCCCCGGGATACATTTATTATCACACAGTACTTCTTAGTACTGACGCGAAAAATACATGATTTGTTTCCATGGACAAAAGACAGGGACGGAAGATAGAGTTCATGTCCAATCAAGATTTTGAGGGAGAATTTTAGGGACAAAAAAGTTCAGTTTCAACCTTGCACTTCTATTAACACCTATAAAAGGAAGTCTCAAGTCTTTGAGGACAAGTCCCAAGTCAAGACTCAAGTCCTTAGGCCCTACTTAAAAAAAGGGTTTTCAGTAATCAGATTGACCTTGAATTCTGTTATAATCCATCAGCTCCACAAATGGTCTAGCAGAATCACGCATTGAACCATGCCAATACTTGCACACCATAATCGTATTACGCCTTGTTATCAAGAATGGACTGGATTTTTTGCGACAAAAATGTTGCTGTAAACTTCACGCAAGCATTTTTTTAAAATTAATTTAAGATTGAGTAGTTTGAAGACGTCGGAGTGAGATTATACAACAATAGGGTTCATCTTATAGTCTACCTTAAATAAACTTGAGCCAGCCATATTGTGCAGAACATAACTCAAAATATTAAATTGTTTAATAGAGAAAAATAAACTTTTTATGACTAATCCTTTAATATTTTTTTCATGTTACTAAAAACTTTTTTTTTTTGGGCCGTATCTGTGAAATTAAGTGCAACAGGAGTTCCAATATCCCTGATCACTAAACCAATGGATCTCACTAATATTTTAAGTCGGTGATTTCTACTCACACTAAAAATGATCATGCTCTTTCTCTTATTTCTTTATTTTTTTAGGCAGTCTCTGACATGGATAGCACATTACTGTAGTTGGTATTTGATTGGCAGTGTGTTTTTGTGTGTTTGTGTATACATAGAGCCCTTCCTTGTCTCTTCACATCAGCCAGCAAGTAACTTATAGGAGGAAAGAAGTAAAAAGTCAGAGTCATCTCTTTCAAAGTGTAATTAACAGAGTTCTCAACCCCCACACCTCTCAACATGCGGAAATTGCAACTCAAATAATGACAGACAGCAGCTATGTGAGAAAAACACAGGAAAGATTAATGCTGCTCTTTGTATCACAGCATCCACACATAAAGATCTGACTTTTTGAGGACAGAGTTAAGAAACACAGGCAACGTCTGCAACCACAGAAAGAAGAGGAAAGACCGCAGACCGTATAGAGAATCGACGTCTCCTTAAGTGCTCCTTTTGCCTTTGAGAGGATGGTTATACTGTCCAGCCGCAAAGAAAGTAGCACAAAGCCAGAGTCGTTGGCTCTGGCTTTTTAAACTGTGGGTAAAAGCAGCAGTTCCTATAAACGCTCTTCTTTAGTCTAATGGCTGTAAAGGATGATGTGGGGGAAACTGTGGTGGGTGAAGATGATAGAGTTAATGTGAACACCATACAGGAAGACCTCAAACAAGCTGGAAAACTATGACAGTGATGTCTCCCAGTGACCTCACTTCCTACTGTAGGCATACGCACTGTCAGATGGGTGTGAGCTCCTGTCTTATGGCTGCAACAGTTGTCAAACTCAGGCCTGGGAACCAAATCTGGCCCATAATGTAGTTATAGTTCACCTGCAATATCACATTGAATGAGTACTAGAGTTGGCCTCCTAGTATATTGCCCCTTTATACTCTGAGGGATTTGTAATAGTGTAATAGTAATAATTGTGTATAGGCTTTTTTTAATTAAAAAAAGTGGAAAGGCTGATGTGAGCTTCATTTCAAATGCAATGTGTCATGTATTTATAATATAAGTTTTGCTTTTCGTCATTGTTTGTTTTTGTCTCCTTATTTGACAATGACAATTGTCAAAAATAATTGTCTAGACAATTTCTGCCTTTATGTTGCAATGCATGCATTTCATATTCTCTGACATAAAAAAGAATGAATGAATGAAGCCTGAGTATTACATATAATTCATCCTAGTAAATGCAAATTCTCAAGCTATCTGCTTCTGAAACCCAGTGGTGATAACGTTGCCATCAAAATGTACTTTTGATGGCCAAGTTGCATGACCAGATAACTACACCCAACAAAGGCATGAAAGATTGAAAACACAGAGTCTCAAAACAAGGATTCCTTTAATAGCGTCATGATTATAATGCCGTCCACTGCTGAGAGTGAATCAACATCCAATTACTTTTTGTAAAGAAAATAATAAAAGAAAATCAGCAGGACTTTGAGAAGCAGTTGGATAGTGCCAAAACAGCTGGTGTTTTCATAAAGAGCCCTAATCAGCCTCGCATTTCCTTAAGTGCACCATTTTCAAACTTTATAACCTGAACGACAGGCACTATGACTAGTGAAACAATGGAACCTGGATTACTTTATTGAAACTATTTCACAAGTGTGGTCTTTGTATTAATGCACAAAACACCACTGCTCGTTTCACAGCAAACATTGCAACCCTGTATTTTTCATGTTACTGAACCTGACAAACACAAACAAAACACACAAAAAAAGGCATTTAGATACACACAGGCTGACACAATGGCTGCTTCGGGCAAGAGAAGGATGAAAAACATGAAAGTCAATATGTTTCCATCTTTTCAGACAGGGTGAAAATGGCAATGTTTGTATAGAAAAAGAATGACAGAGGGATTATTTAGAAGGGTTCCCCTTCAGAAGGCAAACGCAAAGCCAATGTGGTTTGAAGCAAAAGCGTGTAAATCGCATTCACAGGGCGCTAACACCGCAATAATGTCACAACAACGACAGACGCTCAGCCAGGTTTCTCTGTTTGATTCAAACCAGAGTGCAAATTAAACATAACTCTCATTCATCCAGCATCACTGACCATCAGCCTCTGCACTGCCTTTTATACTAGGATGAAATACTGTATAATTACGAGGAACCTCATTGACTGAAGAGTTAGAGTGAAACTGAGAGTAAACAGAGGAATTACTGAAATGTTTTGATGGAAAAACTGCAAATATCAGCTTTACTGACGCTAATATATTATTGACTTTCTACCACTTCTCTCTGTTGGATGTTTCATTGTGTAACCTTTCAGTGACTTTGTGCAGATGGGTACAAATTTGAATGCATCAAATACAGAGTTTGGACATAAAGTTCAGCTTTTTTTTTTATTATATGCATACAATGTTGATCCTGAAAGACAGAATCTGCTGAGTCTGCAGCCCTGACACAACATTTGAATATGAACGACCATGCACATCAAAGCTGTTCTTAACGCCCTCAACATTTGCTTCCTGTCTGAAAAGACTTTTGAGCCCGCTACTTCCTGAATAGACAGACACCACCATGTTGTAGTCTGTGCATCACAGCCCCCTTGTTCCATTTGTTCTGACCAGAGTGGTAACATTCAGCTCAGCATCTGCTCTGCCTGTCAGTGTATGGATAGAACTTGCCTATGTGGCAAAACCCAGTCCACCCTAGGGTCTTCACAGCACTTGCTATATGAGCAGAGCCATCTCAGGCGTGGTATCTTTTCATGGTGGCAGACTTTAATGCCTCCACTGGGGGCAGTAATGGCACAAATGCAAAGCCAAACGAGCCGCTCACACACATAACCACACAGACACAGACCTCACACTCCAATCTGAAGTCGGCTAGTGCACTTCAGTTCTTGAACCGGAGGGAGTCATAATGACAAGGCTAATGACATCTGCCATTAAAGAAGAGAAATAAGCTGTGAAGGAAGACAGACGTCGACATCACAAGAACAAGCTTGTTAACTGCTGTTGATTATCGGCCATTTTTTAAAAAAGGAACAGTTGATCCTGTCCATCCATTATTATTACATAATAATGTAATCAACCTGAATGTTTAGCCCAAATTTTGCTCACGCTTCAGTGATGGGTAAATGCAGAGGCTTTTTATTTTTATTAAATGTATGGGCGATTAATTATATAAGTTAGTATGTTCCCATAATAAACAGCTGTTTATCCCAAAAACTATTTTTGGTCAGGGCGAAACCCTGACATTGCATTATCGGGTTTCTAAGAAATAATGATTCCTATAGATATAGTATAAAATGCTTACAGTATATCGGAATGATAACATGGATCAGCTACAGCTATTGAATATACCTAGTACTTTTTAACATGACCTACTGTACAATATCTGTTGGTCCACATTTCAATCTTCACATCCATGCCTGTACTCAGTACATTCACCTGATTTTTTCACCCTTTGCTTAATAATTCCTTCAGGATTTAAGGATCTGCCAAATACTGTCAAAAACAGACTCCAGGTAAAGAAGTTGGAGAACTTCATTCTCCTGAAAAAAGTCTAAAATTATGGATCTACAAAACAGAATTTGATAAGCATGAGCCTGTGATAAAACACTACAAAAGTCACCAATAAGTATTAATCCCACTGTGGATGATAGATTACATTGATGGATCACATACCAGTGGATGACAAAGTACAATGTAGCCATTTTTTTACAGACGCTGTTTTGCTTTGTTATATAAAATCTGTCATCATTAAAGTTTCAGTTTTTCATTTTAGCTCTTGCCCAAGCTGAAGGAGGGGATAAAAACGACTTCTTAACGACAAGAACTTTATACATAGGCTTTCCAAAAATAATTGAAAGTATTTGTCTTTCACAGTGTTACCTACATGAGATAAAAAGGAGGGAAAAAGTTTTTTTTTTCCCATCTGTTCTCCAGCAAAAAGTCAGAGACTAATGTTAGCCAAAGGTATCACTGTCTTCAGAGAAGACGCTGGAAAGTTTCCATTATTCATCACCTGTGGTCAACTTCAAAAGCTAAGGATCAGTGAGGTATCATCACATAACTGTTATCACCACAGACACCGTCCACGGACTTTTGTTCTGAAGGAGCATCTTAATGAGAAGTTGTGTTATTACAGAGCACTTACATGTCAGATCAGAAGGAGAAAGGAGACAATGGAGAGGCGGCGCAGAGTCTGCAAAGTTATACTTTGGTTTAGTTTTCAGTCAGAAGAACACTTTTTTCAAAGTCTAACTGACGACTCAAACCTCCTGTTGTCATATCCCAAACAGTACACACACTCCAATGCTGGGATTCTACTTACTAACCCAAATTCCACAATCATAACTCACTGGTGCGTTCCAGGTTATAACATGGTAAATACAACACTACCTCACAGAGGAAAACAAGTAATAAATAAGAACAATATCGCAGACATCTGATCACTAATTAACTGCATACTAGTACTATTACTACTGCCACTACTAGTACTAATGAAGTAAATGTGGATGATACTGTTTTTATTGCAATGTTGTTATTAATAATGATACAATAATAACCAACAACTACAACTATATTACAACGGACATATTATAACAAGTTATTTTTGTTTAAAATAACTAATATTTCTAATTAAAATCATTTATTATTAATAATAATTAATAAAATATATAATTAGATTCATTAATTGGAGCTTGAGTATTTCAGTGAAAAGAATAAACCCCCTATCACTAAAGATTCTAGGGTGTCAAACCACATCATCCCAAATCAAAGTGCCAGTGAATCTAGGAAAACAATCTTACAATCGTTTTAGGTGACCAGACAGAGAGAGAAGGTGGCGTGAGCCTTTAATAGACCACGGTGTCAAACATCTGAAGCTCACAATGGTAGTGTCACAACCACCACCATACACCCCACAACAACCTACCGACCAAGGCATAACAACAATCGCTGTCCCCTGGTCTCCAATTTCTCTGCATCTGTATTATCACAACCAATGCATCAGCAGATAAAGAAATCCAAAATGTTGATGTGTGTACTGCAGCAGAGCAGAGGGCGGCGAAACAAACGAACAAAAAAATATGTGGCTATGAGTTGAATTTAATTTCACAGAACATAAAGCTCGCCATTATTGGTTTTTCTCTCGGACAGCGTCAGCTGCTCAAAAGCCATAGGCCATGGAATACGGTCTACCTCGGAATTATGGAAAATCAAATAATAAACAATAACTGTAATCCCAGCTTCTCTCTGTTACCATGAATTAAAGGTTCATTTTGTCATACTGTGATGCATTTAAAAGGAGCTCTAAAAGGGACTTTATTGCATTCTAACAGTCTGGGTACAAGGACATATTATCTACCGAACTGCCAAGCAAAGAAATTTGGAAAAATAAAAAAAAGGCTCAATGAAGAACTGAAATGGAGATTGACACTCAGTAGTTTTTAACATTAGTAAACAGTTGTTCAAACTCTCATGTCCAAAGTGCAATGCAAAATGAATTACAATTACAAGTGACAATAGGGGTGTATTGTATCATATTGTATAATATTGCACATAAAATGGCATTGTATCCATTGAATTACATTAAATTGCATTGGAAATTGAATATCAATGTATCATCTCATATTGTATCATGTACTCTGTATTATATAGGAATTGTATTGTATTGTGTTAAACTGTGTCATAGTAAATTGGACATTAGATGAACCTCAGCCAGTTAAATCAATCTTTGCATAAATAGAAAAAAGGCAAGATATTACAGTAAACTATAGAAGAAATTTGAAATAAAACATGCAAAAGGCAGCACTACAAATACCTCAGTGGAGTGTGTGTGTGTGTGTACTTAGTTCCACCTCCTTACAGCACTAGAAAAAGAAAAAAAAAACAAATCTTTGATGCTCATTACAAATAATGGTCATTCCCACATCTCTTATTTTCCTAAAGATCTGATTCCACACTTTACACATGCAAGTGATTGATTACATGCAATACAGTGAACAATAGGCTCCTTGATAATACATGACTACAGGCAACACTGCATCCATCCATTTGCAGAGTAAAAGGGCTGAGAATCAGTCCTGCAAGCCGCGCTCAACATCAATCTTCGTTGCCTCATACAATCCCTAAGAGGGAAAGGAAGGAAAGAAGCGGCAGAGGGAATGGACGCTTGAGTAGGAGATGCTGTTTTATAATGCAGGTATAAAAGACAACCATACAGCAACATATAACCATTCCAGCCCGTGACTTTTGCTTTATAAGTGGAGAGAGAATGAGACTCGATGGCCTTCAAATGATGCATGTTCCTGCCCTGAAACTCGGCAGCAGAGGAGACATCGAAAAATGATGAGCGAGTTCAAAAAAACAAGCAGAGGACGAGACCAGAACGACAGTTAAAGTGGGCAAAGGGACAAAATACACAGATAATACCAGATCACAGTGACATTCCTCAGCACTAATTACCCTTAAAAGACCCGACACACCAGATGAATGGCAGGACGCTTGTTAAAATGCCGAGCATTGTGTCACAATTACACAGGAAAATTGCTCATCACCGACCGCTCTACAGTATGTGTGGCTGTTCTCATTAAGGCCTCATGGGGTTTTTTTGTGCTGGTCGTCTTCCTCCAGGGAAAGGCAGGATGGAGGATGAAGTTACCATTCAGCAAAACACAGTTTCCTCCTGACACTGTGTATATAGCCAAAAAAAAACTCTGTAAATTACAGTATGTTGGTGCAGACGTCCACAAAGTGAACCAGAGTTTTTATGGCCGTAGAACAACATCTGCAGGATCTGCAGAGAGCAGGTTTATTCTTATTATTTCATGCTTTATTTCTATATTTTCTTCCAATGTTGATAACCAGTAGATAAATTGAGTCTGTGTCTGTGCAGTTTTATCCATTTTCCTTCAAAAATTTTCTTTTTGGTATTTATATTCTGCTGCTCTATGTTTAGGGTAGGAGATATTCTATAAATTTTCTTTTATAATATTGACTGCTGTTTTGACTTCTTGTTATATTCAATGCAAAAAATACAATAGACGTATTATCATCTTTATTGTATTTTTTGCTTATTGTTCCAGCTGCTGTCACAATGTTCAGACCGTCAATAAACAATAAACAAATAACAATAAGAATAATCATACGACTATTGGCGTCAGCAGAGAGTAGAAGACAGTGCATAGTTTATGATAATGTTTGGGTGAGAATTGATCCTCAGTACATAAAGATTAGAACAATGCAGTTTTTGAAAACAGGGGATGAACCTCAGTCTAGATTCCTCCTGGTGACAAAACACTGCAAATGGACAAATTTGATTTCTGTTACTGAACAGAAATATTCGGTTCGGTTAGGTCCAGGAAAAGACAAAAGTAGGTCATCACTAAAACTATAGTGTGAAGTTTTACCACAGTACAGTGAAAAGTAATGTAGCAGTAATTTATTAAAACATGTCGTGATGCGTTATTGGATTTTAAATAATTGGGGGGTTAACTTTATAACCACTATTACCCGGTAGCTGTTACATTATCAAGCTAATGTTGTGCAGATAATATTTAACTGATATCATTGGAAATGCCTTAATATCAGTAAATCCATCTATCAATTCTTTACCCGCCCCGATGTTAAAAAAAGGTTGCTGATATCGTCATTCCTACTATTTACTAATACCGTGGCTAATTTCTAAGATACTAAAAAGGTACTAAAAACTTTAATATACACATACATTAAGTCTATCATTTGCAACATAATCAGGATGATTGATTACAACATTATGGCCACTAAAAGATTTTGGCAGTTTCCATGCTGCCTGTAATGTATTGTATTTTAAAGGTAACTATTATCAACCTCATTACAGGGATGTACCTAAGTAGCTTGTGTGTCATATCATGAATCAACAGCCTCCTGGCCTTTTCTGCTGCAAACAGCTGACTCCATGTCATCAAATCAGATGGAGTCAAATGCACTCTCAGCTGCACTGTCTGTCATTTTACTTCACCTGCATCGTAAACCACGACAGAGAAAGAGGACCGCAGCCCGCATACAGATGTTTCAGTGGCTCTTTTATCAGTGAATTCTGCCTGTTCTAATGTACAATCCCTTAAATGGAGTGGTCGCCTCCACCACCTCGTTCAACCAATGACAGGCTGTATTGATAGCCAGCCGAACATCATTCACTCTCAGGCTGATAACTCCACAAGCGCCTGCATGCCTTCAAATTGATTCTTCCTCGTGGGGCCGTCCCTTCAGTATCAATCAGCTGTGTGGTTGCGGGGCTCCCTAATGAATTCTCAGCTGCTGCTGCTGCTGCTGCTGATACAGTGCTAATTAGGCAGACTATCTATCAATCTATCTATCTATGAAACAGCCTGGATTCACAGTTCAATTCCAATCAAATGGAACATTGTTTGCGTGCTGAGGAATGCTAGCTCTTTTAAATTGCAAATCACAACAGGCACGTTTATGGTTAATAATGATTATTATAGGTGGGGTCGCTGCACTGTTTTTATGAGCTACACAATGGAAGAGAAATAAAATCACAATAATATGTAACCAGCCATGAGGAACCTGTGCTTAGAAAAGTCAAAGGGATGATTTATTTAGGTAAATAACCGACCAAATTATATAGTATATAAAAAAAATGTGTTTACCGCATAAACAACCAACTACATATAACATAACAAAATCGTCCATTTATTTAATATCAATTGTTTCAATATAGCATATAGTATATAAATAATATTGATAAAAAAGAACGAATGTATCAATTGTAAAATATCTGATCCAGTTGAATTCTTCTTTTCCTTTCGATTTGTTCCTTTGATGAAAGGTTGCCACGACAAATGAACATATTCCATCTCACCCTGTCTGCTGTATCTTCTACTACCTCCATGTCCTCCCTCACTGCATCCATCAATCTTCTTTTTGTCTCCTATCTGGTAGCCCCATCTCTAGGATCATTCTTCAACCAATATAACCACTGTGCCTCCTCTGAACATGTCCAAACCATCTTAATATAACTTCTCTATTTTTTTTTTCTCCAAACCTTTCTGTCTGTGTTAGATTACAGTTGATATCATTTTTACTTTTGTAAATGTATTTTGTACATTGTATTTCCCATTTGTATTAAGCCAAAAAAAACAGATTTTTCTGTCCTACACAGTAGTTAGTTAAGTGTAGAATACAGTGACTAAATGGCTTACAGACCAGTTCCAGTCTTAAACATTTAACAGAGAAGCTGCTGTGAGTGTTTTCACCTCCTGGAAATTGAGGATTGTTTATTTTTTGCCTTGGGTGTTTGAGGTCTATTTATGTCATCATCTTTGCGGTTCACACACATATGTGCAGACACACAACAGGGGGGAAACTGTTTTGTCGTGAATAAAAAATCATTTCACTAAGCTACTCTGCCTGAGGGAACACAACTGGATGAGCGCGAGCGCGGAGAATAAAACACTAGGTCAATAAATATCTGCCAATTTCCAAGTGTTTTATTATTGCCTGTATGGAAATTACCTGGAACAAACGCAGCACAGTTAACAGTGGTGTTGACAGGGAAGTCAGAGACAGACGACAATGGCGACACCAACGACGTGTTTGTATAATGAGGCCAATACAAAGAACGCGGTTTTACAAACACATGCGGTGGACACCGTGTCTCCATCTCCATTCAGAATTAATGCTGAGATGAAATGAGTTGTCTGGCTGGGGACATGTGATGCAGCAGATAGATGCCATAAAGATGAGGGGGCAGAGAGTGCTGCTTCCTCTTCATCTCTGCCACATTGTAATATGTGCTGACAAGTTTATTGCTTTGTCCCATCCTTGAACAAGCAGCAATTACTGAGGCGAGTGCTGTTAGGCGGGCCATGACAAAGTTTATCGGATGAAAGGGGATTTCAAGAATGAGCCGATGGATTACTTCTGAGTGAATAAATAATTTAGTGGTATAGATGCAATTCCTGAAAGCCTACA
>JAFBJS010057696.1:27040-111283 GCA_016785265.1 Paraplagusia blochii
TATATATATATATACATTATGTATAAACTCCAGGTCAAGGTTAACATGGTCAGTTGAAGGTAACAGTGAAGGAAGGAAAGGATATCAAACTCATTGTCATTGTGACATTGTGATTCACACCACTGCACACAACCAAATGTGAAATCTGAATTTAACCAACTGCGTGAGGTGCGATTTACAATATACGGCACAAATATTTACTTCTATATTAAATGTGGTAATCCAACCGTAGTCTGTAAATGTTTAATTTCTGTGAACTAATTTCTGTAAAAATTGTTTTAACAAAAATATACAAAAAAAAACAAATCTAGGTAAATTACTTGAACTCTAAAAATGTACAAAAATACAGAAAACAAACAAAGGTTTTTTTGGAAAATATTATTACTATTATTATATTACTTCTTAAAGTAAAATAAATTAAGCAAAAAAAAGTAACAAGGCAAATAATAAAGCAACTAGTTCCAAGAAATGATCCCAGGTTTGATGAAAAAAAAAAAAGTGGAGAAATACCCACAATCTCCATCATTGCAAACAAGAAATAGTTGAAAACAAGTTTAGTGGATGAACACCATTATTTAGGTCTGGCATTTACTGCGAGAAAAAACATGGCTAGACTACAACACTGAATTTCAGCCAAGGGACATGATTTCAGTGTGTCCCTGCAATAAAATGGTTCTAGAGACAACAAAATAGACTAATGTTCCGACCGGAAAAATATAGACATGTTCTGTGGTCAAACTGATGCTAACTTTTGTTTGTGTTTGCTAAATATCAATTAAAGTCGTAAGTTGTAGTTGTACTAATAAAGGACAAGTCTTCAAAATCTACTCAAACCATTCAGTCTAAGGGGCGATGTGACTGCGATCCTTTGTTTATAATAGACTCTGATATAGTGGTCAAGCTAGCGTAAAGGTGACAGTGAACACACAAGGCGTCGTCCCCCTGTCCTCAGACTGAATAAATAAAATCTGAGTGCGTTGAAAATTTATTTTTATTGCAATCTTGCAAAGTTTTCTCTGGAAAATGGGCTTTGTTACTGCCAAGTCTAAACAACATAAAATTTCATTATGTTTGCAGCACCACTAAGGCAGGTCATATAAACCCAAGGACAGAGGAGAAAATCTTATATTATACATTGATTTAGAACTGGCTTTGGCTGAAGTGGAACTTGTTAAAGAACTTTTTTAAATATCCTGTAAATCTGCGTCAATTTACAGAGCAGGGTGTAAAATCGTCCCAAGTCACCTCAGTGTGAGTGAAACTTTGCCGTTCACCCAACATGGTGATTTACTCCATCTGCCAAGCTTCTCACCTGCGTTATGGTTTACAGTTATATCAGGGACGGAATAACTGCAGAAACTCCTGAGTCATTTTGTGTCCTTGATATCACACAGGCAGAACAAAGTAGACTTTATTTTTCATCCAACGACACAAAGTGTTGGTGAGAGACATAAAACGGTTCCTAATAGAATCCTGAATCATAAACCTTTAAATAACGCGAGTATGACCTTTAAACAAAGTCTCATTGACTTATAAAAAAAAATGAGCAATTATTAGAGGCCATAAGGTAAAACATACTGGATTAGAAGTGCTATTCAAACTTGAATGAAACAAGCAAATAGCATTAGTCAGTTTATGATAACTGTAATTCACAGACATAAAGAGCAGTTGATAATCTGCTTTAAAAGGGCAGAGTGTGAAAAACATAAAAAAAAATGACTTACTCTGTCGTTGTTGAAGAGGGAACAGATGACACAAGCCATATATTAACTAATAACGTAAATTATCTGACTTTTACGTTAGTTTTTGAGTCAAACATGAAAAAATGGACAGGTGAGTTGTCCCAGTTGGACTAAATATTTGGACTAAACAGTCAAAGGGACGGGATACACAGGGGGAGACATGTTTAACACAAAGAGTAATTTAAGCTACGTCGACCCTTGCCAACATCGGACTGTATCACAACTCTGTCAAGTTCGACAACGACGACGCCGACCCGGAAGTGACGCCAAGCTAACAGGAAAGGATTTTTGCTGAATTCTCATAACTGCGGTAAAAATACAGCACTTTTATTTTATTAAATACGTCTTTGTTAAGAAATCGATGCACTTCAAAACAATTTACTGATTGGGATTTTTTAAATCAAATTTTAAATCATTACATACTTAATTAAGTAAATTATTATTTTATTATTATTGTATTATTTAAATAATTTAATACTTTAAATAGCCAATAATACAATAAGCCCTAAAAACAGCATGGAATTTGCTTGAATAAAAACATTTTCACGTTGAAAAAAAACAAAAGCTAAAACAACCCACATTTTTGAGAACTTTTGAGAACAAAAAGAGATTTTAAAACTATTTTGATTATTTAAATTTGGGCCGATGTTTTGCTCCTTTTTATTACAATCTTTATAATCTATGGACAGAACCTGACTCGATCAGGTTGCACCAAAGAGGAGCGTGGACAGAGAAGCCTCAGAGCCAAAGAAGAGGCCGCAATGTGTCACAAACTAATCAAGTCCCAATTATGCAGTCGGCTCACGGTCTGCTGAAAATTATACTGCTTATTATCCCTAAGCGTTCAATCGCAGCCCTAAATCAGACTGAATTATGGGGGCACAGCTTCTATCTGTAACTGAGCAACACTGCCAAGCTGTGTGACAGCCAGGATGAACATCATCCTCCTCCTGCAACGCCTCCCGTCCTCGTCCCCCCTCCCTCATCCTGTTAGTTTCTTTAAGGGTACATTCAAGATCATCTCCACCCCCATGACTTCACAACAAATATATCCTCCTCTAGCACACATTTTGGACTTAGCACACAGGACTTTTGGTTCTTTGCTTCCAAGGCAGGCATGCTACCCACTACCCTGGAACTAACAGTAAATAACATTTTCCATGATGTTACCTATCTATCTATCTATCTATCTATCTATCTATCTATCTATCTATCTATCTATCTATCTATCTATCTATCTATCTATCCATCCATCCATCCATCCATCCATCCATCTATCTATCATCACAACAAATATATCCTCCTCTAGCACACATTTTGGACTTAGCACACAGGACTTTTGGTTCTTTGCTTCCAAGGCAGGCATGCTACCCACTACCCTGGAACTAACAGTAAATAACATTTTCCATGATGTTACCTATCTATCTATCTATCTATCTATCTATCTATCTATCTATCTATCTATCTATCTATCTATCTATCTATCTATCTATCCATCTAACTATCAGCATTTTATACATACAGAAAGTTCAAGTAAAGTTACTAAGCAGGCTGTCATAATAAACAGGTCACTCTCAGTTGATCTATTGTTATAAGAACATATTAAGGTCAGAGTGTGACAGGTGACAGTACAATATAAAAATTGTAATTGTCATAAATAGTGTTGGCCTTCCTTCTAGCCCAGAGTCAATGTCTCTGTCATTGGCGTAAAACTCCAGGGTTCACCTCCTGGGCAAGTTTGAATCCCGGATTAGGGGGGTTGGCTTTCAGTGGTCTCACCACGCACAGAAAGGTACAGTCTGGTGCAATGTGCTTTGGCAGTTGTGGAGGCTGCTGCCCCACGACCCTGTAATGGATAAGCGGGTGAAGATGGATGGATGAATGAATGGATAAATAGTGATAGAAATCCTTCTTTCACAGCTCATGGCAGCACATTACTTCTGCTAATAAATACTAAGATGTTACTTTAAAACTGAAGAAATTACTTATAAAGGTTATTTGATCATTTTTGCCCATTTTACTAACACTAAGGTGGGCAGCACAGTCAACAATTTTCACTTTTCTTAAAATACAGTTGACAGGATCTTGGATGTGTCTGTGGGAATCCCTCCAGCAGCAGCAACATCATTCTGCCTCAGATGTTGGATGAGATGCCAGGCTCATAATTTTAGTTTAACCAGAATTGTCACAGCTGTCACCTAATCAGGTTATGTTTAGTTAGTTCCTAACTCTCATTCATCACTGAGGATTTTAATTTTTGGAAACACACCTCCTTTTCTCATTTTGGATATCTGATATTCCTGTTTTGGTTCATTTCCTGCCACTCAGTATCCCTGTCACGTCTGGAGGTTGGATAAACCCGCTCTCCTCTCCCTCCACTCACTGACAGGTCATTGCATCTTTGATCACATTTCAGCCTCTCCTGCCTGTTTGAACCGGTCTCTGCCTGATCTGACCAGACAGTTTACCTGTGAGCACAGCCATCTTTGTACTAACAATGAAAAAATATTCTAATGGGGTTCTCTTCCTGGGGTTTTCAAACACTGGGTTGGAGGTTGGGGCATTTAATGGCAACTCAAGGGTCCAGTGGAACAGACTCTACTCCACAATCTTGTCTACAAAGGCATTCATCCGTCGATATCTGTCCACGTAGGGGACTCACATTGCACCATACCAGTTCCTCATGACCCTTTCTTCAGGAGTCCACCGCAAGACAACCGTCCTAACTGGGATTTGATCTTGCCCAGAAGGTGGATTTTAAAACAAATGACAGACATTGCGACTAGGACAGTGCGATTGGACGTACAAAGGCTGTATTGTGAGAATTGGAGAGTCTGGATTCTTCATGGGATTCTACTTTTTGGAATTTGACTTTGACTCAGCAGAATTCTTTCCACTTTACCAAACAAAACATCTCCATCCACATGAAAACACAGAGGGCAAAGGCTGTGCTAAAACCGCCGGGCGAGGGTCAGATGTTACTCAAAGATGTTATTAAAAATGAAGTTGTAACAACATCTCACTAAACTGAAACCAACTAAGGTCAGTGTCGTCTACCAATCCCAGAAAACCCCAACCCTGTTCCACTAAAATTTACATTTGTCACAATCCAGTCAGTCAGGTAATATTCTCCTGGCATTCGCCAAAATCAGACTCATCCATCAGACCGACAGTTGGAGAAGTATGATTCATCACTTTATAGAATCAGTTTCTGCTGCTGCAGAATTCACTGATGGAATCTCTTACACCAACAAATTCCATCCGGAGCATTGGGTCTGGTGTCTGGTCGACTCAGGTCATTAAAATGATCCTTCACGGCTTTTGTACTGACTTTAATATCAGTGCCATTACTGATAAAGGTACAGTATAATCCTATATTCAGATGGTTCATCACATGGACTGACATCCTGCACCATTTGCACAACGTTGTTTGGAATTTGCCGCAATAATTAATTGCCGCAGTTTAGCGATAAAGGCCAGTTTAAACGGGCCTATATTTTGCCTTTTCCTTTTCCACATTTCTCCAACAGACAGTGTAGAAAAGGTTAAAAGCATTTTGGAGATCGTAGCTTTTATTCCAAGACTTTTATGCCATTGATTCAAATAACTGCCCCATGTATCTGCTCCTGACTGTGTGTTCATGTTAAATTTCAGGATTGATTGTTGCCCGCGAGGCAAAAGATTTTCTCCCTGCTATTGAGTGTATAAATAAGAAACAACAGCAGATTTCCATTCAACGTAAAGACTTAACTATTCTACCAGTGTCATAGAAGTCAACAAATCTCCGTCTCTGTCCAAGCATCTTATTCTTATCCTTTTGGATTGTCCAATCTAATATCCATCTCACCCTGTCCTCTGTATCTTCTACTCTGACTCCAACTACCTTCTTGTCCTCCCTAACTGCATCCATCAATCTCCTCTCTGTCTCCTACCTGGTAGCTCGATCTCTAGGATCCTTCTCCTACCAGTGTATCCACTTTCCCTTCTCTGAACATGTCCAAACATCTCATCTCTGGCTTCTGTAGCTTGGTAAATCAAAGTATAAGGGATTGATCCAAACGTGGTTGTTTTGCTGGAGCCTGGCCACACATTCTACTGAATGCCATCCTTGTTAAGACATTAGTGCGTCCATCTCTAGCAGCCATTTACTGACTGGAAACTTAGAGCTGCAGCTCACACATCCATTGTCCCATCGGCCGAGACAGTGAGGAACATTGACCCTGCTGTTCCCTTCTGCAGATGAATAGGTCCTCTTCTGTGTCAGCACTACTTCAGAGCAAATGTGTAGGAATGTAGTTGTGAGTTCTGTTTTAACAGTGAGACTGGCCGAGATAATGCCTCATTACTTTTCACCACTTTCAAAGAAGCGGCCAAAGATCTTTCAATTCTGGGTCGTTGCAGGGCAGCAGAGAGGGGAGTTGGCTGCAATGGAGTTATTAAAGATGAAGTGTGAAGCCTTTTTAATAACTGTTACTGCACTGAAACTTAAACATGGAGTGTGTTCACTGAAGGGTTCTACAGACGGACCGGCTTTGTCTGTATTGTTTCTTCCTGTATGTGCGTCCGCTGGCCTAGCCGTCTATCAATAAAATAATCAGTATAATTTCTGGTATGGGTAGGGATTTGTGATGTTAATTTTTTTTTTTTAGCAATAGGCTAATAATGTCCAAACATTTAATTTCTGATCTGATATCAACAGACCGTGACAAAAGCCTGGTTATTTTTTTTTTTTTTGTACAAACCACTTTATGATATTAACTAAATGAGCTGCAATGCTGCTATCTAGTGACATTTAAGGTGATATACAGCCTTTTTTCCCCAAAGACAATTTTCATGGCATACATCATGTGGCGAAACACAAGCATTGCATTATCAGTTTTTGTTATCAGAGTAAAAAGCAACAAAGGTTCATACAGATTTATATAATGTTTTTATATCATATTATATTTTATATTTGCAGTTGACCAATACAACCCGACATCTCTAGGTATCGGGCACTACTGAGCTGTTGCTTTGTGTAACAGTAAATAAAAATGTAGAAAAATCCCCTGTTGCCAGTCTATGTGATTTTGGCTTCAGTCTTGTTGGAACACACAAAAAAAACTTTTACTTTTATTTACTTTTATTTTGAAAGTGATTTATTTTTATTCTTCATGGATCTTGAAGGAAGCTGGAGTTTACGCGAGGGTTGTTAGGTCACCATTCACACCTACACTTCACACTGCACTCACTGTTCAGGCTCCATTGGAATAGCATTTGTATGGAAAAGCTTAAAATGATATGAAATGTTGTTTTTGACGTGTTTGACTGTTGTGTGACTTTTGTTGTGTGAGTTTTTTTGGTGTGATTAATACCACTGAAGATACATAAGTCATTCTGCAGCCCATCATTTTTCGTAGCCTTGGAGAACACTATGATGGACATGGATTTGTAGCAACACAGTGACAAACTAAGTCTTCAATTGGCACGAGAAACAATGCAGCCCATTTGGTTTTTTTTTATCTGGCCTTTATCCAACTAATTACATTAATATTTAAAAATTGTTAATCGTTAAACTTCTGCCTTTCACCTGCAATGCAATCTATCTAGTATTTAGCAGTTCATCCTCCAAATATCTTAACTATTTTAGGGCACATATTGTGGCAAGGAACTGCAGTACTAAATAAGGTCTGACGTTTCTGTGCACCACAAGAACACCGTGGGCAGCTACGTCAAGATTTTGCATAAATATAAAATTCTCAAAAATAAGAATATTTCTCTTGAAAGCTTTATGAAGATCTACTCAAACATGATGTGACCAACAGTTCTCTTTTCCCAGGACATGTTATCGACGTGTTCACATCCAATCTAGAGGAGTCGTTCTATATTTGGCAAAATGTCTTTTACCGGATCATTTAACAAAACAATGCAATTAATTTAACTAGTGATTAGTACTGTACACTATGTTACTTTGTTGTGCTGCTTTGGAACAGTTAAAAAGTCGTGTTTTACAAATGAGCCACGAAACAAGGAAAAGAGGGAGGAGGACTGTAGTAAAAATATATTTTCTAATACAGAAACAATTGTTTTAAAAAATAGTTCATTATTAATATTGTTTTTTTCATTAACTCAATTTGTGTCTTTCAGAAGAATGTGTTCACCCCCAGGGTCCCGTGGTTACTGGGGTGAGCAGTTACTGTTCTTTTGTTGTGGAAAACAAAAATGACCTGTGGCTTCAACATTGTGTTCGACACTGTGGAAATGAAAAAAAACTTATGAGTGGAAAAAAAATAATGAGTGGACCAAAAATACATTTTGGTGGTGACCTTGGAGGGTTTTTTTTATTAATTATTTAAGAAACATTTGTTTGAATAAGGCCATGTGTATTAAAACATTATCTTGGTTAATGATGTGGCACCGAAGCAAACAGAATTGATTGTGGTGTTTATCAAACTGAGTGTGAAAGATCAAGAACAAGTCTATTGAATGAACTGTCTATGATTTAGTCAAGCTATAATTTGCTTCAAGGAAACAAAGCTGCCCAGGAACCTCGGTGTAAAGTTTGTTTTTTTAGGGTGTAAATCATAAAATTGATATCCAATCTTCACCTGCGTGCTTGTGTTGTTGTTCTGTCAGTTTCCTTGACTTGAAACACAACCTTGTTTACCTTGAGATGTATTCATCTGAAGTGTTGGCAGCTGCAGACTCTTAGGAGTTTGAGTGAATGTGACTTCTCTAATTAAAGTGCAGAGAACTGCATGGATTCTGGTTCTGCCTCATTTTACAAACCTCTGTGTCGTCATGGCTCTGGTCTTTGGCCTTGTCGGACTAGAAGATCTAAAAGTCTCTGAACCTTGTGATACAAATCCCCACCAATTACACCTGACATGAACAAATTGAGGCTTAGGGACCAGATGGAGCCTGTTTGGCTTTTTGACCCTTTCTACCAACAAAGTATATCATTTTAAATGTCTTCCTTTTCACTGCAATGCCCACATTCTCCCATTAGATGGCAGAGAAAAGGCTAAATATAGCAAGTTGTCTGATATTTTTGATAAACTAAACATTTAATTTTTCTATATAAATCAGCATTCTGCATACCACTTCCCTGAGTTGCAATGCTGCCATCTAGTGGCTTTCACATACAGCCGTTCATCTGCAAAATATTCAAACTATATTTAGGGCACATTATGGAGTGTTGTCAGGTTTTCATGACCCATGAAAAACCAATAGGGATACTTATATAGATATCTATTGCTCAATGCTTAAAGCATTTTAGCTTTTATGCATGCTTTTTATATTTATTTTCATCAGGGCAGTGGCCTAGTGGTTAAGGAAGCGGACTTGGGTCTGCAAGGCCCCCGGTTCCCCACTGCCAAGTTGCCACTGAGATGCCCTGAGCATGGTATCGTCCCTACACACTGCTCCCCGGGCGCTCATTAGTTGCCCACTGCTCACTTTGATGATGGGTTAAATGCAGAGGCCACATTCGTTTCGTTGTGCACTGTGGTGTGAATCAAAACAATGACAAAAAATAAATTACTGTCTTTTTCTCTTCTCTCTTTACACAAATGATTCATCATCCCCCAGATTGTGGGCAGTGAATCAAAAAGTTTGACCTCAACTAGATTACTAAGTCAAATGATTTATATCATTTCTCATATCTGTTGCTACACACACTGCTAAGCTACATTTTCTGTCAGATGTAAAACATACATGAGTGTTGGAAAGCTGACATGGCAGTTTGGTTCCACTCGTGGGAATGCTTCCTGCTGCATTCCGTGATAGGAAAAAAAAAGATCACAATATATATAACCTGAAGCAAAGACTGTCAGCATTTCTCAACCAGCAATGACCCTCCAGGGTGAGCAAACAGAGGGAAATCAAAACAGGTGAAGGCACTGCAGTAAAGAAGGTACATTTTACTCTGGCAGTAGCAGCAGCAGAATTTTCTTTTCTTTTCTTGTCAATAGGTTATGAATGTTTTAAAGCAGCCAGTAAAGACTGAAGTGTAGGTTTTAGGGGAGGAACAATAATGTCATGATAAAAGCAACATCAGAGAAACAAATATAGTTTCTGTGAGACAGAATGAATGTGCATGTATAGACACCCGCTACCTCATGGACAAGCATTTTAAAGCCTTGAGCAGAGGAAGTTCTGTGACCACAGTTTTATCAGATGATGGTCCTGGCTGCTGGTTTAGTCCTGGTAAGATATTTATTGATGATACTTAAAGTGTTTTAATGGATCTTTACATAATGTTTGGAAAATGGTACAGATTTGTGTGTAAATCAGGTGTTTTCTTTTATAATGTTTTCACTCTGGTCCTCTTCATAACCAACCTTCAAGTCATGAATCATATAATTTACTTATGTAATATATAATTCAAGTTCATAATTATTATTCCTTTATTAATATTATGTACTGTTGTTATTGTATTGCCCATCAGTGGGTGATGAGCCCAATGGAAGTTATGTGGGTCAGGACGACGCTATGCACAGAGCACCACAGTGGCGACCTGGCAGCTGGTGGAATTGAACCTTGAACCCCCTGGTGCAATTAAATTGAAATGTAATTTGTCAAGATTATTGTTGGACCAAATGAAAAATGACGTGAACATAAACAAAAAAACTGGTACAGAAAAACAGCGAGGAAGTTATGATTTTTCAAAATAAAACTATGCATAATTATGTGAATAAAAGTCCAAATGAAAACAATGCTTTTTAGGAAATTACAATGGCCAGGTTTTCTTTTTTGGAAATATTTTAAATTCTAGGTAATAAAAGTAGTAGCTAATAAAAGAGAAAATGAGAAGACTCTCATCCTCAGAACATCATGTACTCATCATGTAGCATCCTGGGCTTCATTTGTTCCAACTGAGAGTTTTACTTTTAGTTAATCAAACCCATTTACCACTTTTACTGTACGTCAAGGAAATTTCTGCACTGTCCAAAGATTGAAGATTATTGTGCGGTACAGATGATCTCACTCTGCTCGAAGCTTTGAGGCAGAGATTAAATTAAGTTAGTTTTTTTTTTAGGTAAAGAAACAGAAAAACTACAATTAATCATGGAATCTCTGAGGCCTGGATCCTGATCATGGGTTTGTATATTTTTGTAGTGTTCACATAGCTCCCTGGCAAAACTGTTGCAGAGTATTCCCCAGCTCGTGTTCCCCATTACATCACGTATGTATCATTAGAGCAGCAGCAGCTGCAGCATCAGCAGCCACAGCAGCGGCAGAGCTTAATGATCGACTTGAACTCTGTCTGCTGATTGCATTAGTTTTTTTTCTAAATTTTCATTTGATTAACCTGCAGATTAGAACCTGCAGAGTCTCTTTGCAATTTCCCAATTTTCCTACTGAGAAGTCATGGTGACAGATGATATTCACAAACATCGCCTGTTAAAAATTAGGATCCTGCAACGTTACTCCAGATGAAGGTGCAGGGTTCAATCATCTTGGAGGCTTCTGACTACTGTGTGAAAGAGAGGTTGCCTTCAGTGGCTAAATCTGGGACACAAGAACATATAGTCAGAGGCAGTGGTGGCCTAGCGGTTGGGGAGATGGACTTTGGTCCTGCAAGGCCTCAGGTTTGAATCTACCAGCTGCCACTGAGTTGCTCTGACCATGGCACCATCCTGACCCACATAACTTTCAGTGTGCTCACCACCCACAGGAAGGCACAGTGTGATTTATGTAGCAGTAGGGGAGACTGGTCCCTGAAAACTGATAATGCACAGAAGATGCATGAATGGATGAAGATGAATGAATGAATGACAGTGTTCTGACAGAGTAAATATTCCGTCTTTCCTTTTTTATTTTCACAGTAAAATTACATTTACTACATTTTCTGGACTCTAAGTTGCTTGCGGGCCACAGTTGGTACTGAACTTTGGCAGTAAATCGACAATACAGGGGAAAAGACAGAAGCATAATGATAATATAAATGAATTATATCATTTGGACATGTTTGGTGGGTCGGATTAACAAGCCGCCTGGGCCACATCTGGCCCCCAGGCTTTAGTTTGCCCAGGTCGCACCAACCAAAGACTGACAAAGTGCAACATGTATTAAATGAGCTGCATCTGAGTGTATGAAACAAACCTTACAACAGTTGATTCAATTCATATCAAGTATGACCCAGTTTCCTTGTCCAGGAGAGAGTTCTTTGAAGGAGGGAAACCCTGTCAAGCTGGTCTACTACAGAAAACTGATAGACGTACAGTGAAGACAGTGAGAATACAAATGTTCTGGGCACATTTTTCTATCAATGATTTATCCAGGGCATGGTCTGGAAAGGGGGACAATTTTACCCACTTTAATAACAGAGATCAAAGCTGTCAATCAAACTCCAAGTGGCCTGAAAATGGATCTGTGATGTGAACAAAAGTAAATCAATTAAAACAGATCAGAACATCGCTTTTCTTCTTCAACAGTACACTTTCTAAATCGAGGTCAGCTATGAACATTAGATAATATGGACTATAAGGTTATATACCGGGCAGCAGCAGTCTTCAACAGAAGGTTTGCAACCCCTGGAGAGTGTTTTGAGGTACTGCAGGGACAGTTGAGAAATTGGTTGATTGAGTTACTTTGGATTACTTTTTTCTAAAACAAAAAAAAACATTGTCCCTCAACAATATTTAGTCCATGTTAAATATATTACACAGAAACAACACAGTATTTTTAATACCTTCTACTAATTAAAACTTTTTTTTTTACGTCAGGGGTTTGCGGGGATTTCAAAGCCTGTGTTTGGCTTAAATGTGCCCCATAAAAATGTTGCAGAGTGTTTCACAGCTCTTTGTCTCCTATTAATACCTTTTCTATTTGTGTCAATGAGCTTTTATGTCGGGGTTAAATTAGTCGGCCGGATTAGTAACACTCCTGTGACTGGTGCCTATGGCACAGGCTGGCATCACTCATTAACATTCTTTTGGCTGAGATCAAAGTGTGTGCAGAGGTGGGTGGAGGGCGGTGGAGGTCTGCTGGGTGGGTTGGTTGTGTGCGCGTGTGTGTCTGTTCTGTCTAATTTTAGACTTAAATCCATTAACATGAATTGCATGTCTGTTTAGAGACAAGCCATATTTGGCGAATGTGTAAAGTTTATTGATAGAGTGTAAGTATCATCTACAATGTACATTTAGGATGGAGAGCTCAAGTCCAAGGTTGGTCAATAAAGGACTATCAAGTTTCTTGGTGTGTTCTATATTTTTCTTTTTTTTTTTTTTTCATTTAGTGGTTTTCCCCTGGTGTTTTGCCGCCCCTAAGATGAGAGGTAAAACATTTTCTATATAAAAGAAAAGAATTCCAGTTGTCTTAGGAAACTCTAACCTCGACCATGACCTCAATGACTGACAATCTTCATCATGTTGTTTTTTGCAGATGCATGAATACAACTGGCTGGTGTAGAGAGTCGGTTTTCAGCTCCCAACGCCCCGCAGGGCTGCAGGCCCTAAAAGCTTCAGGGTTTCGAACTGGTTCAGGGAACAAAAACCTGAAACCTTTAGCATTTTGCTTGGAACAGAAATAAATCCAGAAACATATTTTTCTTGTTCCAAAATAGAAACACTTCACTAAATAATGGCAACCGGTTATTAACGGTTGCACTTCTCCAAAAGTTCTTCAAAAATAGGCTACAATCAAAGTCTATCGCCCACCAAAATGACTCAGGAACTATATTTACTTTGGTTTAAACGGTTCAGAAACGTCACTTTCATAATGGAATCCGAAACCAGAAATGTTACCGTTTCTGTTCCAAACTGTTGGCAAAAAAAAAGTTTGGTTCACAGTCTTGGCTACCATGAACTTTTTAGGAGACGAACAAAAAATAAAAAGGCAAAAAAAAAAAAAAGCAGAGACCCATTGATGTTAACATGACTAACTATTATTTGTGACCTCAATCACTTACACCCCATGTGTCTCAACTCAATGCCAGGGGGCCAAATGTTGCCCACTAAGACATTTTGTATGGCCCATGGGAGCTTACAATGAGTTTTATAATATCTATGTAGAAAAATGTGTTAACCTGATGAATATAAAATATTTTGTGACACGGTGACACAATGAACCATATTTGGTAGCTAAATAACTAATAATTAACTCTAGAATTAGGAATTTAACATTTAAAGTTCAAATTTCTAACAAAAAATCCCGAAAGGAAACTTTCACATATCAGGCAAACTGAAACTTCAACTGTGTAAAAGCTGTGAATGTCGAATTACTTTTCAGATTTGGACTGGAGGAAGGGACGAGCTTTTGTACCGCACCTGTTTCTGGCTCTAAGAAAAGAACAAGACGGAAAGCAGTAAAGTCGTGTTTATGCAGATGTCTGTGTTTGTGTGTAGTTCAGTTCCGCATCTGCACATACAAACACACACTCTCTTCATCTCCTTGAACACACGGATTTTCGCAGGTGTTGAACAAACAGCCCTGGTGATAATTCCAACACACGCTTGTAAAGACATAAAGGAGACGGAGGACAAACCAGTGTCCTCCTGCTCTGAAGGAGATCTCCTTTTCAGCAGGAGAAAAGAGACCCGACGTTCCTCGCTGCAGCTCCTGGCCGGGACAGTCTTAAGCTGTGGGAACAGACCACTTGGTGGCACGTCCTGAATGGGGGGCTGTCGCCCCTTGGCACTGCTTAAGTGGGCCTGCAGCAAACAACTTTTCGTCCATTTCTTTTTTTCTCACTGTTTCTTGTTATTTAATTCTTTCACACACACCGTGACGGTTGTTTGCAACAGAGCACAACTTCCTTTAACTCGGTTGCTTTTCTTTCTCCTTTTCTTATCCCTGCTGCATCCTCTCTCATTTACCACTCACACACCACAACAGAAGAAACACCGTGAAGCAGAGAGGGAGCCCACTGTCTGGATGCCAGAGTAATAATTAGTCACTTCTTCAGTGGCTCTCCACAGACTAAGAGCTGGAGGCACCCTGTCTTTGAGAAAGTTTGGAATTGAACACTGGGTGCTGCTGTGGAGACTTGGCCAAGATCACTACTTTTCTGGAGGGTCTCCTACTACTAGCCCTGGTGGTCCACAAAGCCTGACCTTGGACGAGTCTATTATGGAGTGCTGATTTAAGAGCCTGATGAGGCCTGATTGATCGCCACCTATAGAAATGTGTGGCAGTTGGTCTCAGCCAACATATCGCCCCCTCCCAAAGGGGTTTTTACCACATTTAAGAGGGCTGATGGAGAGAGAGGTGGACCAGAAGGCGGATCCTGGGGAGCACCTCTTAATGGATAATAGGACCTGCCACAGGGAAGGAATTGAAATACATTTATTTTTGTGCCTCAAAGCTTCCTGAATGAGAAAACAACTTCCCTTGACTCAATATAGGGTAAAAACGACTTGAAATAAATTTTATTGTGATATATATACAAGTCAATGATTATTGTTTATTTTACTTTTTCCAAAAGGCAACCTTATTGCATTGTTTGACAAACGAAATATGAACTTTTTGCCAATATTTAATATTGTCCAAATACCTGATTTCAAATATCAATATCAGGGCTTCCAATAGCCCAGTTCTATTTCTTTATTTATGTGCAGAAACCACCGCAAGAGAATCAGATGATTAAAAAAGCATTCAGTTGTCAGCAACTGGAAAGACATTTCATTCCTCAACTGAGGAACTTCGTCAGTTTCAGGTTGATGTCAGAGGGAACTCTAGTAAACCACTCACATCACCACTGGACAAAAGTTTGAAGAACTTCTTACATCAACCAGAAACTAATAAAGTTCCCCAGTTGAACAATGAAACGTCTTTAAACTCCAAGAAGTCCAGTTGCTGAAAACTAAACTTTTTGGATATCATGGCCTGGATGAATGAGAATCTTCACAGATGCGAGAATCAGATTAATTAAATGAGCTGCAATGCTGCCATCTAGTGACTTTCTCTTCAATGTACAGCCGTTTTTCCCAGAACTATAGGAAATTTAGGGCACACATCATTTAGCGAAACCCAAGCAGTTCATTATCATTTTTTTTATAATAATGAATCTTGTAGATATTACACAGAATGCTGACATCCCTGACTAAAGGTCTTCAAAAAATGTCAATACTCAGATCCAAATATACTACTTTCAGGGCAACTGGACATAGTAGGTTTCTTGATGTTTCAACTCTCATCCAAGAGGCTTCTTGGCGGTATTGTAGCATATGAGCTTCATCTTGGGAGCGATTATTGTCGTTGTGGAGACTACTGCCAATGCAAAATGGTGACAAAATAGAGGATGAAGATAAATCAATGAACTGGTTGGCTTTTTGCGTATTTTTTAAGTTACTCTCACACAGGTGTTACAATACATGACACAATGAGAGAAAAATCCCTTCATCCAAACCAACCACAAATGCAAAAATGCACAAAAGTACAATACAAAACTAATATTTTTACCTATTCATTACATCACACTGAAAAGCTATTTGCATCTCATCGGATCAGTATGTTAAACCGTAGACCAACAGCGATGGCAATCACATGTTCTCCTCCTCCTCCGAGAGGCTGTAATGTGAACATGTCATGATTTGTCACATCTCCAATAATCTCACCATTGAGCACTGGGGAAAAAAGGAGAAAAAAAAACCATTCACACTAAATATAACCCCTGTCACACACAGCAGGCCAATCCACTCGACCCACCAGGGCAGCGGTGCTGCAGATACCTATCAATGCACTGCAGCAGCACTAATGATAACACTGCAACATCCATACATAATCTATGAGCTGCTGTGCTTGAATGAGAAGATACGGCCATGTTTGCTCAGCTGCTGAGCCAGACTACAGAGCAGCATGCTGATGCTGGATCACCCAGATCTTCTGGAAGATTTACAGAGTTTCCAATGTAGCTCCTGCCAGTCTTAAAGTCTTAAAATGTTTTAAAACCAAACCAATTTAAGCAACAACAAGAGTCTGGCTTTTGTCTTCTTTTTATCATCATAATTTTTAAGGACAACAGAAAAGTGGTGCTTGAGGCCAGGCCAGCCAGGCCGTTGCTTGGTGCCGCGGCCTCAAGGTCACCCCAACTAAAAAAATTGTTTTTTTTTGCTGGATGCAGTAATAGGGTGGGGGTCAGTGCCAGGAAAATTTCTACAAAATCTATCAAAATAAAACCGCTAGTCAGATACATTCATCCATTTTTTATCTGTTACGGGGTTGCAAGGCAGCAGAACTCTCCACAAACTGCTGTCCAAATCACACCACCCAAACTTGGTGTCACACCAATTTCACACCAATGACAGAGCTATTGCCTCTGGGCCCAATGTGAATGCCAGTGAAACAAATTTTTAAAGAAATGTTTTTTAATACAAAAATTAGTCACTATATATTGGCTTTAAAACAGCAGATTGTGTTTTCTTAGATTTTATTTATCTTTGTGTACAACTATACACTATACTATACTACACTTAAATAAAAAAATGTTTTCACAAACCTGTCTCTTTTTTCAATGCTGCATAAACAACTACATGGCCACGTTTAACATAAAACTATTTAGTAAACATTTGACAATGTATTCTTGTGTAGGGCATCAACAAAAGTACACATCGATATGTTTAAGAAAAAATATTTTAAATGGAAATTTCTTCAGATAAAATGTCTGCTATTTTAACACTTGTCTCTCGTTCTGGAGAGAGGAAGATAGTGGAAGAAGGAGTAAATACAACCTGGCATGCCTAAGATGTTTGAGAGAAAAGAAAAGCTACTCGTTATGCCGGGGTATGACACAGCCTCGACAGTTATTGCCGGTTTTTATAGTCTCTGCATAAGTAAAGTTTTGTTTGGTGGCAGGACCCAATTCCAGCCTTCTCTCTGTTCCCATTTTTGTGTCACAGGGATGGACTATTGTGTCTCTGGGAGGCATTAGATTCTGCCTTTTTCCTCCCGGCGGTGGTGCTGAGTGATGGCCTGTCAGCAGAAACACAGGGGAAGAGCTGATGACCCCTGTTACGGGCCAGAGTGAAGAAGCTCCTCAAGGTTTGGACCTCTCACAGAGCCACGGTGGAGGGAGCTGGGCAACAATACACATGGGGTTGAGAAAGTGGTGAAGGCTAAAGAGCACAAAAGGCTATGCTACTGTTTAATGACCAGCAGGAGAGAGAGAGAGTGAGAGATACATGGAGCAGAGGAGTAAAAGACTTTTTTTTTACTACAGAGAGCACACGTTTCAAAACGGTGAGGCTCGAACCCCAGACTCATCTGTATTCCGTTGGCTGTCATAGAAAAAAAGTCTCCTTAAAAGAAACAATGTGTAAAGAAGAAGATTATCACTCTGTTTTCAGCTATTTGAGAGAAAAGCAACAGCAGTTGGTTGGAGTTTTTGGCGTATGGTTTTATGAAATATATTTACGTAATGAAATATATACTCTACATATATGTGATGTACTGTATATATTATTACTATAGACTTCTTCTTCTTCTTTCGGCTAGGGGGTTTCAGGGGTTGCCACAGCGAGTCAACAATGTCCATCTCACCCTGTCCTTCCCATCCTCATCTCCAACTCCAACCACCTCCATGTCCTCCCTCACCGTATCCATAAATATCCTCTTTGGCCTTCCTCTTCGTCTCTTACCTGGTAGCTCCATTTCTAGCATTCTTCTCCTAATATAACCACTGTCCCTCCTCTGAACATGTCCAAACCATCTCAATCTGCCTTCTCTAGCTTTTTCTCCAGACCTTCTGTATGTATACTATAAACTGTTGTTGACAATTTTAATCTTAAAAAAAATAACAGTTGCAGAGATGTTCACCTCACGCCAGTCAATCTTCATGCAGGAACATCTATTTTGTCTAAGATTAAGGGACATTTCAAAGCACAGTATTTATCACAGATCGGCCTCAGGTGACGACTGAGTTCAAGGAGAGCATTTGCCATGGACTACAGAAACACGACAGTGAGTCTGGAAGTCCAGTTACCAGCCGAACCGTCCCGTATATTGAGCAGTTCGGTCCGCCTGTACTTTACCCTCACATTCCCATGAGCGAATTTGTTGAACTTAGCCTCACGGCCAACTGAAAAAGTCCATAAATAGTGTTCGAATTCGGGTGCCCAAGAAGCCGCTGCGCTACTGCGCGCCGCCATCTGTACCAGCTCACATGTAGGATCTCATCCCACTTCAGCTTTTGTGTCTAGATGTGTATAAGAGACAGCCCTCACTGCATCCATCAATCTCCTCTTTGTCTCCTCCCTGGTAGCTCCATCTCTGGGTTCAGTCTTCTACTAATATAACCACTGTCCCTCCCCTGAACATGTCCACACCATCTTAATCTGGCTTCTCTAGCTTTTTCTCCAAACCTTCTGTATATATACTATAAACTGTTGTTGACAATTTTAATCTTAAAAAAAATAAAAGTTGCAGAGATGTTCACCTCACGCCAGTCAATCTTCATGCAGGAACAACTATTTTGTCTAAGACTAAGGGACATTTCAAAGCACAGTATTGATCATAGATTGGTCTCAGGTGACGACTGAGCTCAAGGAGAGCGTTTGCCATGGACTCATCTCCAAACCAGGTTCAACTGTGCACACATGCACCAGTCA
The DNA here is from genome assembly GCA_016785265.1 of Paraplagusia blochii. NCBI lineage: Eukaryota > Metazoa > Chordata > Actinopteri > Pleuronectiformes > Cynoglossidae > Paraplagusia > Paraplagusia blochii. The sequence goes on from JAFBJS010057696.1 coordinate 46,311, forward strand.
TGTCCACTAGGAGCTGAGTGTAACAGCAGCAGAGGCTTCAGAGCAACGACAGCAGCAGATGGACGATGTTTTCAGTCACTCATAACACGGTGGAGCTAATGATTGGCTTAATGAGAGTTTCTGCCATGTGTTTGTTTTACATTTCTCCGTGTAACGTCCCCTGACAATCTTTTGTCTCTTATACGGCGATGTCATAAAATGTACTTATCTGTTGTTAAATTCATGACAGCGGCGGTAAAAAGGAAATATGGAAAAATCTGTCTCTAAAAAGATAATAATGCACACAGCTTTACAAGATTAACAAATGTTTACAGCCGGGGATTTAAAGACATTGTAAAACACATTTTGACACAAAACACAGCGACGCACGGATGGAAAATTGAACTGGAACCACATCACAATGAGAATTTGATACACTTAATGAAAAGGAAAAAGTTATAAAACCCCACCAGCAGTGAATACAAATGAACATTTATTCTCTGTGAACGATGTTTATTCTCACCAGTTGGTAAAACGCGGTCTTTCAAGTAAAGTCGCCTTTATGTAATAAATCAATAAGCACAAAAATATATATATATACATATAAACAAATGTCTAAGGCGTTTCTGAGCCTTATTTTATCTGTCAGCCCATCTGTTAAAGTTCAGGTGTGTAATCATTCTGCAGACTAATTCACCCAATGTCCAGGATTTCTCTCAATGAGTTTCGTTACTGCACTTCAACACCACAGTAGTTAATAGGACTTCAGACTTTCTCATTCTGGGGCCACCAAGGTGACTTTAGTGGATTTCACGCACCATCAGCAGAGGAGAAAAAAAACCTTGAAAGTTATAAAAACTAGAAAAGTGTGAATAATTACGTCAGTACATTTGGACTGAAGAAAAGAATCAGTGAAGAATACTTTCACCAAGTACTAAAACTAATCCAGATTAAAGTAGTTCAGACTAGTCTAGACTTTATATTTGTGACTAGTTTAGACTAGAAGAAATTATACTAGTGTAGACTAAATTAAATTATACTAGATTAAACTGTACTACTTTAGTCTAGACCAGATTAGACTAGATTAGACTTGATTAGACTAAACAAGATGAGACCAGACTTTACTAAGTTACATTAGATTTGAATAGACTATATTACACTAGACTAGACTAGTTTGCACAAGATTAGACTACACTTAATATGACCAGATTAGACCATATTAAATAATACTAGGCTAGAATAAACCATATTGAATTAGAATAGACTAGATTACACTATACTATATTAGACTATATTAAATTATACTAGACTAGATTAGACTACACTAAATTAGACTAGATTACACTAGACTATACTACATTTAAATAGACGTTTAGATTGGACAAAATTAAACTTGATTAGATCAACCTGGATTAGACTAAATCAGATTACTCTTTAATTAGACTAATATGACTAGACTAAATTAGAATAGAATAGAAACTAAATAGGACTAGATTAGGTTAGAATAGAATTATTTCAGACTAATATTAGAACAAACTAGATTACACCAGACTAGACTGGATTTGAGTTAGTTAGACCAGAGTAGATTAGATAAAATTGAATTGAACACTGAATTATTCTAGATTAGATTAGGATTAGGATTAGATTCTACTTCATCACACCCCCAGACTCTCCTTAGAAGGGTTTAGCGATCATCTTGTGTTTGGAGGATGGTTAGAACAGCTGTGATGTGAAAATCTAAACTGTCAGTCAGATCAGCTGTATCTCTGTCCTGTCTGTTCACCCTGGAACATGAAGCTCTGACCACACAGGCTGCAGCAGCCATTCTCCTGTTTCTGCTTGGACGCCTGGTCTCCTCTGCTCTCAGCTCTTCTCACATTCATCATAAATGAGTCCATGAAAAATATAAATGTCCGGAACGACACAACTCTCCACAGCATTTAGAAATAAACACTCAGTACGTTTCAGTAAGATCTTCAAGAGCAGAAGTAAAAGTATTTTGAGGGATAATGTTGTACTATTAAGAAAGCACATGTTGTCTTGACACAGCCTGAACCTCCTGTGTTTATGACTCAACGTTTTCTTCTTGTTCTCACGGTGACAGAGGATGGAGGACTGACTCTCCAAGGACCAGCTCCTCAGGAGAGAATAGAAACACAGAGCCGAGGAAGATAAGAGAGGAAGGGCTCCTCCCTGTGGTGAGGTTACAGCGTCCATCTAACAAGTTTGAGACTTCCCCATAGCAACGGAGCCACGTAGCAACAGACTCTGAATGAACATAGCCTTGGATGGTGTTCATGGCATTTAAATCTCCAGCCATTAGTGGACGTAAGGGCACTTACTGTGTGTGTGTGTGTGTGTGTGTGTGTGTGAGAGTGTGTTCATTACTTATTTATCACTAGAGACCTCTGGTGAAACCAACATTGATCTAGTAATATCACTGCTGTAGAAAAATAAAGTAAGCAGTTGAACTTATTATTTTTTTACTTTATTAATTATTGTATGTATTTCCCCTATATCAAAATTAATAGGTAAAGCTACAATATATTCTTGCCAACGCTGATCCGATGGATTTCTTTTCATTTTTTTCATTTCTTTTCATTTTTTTTAGCAAAGCTATTGTTTTGCTGGTAACTTCCATAAATTTTCTTAAAATAAAGGAACTGTTTGTTGAGTCTCTGCATGTTCATTCAACCAACAACAGTGAATGTACTTCACAGCTATAATAAACTTCATAGTTTTATTTAGAGAATTTTTCATTTATAATAATGAAAATTTTTTACCACTTTTTCATTTATTTCTTCAGAAGTGATTGCAGATTGGCTAATGGGTTGGCCGTTGGTTGCAGGTCATCCCTGGTAGTTGTATAATGGTTGACTAGCACTGCACTTATAGCACTTATTTGGACATCGTCTTTAATAAATCTGTCACTCACGTTTTGCCACTTTTAAGTTTTTTTGGCTCTGCGCTTGTGTTTCTTTTTACTTGTCATTTTGCTCATTTTTACTCTACTTCAAATAGAGTAAAGTTTTTATATGTAAACCTCAACTAATTTCAGTGACTTTATCAACAACCTCAGCCACCCCCTAGTGGTGAAGGTCAACGCTGAAGCCCCTTTAGCCCATTCTGTTAATCCAACATTGGGTGTCGACATCAGTATCGTAGCACGGTTCTACCTTCTGTGCTTGGACATCAACACAGTCCTGCCCTCCCTGCAGTTAAAACATCAAAACCAAACACATGTCACTGCACTTCCAGCCACCTTCTCATTTCCACACTCCACATGATGAACTCGTCAAAGCAGCCAGCTTGAAATGAGAGCAGACAGGAGGGAAAGTTGCCTTAAAGTGAGTTTGCCACAGCTCGTTCGAGTCCAATTTCAGTCCAACAATGCAGCACTTTGATCAGTCTCTACGGCTGATTTACCGTGTCACTGCTGGCTGTGTATCACTCCTACACACTGGCGCTGAGCATGCTGGGAGGAAGAAACCTGCAGAAGGTAATCAATGTATGCTGGGAGAAGACCGCGTCCCCAATCAAAGACGTGTGTCAGTCCAACGCCACTTAAGTGCCCTGGTATTCCCGTCCAATCCTTCTGGAGCCTCACTGGTGTGATGATCTTGGAGAAAGTGTCAACAGACTGAAGGTAAAACATAGAAAAGTTATTTTCCTTAATTCCACCCTGACTCTGACCACAGGGTGCTTTCAAACTTGTGAGCACAGCTATAGAAAAGTAGGACACAATCTGTCACCAGTGATATAAGAAGCAGGGATGTACTGCAGTCTCAGTGGCACGCGGTGATGGGGGTTGTCGGTGCTACTGCCTCTCAGTGAAGACACAGCTGAACTGTGTTGATATGTATGTGTCCCCCAGAGTGGCAAAAGAAAACACCAGCAGGAATTTTCAACAGGAAAAAAAACAAAATCATAAAGACTTTGATGAAGCAAATTATAGAAAGACTTACTGCATTTAAGTATGAATGCTTTTTTTTTTTTTTGCATCTTTAAGCATTTTCTATTCTCTATCGTTCGGGGAAAATACTGGCAATGCAGGGAAAAGGCATAAGTATAATGATTATATAAATCAAGAGTTAAATTTGGAGCCAGGCCCAAAGGCAGTGTCTCTGTCCCTGTCTTTGGTGTGAATCTCCAGGTTACACCTCCTGGGCAAGTTTGAATCCTGTTTAGGACAATTGCCTTCCAGTGGGCTCAAAGGTATGATATTGTACAATGGGATTTGGGTGGCAGTTGTGGAGACTGCTGGTGATAAGTGGAAGAAATTTGTTAGATGAATGGAATTTGGAGTTAATTGCTAAGATTTGTGGGCCAAATTAAAATGGCAAATGGAGCGTATCTGGTCCCAGGGCGGTAGTTTGCACAGGCCTGGTCTGCAAAAAACATTTTTTGCAGTAATTTGTTATTATTATTATTATAGACACTTGTTGTTTTGAGATGGTTAATGACTTTTTCTTGTGTTGTTTTTTTCTTTTTTTGTTTTATCCAATAAAAAAATAAAAATAGAAATTTTTTATCTCTTTATTTACAGTAATTTTAGTTTACATGCAATATGAGTATGAGTATTAAGTTTTTTTGAGGGGAAAAAACTGCCTTGTTTGGTTTGTTAGAGTCTTTATTGCCGAATAAAGCCAGCGCTTATAATCAAACCGATCATCACTCCAACATTGTTGATATTCCACGGACCTGGTTGACTTAAGTGTCTACAGTAAGAAAACAGGTTTGATTCCCTAAACATCCGACTTGCGGCTCCATTCATCAATTTACTGCAGCTCAGCTGAATCCAGGTACGACGTCTTCTGCCTCCGACAGTCGCCTGCTTTATTTGTTGCTCATAATTTCCCCGAGTTAATTATGTGAATGGAACTTGACTATGTTTTGTCGGACTTTGATCATTTGGGCGAGAACACCTTGCCAAAACATCTGTCACAAGTGTTTCCCAGTTATAGCTGTGCTCACTTTAGCTGTTGTTGTAAACCTCAATGCCTGCTGCAGGCAGGTGTTGGCACACAACAGGTGTTCATGCAGCCAATTAATCTGGGTCTGTCATTAGGCCAGGACCTGAGTTGGTGTCAACGCAGATGGGAATCAGCAGAATGACTGCAATACGGCTGTTTTGTGCGATTGCTTTGAGAGATCCTTCTTATTCACCACCTTGGAAAAAGTTCCAGAATTCACCCTTACTGTACAAGAACCTGCAGCGAGACAATACAACTGAGGGAGACAATAAGACATTCATTGGCTCTGTATTGTTCAGAGCAGACAGCCACGTTCTGCTTTCAGCCACTGCAGCCATGTTGAGTTCACGTCCATTGTTCTGAGACGACAGTTTTGTTCTGTCTGCTGCAGAATCAGCGTAGGGCAGGCAGAACAAAAGATCAAAACACATACAACCAATAAAAACAACAGAAAAGGGAGTGAGTGTTAAATAATATGCATTAAAAAAAAAAAATCGCCCAACATTAATCATAACAACGTCTCCGAAGCTTGAGATTTAGAATTCATCTCAGAATTGATTGTTCAGGATAAGGATCACTCCAGCAGAACAACACAGACAAACAGAAGAAGTTTGTTTTTGTGTGACAGGATAAATCTGAAGAATGTATCACAGGAATGATTAAAGTACAGGCCCAGGCGTAGTTCCATGTATTAGTATTGGTAAATATCTCCTTCTTCTTCCCCTGCTACAGCGGATCAATGTTTTCCATCTCCCCCTGTTCTGTGAATCTTCAACTACCCCCATGTCCTCCCTCACTGCATCCATCAATATTCTCCTTGCCCTTCCTCTCCTTCTCCATCCTGGTCAGTCCATCAATAATTTAATATTAAAAAATGATGTATTTAGGGAATATCAGTAAAATTGGCAAAAGTTCATTAATCTTTATCTGCTTTTCCGTTTTTAGGCTGCAGGGGCAGCAGTGTCCAAAATCCCACTGCTCCATACTGTCAGCCTGCCTGTGTGTGGTGAGCCCAGTGGAAGTTGTGTAGGTCAGGACAGTGCTGTGATCAGAACATCTCAGTGGCAACCTGGCAGCTGGTGGATTCAAACCTGAAGCCTTGCAGACCAAGTCCTCCTCCTTAACCGCTAGGCCCCCACTGCCACAGAAGATAATATTGAATATTGATAACGTTGATTTTACTGAAAGCTGTTGTTTGTGAGTTCACTGTTTGTAAATGTTGTTGCTAGCACTGTTGCTGTTCATGTAGCGAATCAACGCGTCGGCCTGTGAGGTCAGACTACAGATCAGAGCTCCTCTGTGTCTGGAAGGCATTTCTGGTTCAATAAAGTAATCAAACAGAGAGAATGGCTTTTCCACAGCAGATGAGAAAAGACAACGGTTCAACAGCATCAGCCACGGTTCATCTGCGCTGGTCCGAGCCACAACCAGAGAGAGGAACCGATCCAAACGGATCGTTTGTTTCTCTCACGCTGCCTTTATGACTGGGACTCATTACCTGTCTTTTTCTGCTGATCTGTCATCTTTGAGAATCAGTCAGGAATCACTGAAGTGTCATTTGTGTTCACGGACGGATCAGTTTGGGGGTTTTAAGATCAAACTGCCCGAGGAGGATGAAGCCATGCCTCAACAACTGCATCGCTTCACCAGGGATAGAGAAAATCGCGTGAATGTATGTGTGTGTGCGGGGGGGGTATGTGTGCGATGTGATGCGATGAGACATGAACCCCCACTGCTGCTGCTCGATAACCCCACTGTGTGAGATCTGACAGCTCCCACAGCCGTCTCCTGGGGGGGATAAAGAGACGCCTTTGTGTGTGTGTGAGACTTTCAGAAGAGAGAGAGAGGAAATTTCCAAAAATAAAGTGGAAAACCAAAGATTCTCCACACAAGTCTATTCACATCAGCATGAAAGCTTCCCTTTGAAAACCCCTGACATCCAGACTGATATCTCTGCTGAGGCCGGTCATTAAAAAAACGAGAAGAAAATGTGGGATTTGACTAATCAAAAGTCACGGGTGTAATTAAGCCCTGAGCGCCATCTTCAGACAGGTCCCGGCATCTGGGGAACACCCCGTCATCTTTATTAATACAGCAAGATGGGAGAGAAGGGAAACAACTTGGTGACACAGGGTTATGACTGGAAGTGTTTTTGTCGTCTATCACTTCTACAACAGCCACGTCGAAAGATAAACGATATAAAGAAATATATTGATGGTTTAAAATAATGATAGTTACACAAACATTTTAGATTATTTTTATAAAAATGAGTTGAATAACCAAGTGAGAGACAGTGAGTGAGACAGAGTTTGGGTCACTAAGGTTTGAGGGTCCTGGGTTCGATTCCCAGAGGAACCACAACCTTGATAACACTAATCCTGGTCTGACGTTTGGATGAAAACATCTGATAAGTGAATGATTGTAAAAGTCAAAAGAGTAACAGAGATAAAGGAAAAGAAAAAAAATAAAGCAATATGTAAAACAGGGTTGTCCACATTTTGTGAGCTACTTTTCAAAAGGACAGGCTGGAGTGGTCTACCTAGATTGAAAACGTGGTAAATATGTTAAACTATCTGACTCAATACAACATAATCCTATTAATATAATATACAATTCTCACTTTAGCCCAGTGATTAGCATCCTCAAATAGAACAATAACTTAAGTAAAATAATAAATAATTTCAATCAAGTTATTGCTCAGGATCTACCAGCACTCCTTTGCAGATCTACTTGCAGATCCCGATCTACCTATTGGGCACCCCTGACGTGAAAATGTAGTTAAGTAGTTTAACTGGCCACCTGTGGCCCCCGGGCCTTAGTTTGCCCACGCCTGATCTTAGTGTTTTATTCTATGTACACTTTGCGGTCTTATCACTTCCCCTCAATCTTATTTCCATTCCAATCTCACTTGATGCACTTGATTTTGTTTTATTTGCACTATATATCAAACACTCCATCTAGCCTGAAGCTGTTCTCTCCTGGACGTCCAGGTCTGGAATCTATCCTACAACCCTCCTGTTGTGATGCTAGACTTTCAACAGAGCTGTAGCCAAACCAAGTTCAGAGAAAGTGAAGAAAAATCACTCAAAATCTGAATGTACAAGCAGACAGTTCTACGTCTCTATCACAACTTCTTGCTCAAACTCCATTTCCTTGGGGCCTTTGGCAGAGAATGTAGTCCACTGTTGGCCACAACAGTAATAGAAACATGAAATAAACATAAAATATATTTAATATCTTATTAAGAATGTTTCAGAAAATCAGACCAAATAAAAATCAAAAACCCAGCAGCTGAATTAGAAACATTCAGACTGACACAGTTGGAGTCAAAGGTGGAGTCAGAGATGGAAATGAGTTAACCATGCTGAAGTGTGACAGTTTCATAAAACCAAGCCTCTGTAGGTGGAGACAAAGTCAACAGGTGGAGGAGTTTTAGTCTTATGTGTTTCCGTGTGTATCTGCGCTCAAACTCACTGTGTGTTTGCTGTGACCGGAGACTGGAGAAGATTTGTTTGTAGAGGCTTTAAGCAGCACTTCCTGGTCCATGTGTGTCTGTGATGTCACTGATGACATCATCAGGAAAGGCAAAAAATCTAGACTTTTCTGTGTTTTTATTATAGTTCATGGATTCAATATGGTTTGTTAGATTTTTGTTAGAACAGATTTAGACAGTGGTTGTCAGGCTTTTTTGGTAATGTCCCATTTTGGGGTTTCTCAAGCCCTACCTGCAGCGATCAGACATTTTATGTCTGAAAAAATGTTTCGTGAAACATTGGATTTTGAAAAGGTTTATACTAATTATATATTTTTTAAAACTGATCTAAAAGCTAAATGGAAGGATTCAACTTTGTTCAGGATCTTCTGCACTTTTATTCGTACACTTTTAACCGATTTTCTGGCAAAAATCAAATTAAATGTGCCTTCCTTCCTTTCTATTGTATTTTTTAGATGTTGAGCCAAATGATCTCACAATGTATTCTGATGATGCTTGGTTGTGTAAAAAAAAAAAAACTAGGTCCTCTCATTTTCCTTGGGATGAGTGATGAGTTGGATGGGCGATGAGTTCAGAGGACACGTCATGTCGTATTGTGTGTCTCTATTTTGTCCATTATTCTTCATAATAGTGACAAGTCCTAGAAAAGTGACCAGTAAAGACAGTAGTGAAACTATCATCCATTCCATTGTCATTGTCATCAGCAATAAGAAAGGACTTTTTTTAGAGGATCGGAAATGACTATTTTTTTGTTTGTTTTTTTCAATGATAAAACATGATTTAAAATACAAGCACTAGAGCAACAAACTTTGTCCTGGAACAGATTACGCTCCCATCTCGAGAATCCACTCTATATCCTTATAACGCAAAGCAAATAAAAACATAATAAAAAATAAACAGTCTCGGTATCTAAACTTTTCAGAGAATTATATTGAAAAAAAAAACAATTATTTAAACATTTTCACTCTACTCTACTCTTTGTTTCTTTCTCTCTCACAGAACTCAGTTCTGTAAAAGAAGAGAATACCAGGTGTTTTCACCCCTGCTGCTACAGCAGAACCAGAAGGACAAGTGCCAGGAAACTTGTCTCTCACCTCTTGAGTGAAGCTGTCCCCAAAGGCTGGAAAAATATGGACTGCAGTTTTGAAACCTTTTCCCCCCGATTCTGTCTGCAAATGTTTATTGTATTGTTTAAACTCCTTAAATGCACTTGCAGTAAAAGCGGGTCATTTGTCCACTCACACCGTAAACCCTGTAATCCATGACAGCTTTGGTGGAGTGGACCGTATATGAGTGACTCTTATCTGCAGGCTGCAGTGTCCTTTATTAGGTTGTACTGTTGTGGTAAAAGTCGTCCCCCACAACTGCAGGGCCCAGTCACAGTTTTGTGAATGAATATTTCACGGGATCGTTGGACACATTAAGATAAGTACATTCCATTATTCCCATCTCCTCCCAGTGTTAAATGAAGTGATTCATGCTTCAGTCATTACTGCATGTGGATTTTAAAAAGTCCAAGTCCAAATTGTTGGTCTTATTGAAATAGTCTGACAGGTATTTGATTTAAAAGGTCCAACATCGGATTGATTTTTTTTAATTATTTCATACCATGTCAGCACTCGACAGGAACATTAAAAAGAAGACGTTATAGAATGCAATAGTGGCCCAAGCCCTGGAGAGGTGACGCCTCACAGCAATAATACCACTGGCTTTAGATCAGATGGATCCAACGCGTGCAGTTTGTATGTTTCTCACTGTGTGTGTTTGTGTTTCTTCTTTCTTTCCATCGTCTCAAAACACACTGATCAGGGATTAAGGTACAGGGTTGAATATGAGTTTGAGCTCAAATATGACACGGCAAAATGTCAGCACTGGGATCTGTCTTCACTCGACGTCATGAATGAATGTGAAGGTTAGAAAGGAAATGAAGATGAACAATATTCCATTCCTCATTTTTTGATTGTTTAACTTTGCATTTAGATCCAATTAGAATTATATCAGTGAAAATCAAACCAAACTATAGTTTGTGACTTAGAATAAGGCTGAGTTTGGCTTATTTTTGTCCAAATAAATGATTTTCATTATACTAATGATGGAGAGACAGACAGACAGATCAACAGACAGACCGATGAAGAGATGCATATACATATTGATATACAAATACAAAGAAAATACATACATAGACAACAATATGGTAGACAGACTGACCGAAAGGTAAGGTAATTAGATAGACTGACAGACAGACAGACAGATACACAGACAGTCAGACAGACAAATAATTAGGTGCTTAGATAGATAGACAGATAGATTGACAGACAGACAGAGGGAGGGAGGAGGGAGGACGGGAGGTAGGGAGGAAGGGATGGATGGATAGATAGATAGATACTGTAGATAGATAGATTGACAGACAGATAGACGGACAGACATAGGGACGGACGGGCGTAGGGACGACAGACAGATCAGGATTGGTCCCTGATGAACCAGGGGCACCTTATTGCTTTAATGACAAGTCTCCAGTCACTAGGGGGCAGCAGTTCATACAGTGGTTTGTACAGAAAATAAATATCATGCATGTTTTCCAATTTCCAATAGTATTTCAATCCCAGGTGCTGTGGGTTGGGAAAAAATGGGTGTGAATCTTTGTCACCTTTGGGACGCAAGAAAGACGGAATTAAATTTAAATCCTTCCAGGTTTTGGCACCGTCTCTGAATTTTCGGAGAAACACCCAACAGCCAGGACACTGACCCAGGCTAGAATCCTTAGCTGAGAGTACAGTATAAAACCCAAATGGAACGCACTGAGGCTCACGACAGAAAATATTGAAATAGTCAGAGTCTCCAAAATCTCACATTTGCATGAAATTCACTGTGGAAAGCAGAAGTCACAGAGAACCTCGTGGAGAGCCTGTTATTTGGGTGAACGACTGCAACATTTGGTTTCATTTGCACCACTGGAGCAACTCAGTAAAAATAGATGGGGATTAGGACGGAACAGAGTTTTTATGATAATGAAAATGTCTCAGTGGGCAGCGGCGGCGAGTGTCTCCACTTCATTTGATCAAGTCTCAACAGAGCCGTTCTCTCTTTTCAGAGAGAAACTTTCATTCCAAACAGCAGAAATTCAAATGACATCTTTGCAGCGCGGTGCCTGAGGCGGAGAGGCGTTTGTTACTTCAGGTTTTGAGATTCACATCAGGAAGTTTGACAATTCTTCCTGCCTAATGTGCCATGCTGTGTCACATCTGCTTAAGTAAAAGGCTGTTTACTTTGTAACAGAGCTTGACTTCCACACCAGGCTGCAATTTCGAGGAAACAAATGTTGTCCTCTATAGATTATGGGTAACTAATGTCTGAGTAAATATCTGCCGAGGGGCAATAGTTGTGTCTCCAAAGAAGTCTGCCTTGATGCATTCATGTCTCCTGTGCTTACATGCAAATCAGGCCTGTGGAATGTCCAGGATTTCTTCAGGTGTAAACCTCTGCCTTGCACATTACCTGACAGCAAGACACTGAACTAGAGATACAGATTTAAGTTCCTGTTGTGAATCGACTCAAAAATAGAAATAATCAGCTGTTTGATCCAACAGAACCAGGTCTTTCTGTAGGGATAATTTTCCATCATAGCATTTCCTATAAAAGTATTCTCAGTATATGGTTATTGTAGGTATATACACGTGCTCTATGTTGATTTGATAGAATCTACATAGAGGCCTGTTCCTCAGATCATGGGTCAGGCCGGGGGCCCAAATGTGGCCCGCAACATAATCATATTTGGCCCGCAAGACCATATCAAACTACAGTAGGTCCCTGGTATAAATCCCAAAAATATACATACAGTGGTGGCCCAGTGGTTAAGGAAACAGACTAGGGTCCAGAAGGTTTCAGGTTCGAAACCACCAACTGCCAAGTTCCCACTGAAGTCAACTGAGCATGGCACCCTACCCACTCTTTGCTCCCTGGGTTCTAAAATCTACCCACTGTTGACTTTGGTGATGGGTTAAATGCTGGGATCACATTTCATTGATCACAACAACGAGGAGTTTGCTCTCCTAACATGGTTATAATGTCATTTAGATTTGGTTGTTCCAGATTCAATGTATACGCCAAACTAAAGTTTGTTTTTAAATGAAACTAATCTCCATTACAGGCCTGAAGACAATTCGGCATCAATTTTCAATAAATATTGTCTGGTCCCTGTTTAATTATGGTCCACCGTGAATTAGATTTTGTCACCGCTGCCTCACATCATTGTTTCCCAACGACTGGGTCACAACAGTCTTTTGGGAGGGTCATTTGCATGGTCATTTCTGTTAATTCAAAGACTGTTTGCATAGTTTAAAACTTGAGCAGTATTAATTGTTAGGATACCACTCATTTACCAATAACATATTGTTCACAAATGGGCAATGACTTAGTGAATAAAGCTCATCTACTTGACTTGATAAAAGGTTCGTGACTTTAAATATGTTTCAAAACTCTGCCAGACAAAACCTTGGCTGGGCTGACATCGATAAGCAGAACATTTCGTATGTAGTCAAATAGTTCCCGTTACTTAGAGATGTTTAAAGGCAAAAATTTCTAAATCAAACCGAAATGATCAACCAGTACACAAATCTGAATTTCAACAACTTTTACTTTGACGGGATAGAAGCTGAAGAAAACACATAATATACATATATAAAAGGATCCATCCCAGATAAAAGAAAAAACTGTGACAATCTTTTTTTTTTTACCACTTGTCCATTTTGATTTTAACAACTTAATGGAAACTTGGGAAGAAAAAAAAAGCCCACTATAAAAATGCACCATTTTTTTCAGTAGAAATTCAAAATCAGCAACAGACACAGAAAGTGAACCTTAAAAAGCTGAAAACCTGCACATAAAACAAGTGCCTTTTCTGGTACTTAGAAAGTTTGGAGGTTAAAATAGTCACACGTGTCAAAAAGTGGCACAAGAGCATAGAGTCTCGTCTGCCAAACGATCAAAAACCATCTTAACCATCATTACACTCAGCAGCCTCCTCGTCAGTCATCCGTCCATCCATGAGACCCAGACTCAGTCCGTGTATTCTGTGTACTTCTTGGACGATCCGTGTACTTTATTAGCAGGGTATTTCTGTCGGTTTAGGGCAAACTTTCGCAGCACAGCCTGCGGAAGGTCGACGTGACACTTCTCCGCCAGCTCCACCAGGTAGATCATCACGTCGCTCAGTTCGTGGGCCAGCTGCTCTCGCTCCGATTCGGTCCAATCGGGCAGACCTTCAGCCACCTCTCCCCGCCACTGGAAGAGCTCCGACACCTCGCCCACTTCACCGACCATAGCAAGAAGCAGGTTCCGGGGCTGATGGAACTGGTTCCAGTCCCGCTCGTCAGTGAATTCCGCCTGAAGTCGCCGGATGTCCTCGAGTGTAGGCTCCGGACTGAAGGTAAACTTCTCTGGCCGACGTTCAACTCCATTACACAGCTTCAGGTTCGGTGAAGACTCGGTGTCTGCACCGTTCACTTTCGCTGAGCCGTTCACACAAACATCGCAGTCTTTGTTTCCGTTTGTAGCCATCATGTTTGGTTGTTGTATAAGTTTAAGGGTTCAACACAAAAAGTTTCGACGTCTGTATGACACTAACCTGCTGCTCAACGTCGCGTTGAAGAAGTAATGTCCCGCCAAACATTAGACCGGAAATGATGTATAAACGTCGTAAAACGGAAATACGTCAGGATAACACAAAGCTGTGGGAGATCAGCGTGAAATGTCACATTAAAAAACTACATTTCCCGAGTGGTGAGCGGCAAAGCCGTAAAGAAAACATGGCAGCCTCCTCGGTTGCTGCAAGGGAGCTACTGAATAACATTAACAGGCGAATACTAACGTTATTTCCAAAGAATTCGTTTGTTTTTAGACAAATAAATACAAGAAGTTCACAGTGTCAGAATCGAGCACAAATAAGAACCAAAAGGTAAGAGAACCTGCTTGCCGAACATTAAATGGCTTTTATATAAGGTTAAATACGGAGATATGAAACATTATTATATTTTATATTTATTACAACATTATAATATTCATAAAAATGAGTATGGGTTACAAATGATGTTTTGTTATTTATTTCAAAACGGGTTTGTAAGTAAATATTAAAGCTGTATAACAGTTTAAACACTACTTTTTGCTGTTACTAATTGAATCTTTATTTTTGTAAGTCAATTTTTGTCAAATTGCTATAGTCTACAATAGTCCATCCATTCAACTGTCTGTCTATTGAATGGATAGACTGTCTATATGAGCTAGAAAATATGTTTTTGACAAATTAAACTTCACATCTGTTTATTACAGAATTATTTAAGGTGTAAGTAAAACGTTGAATAAAACACATTTTATATTTTTCAATAGCATAATAAAACAATACCATCAAATAATATATTTTTATCTAAGCTGTATTTCATAAAACACATTGATGATGTTGATCTTTTCTTCCCTCTTTTTACCAGTGCTCCCCAGCAACTGGTTGGTGTTGTGGGGTTGGAAGTTCACGCCCAGATTAACTCCAACTCTAAACTGTTTTCAGCCTCAGCAGTTTCTTTCTCAGCTCCTCCAAACTCCAGGGTGTCTTTCTTCGATGCCTCCTTACCGGGCACATTGCCTGTAAGTGATGTATTTATTTTTTTTAGCATTAAAACATTCTCTTTCTTTGCCTGGATTTGTTTTATACAATCAAGTCGTTGCTTCTCTTCTGCAGGTTTTGAATAAACGATGTGTTGAGGCAGCAGTGATGACAGGACTGGCTCTAAACTGCACTATAAACAGGAAGTCACTTTTTGACAGGAAACATTACTTCTACGCTGACCTCCCTGTAAGTCCCTCACGCTTGGTGCTTTGCATTTGTCTTTCAAAGACATACGTAGATTTCAGTACATAAAGTACTTAAAATACAAAGAGCTGCCGTTGCCCTGCCCAGTGAACTTCTTCTGCATATATTTGTGCTAACCTCACATGTATTTAATTTCTCCTTCAACAGCTTCTGTCCATTCAGCCCTTAGCTTTAGACCTAAATTTTAAGTCAGCCTTACTTGGGCTGCAAAAATCTTGTTTGCCCAACAGATGCTCAATTGTTGCTCAAAATTAATGACCAAAAATGATTTGCCTCTATTCTTTTCCTCAGTGCATTTCTGCTTTTACATTAACCACTGGTCATTTCTCCTCCCTGCTATTGCTGACCATTTCACCGTAACTTGTTTTTATTTATGTAAAATCATTACTGCAGTATAATAACCTCCTCTACAGGTAGTGAATTCTGACTCAACAGTGCAGGGTGTGATTCATTAGCCTTAACAGTCTGTATGAATTTTGGTAATAAGAGAACTTACATAAGTAGCGTAGTGAATGAGGTTGTTAAGTTGACTGTAATTAACGTTGAAAACATAAAAGAATTGTAGAGGATTTAAAGTCATTAAAAAGAACAAAATGAGGGGAAGCAGTACTGCCATTGACCAGTAGTCTTACAGTGATAGTAATGAATATGAAATGTTGCCTGAGCAGCTACTGTAATTCTTATACCGGAGTTCAATGGAGCAGTGTCTGTGGCCTCCTATGGAGATATGGGCTGTAAAACTGATATATTGATTCATAAAGGGCTGAAGGAAGTAGAGTTAACTGGTAGTAAAGTTTCTTTGACCAGTGCATCATCCATCCAGACATAGTCAGTTATGAATCAGCAGAATCAAAGGGAACACGTGTCAATTCTCAGTCACATCACAGTAGCAGAGTAGTAACACAGTAGCTGATGAAATACGTATCAGTGACAGCTTTAACACAGTATTGACCATCAGTATCTTCTGTCTCTCCCTTGTCCTCTGCTATTAACTGACCAGGCTAAAACATCTTATTGGTAATGGTTGACCTTCTGTAATTTTTACAGTATAAATTCCAAATCTGTTGAGAACAGTGACCCATATGGTACAGTAGGTGATGCTTCTAAAACAGATTATGAGTTGATTTTCTATTATGGACTTATAAGGAAAGAAGAAAAAGTTAAGGTAAGCAAACTCCTTGTCATTGTGACATTGTGATTCACCGCACTGCACACAACAAAATATCACCTCTATATTTAACCCATCAAGTGAACAGTGGGCAGCTTTCAGCGCCCAGGAGCAGCTAGTGTGGACAGTGTCATGCTAGTCGTAAACTCCCCAGTCCAGTTCCTTAACCGCTAGGCCACCACTGCCCCAATGCATTTCCAAAACACAATAAATTATAAAAAAAAAAATATGATTCAATGTTTTTTAAGTGCAGGAGTTCTCCAGCACAGTAGAAATAGTCATGTGTAATGTGAATTTATTGATGAATTGCTGTGTAAAATCAGGAGTCTTGTGTTGCTTGTAGATTTGTCAAGCAAATAATACAAGGCCTTTGTAGGCCTTGTATTAGCCTATGTATTAGAAAATGGCTCGGCTTCCACACTGGGGTAAGATGACAGGGCAGGAAAAGGGAACAATGTTGATGAATCTCCACATCAACATGGTGGAGATTCATTGTCTTGTATTTTGAAAATTCTATCAGAACCTTGTTCAATGGAGTGCTTGGACTACTGTTATTTACTTGTTGCACCTCGGTGTGTTTACTTATGGTTGCATCACCTCTGGATTTCACTCTGGGCTGCAGACATGCAATCAAAAAGATAAAAACAAACAAACCTTTTTTTTATTTATCATGAAATCTTCAAAGAAAACCATTGAATTTGTATGACTTAATCTGAATTCAATTATTTTTTACATTAATTAACTGTCATTGAACCCGTTTACTGTATTTAGACCTTAGTTTGTTCCGATCAGAGGATGAAATTATCAACATTACAAACATAAAAACACCAGTAACATGTTACATCACCAGTCATACAAACCCTCTGACTGCATTTCATGCGAACATCGAAGTTGCTCCTTAAATGATTAATGCAGCTCCCGCAGCAGCGATCCCATTTATATGGCAGGCGACGCACATGCCTGTAATAACACGCATCAGTGGCTTCATACTAATCTATCAGCGCCAGCTCCAATAAATACAATTTCCCGGAGATATTAAATTTCTGAATAAACAAGCATGGTCTGATTAGAGTAATGAATGTGTGTGAAACACAAGGCTTGGTTACGATTTACATCAACACTCTGGAGAGGAACGGAAGAAGGCTGAAGGGGGACGTTTACTAATAAATACATTTAAAAAAAACAACAACAAGAAACTGCACCTTGTGGCAGTGAATGATCGGATGGTTTAATATTTGGAAGTGAACAAATTTGTGCTGTGGCCAAATTTACGACAATGAAGCAATAATTTCATTAATGTTGCTTCTC
Source organism: Paraplagusia blochii (assembly GCA_016785265.1). Classification (NCBI taxonomy): domain Eukaryota; kingdom Metazoa; phylum Chordata; class Actinopteri; order Pleuronectiformes; family Cynoglossidae; genus Paraplagusia; species Paraplagusia blochii. The sequence continues at coordinate 64,091 of JAFBJS010057696.1, forward strand.
ACAGGCATAAATGGCTCACAATGAAACCAACTTTATGAGTGTGTTCTCACAGAGAAACATTTGAAACATCTACTGGAAAAAAGGGCAGCAATGGTGGCCATGTGGTTAAGGAAGCAGACTTGGGTCAGCAAGACTTCATGTTAGAATCCAGCAGCTTCCAGGTGGCCACATAACTTCCAGTAGGTTCACCACCTACAGGCTACCACGGCCACCAACCAAATCACGCTGCACCTTATGAGTCCATCGTGAACCTTCCTGCAGGAGGTGAACCCTTGAGTTCTATAATATTTAGTATGTTTGTGCTGATTCAGCATAGTCATTTGAAAATAATTTAGCTTCATAAAGATGTAAACAGTCTTTTAATTTAAAGACTGTTCTATACAGACATATTTTTCCATATCTATAAATATCCTTCTACACCAGACCTGGACAAACCATGGCCTGAGGGCCGAATGTGGTCCATTTGCCATTTTAATCTGGCCCACCAAACTTTTCCATTAAACTATGAATTCATATTTTCATTTTCTTCCTTTTCTAACCTGCATGGAAAATAATCTAAATGCATTTAAGCATTTATGCACGATTTGTACATGTCATTCATTGTAAAACCACTCCATCGATGTTGCCTGCAATGTTCTGATTCTGGACGTGTCCAAATGGACCACAGCTGCAAGCAGCCATCAGACTCAGATCAGGCTGCTGGAACTGAATAGCATTAAGGAGTTTGAATAGCACCAGGACTCAATCTGCCATCAGTGTGTAATCAGGAAATGTAAATGTGTCTACAAGGTGCTTATAATTAACCTTGTCTTCTATACAGTACAAGCTGTCATTATGCAGGGAATGTAAATGACCGTGCCGTCTGCAGATGCTGCGTGAACAGCACTTACGGTGGACTCCTGTTCCTGATATTGACAGCAGCATTTTCAATCACGGAGAGTTAGGACACACTGGTGTGAAGTAGAGACAGGGCTGTTGCGATGAGATGCACCAGCAGGAGATGTTATTGACTTAAACAGCCCTGAACGTAAAAAAAAAAAAAAAATCACCTGAAATGGTGTGATTTTTAGTCGCCTGTTGTAAAAAGGAGCTTCTTAGATGGATGATTAATTGTCCGTGCAGCATATTTTACTGAAAGGTAACGACGCTCCTCCTCAGACCATCACCTCCGCCACCTTATCTCCTCTCCCATGTCCTCCCTCTTTTGCACAAGTATGATTAATGATTAGTTCCTGTGATGTGGTTGCCATAGTAACATGGAGAATTAATTCTTGGAGCCGCAGGATACTTCAGTAACACACACAGACCGATGAAATATTCATCCTGATGCTTTTGTGAATAGGAACCTTGAGTGAAATTGCAACACTAACGCTATTGTAGGGGGATCTCAACCAATCACAGCCAGCTGAGTTTAAATGCTCGCTGCCTCCCTGTTTCAGACTGGTCTTCATCGTGGCTCTGTTGCAGTGATTCGGTTTTATTAAAGAGGAGAATTCAGTCAATAAGAAACTGTATTGTATAAAAAACAAGTATATAAAATATCTGTAAACTTCCAGCGGTCTCTCTACCTGCAGGATGTGTATATTGACTAAAAGAGATGTTTTTAAGGTGAATTTTGAGAGAACAATGACAGAAAAAACAGTTGGAGATTCAATGTGAATTTCTTTGTTCCCATGATGCTTGGATTCCATCTTTATCCGAAACATTTTTACATAAATTTTTACATTACATTACTTATAATAATAAATGCTGCCTGTCATTGGATCAGTTGCTTCCTGGTTACTGTCCACTGTTAATGCCCTAAGCATTGGGAAGCTGCTGGCAGTCAGATCTGCTGACTGAGCTAACCTGCTTGCAACCATGACTGATTTGAGTTTGATGAATAAAAATAACAAAACACAATTAATTTGTTGCAGAAATATACAATACAACATAATTAAAATCTCCCCATACTGAACATTCATTTGTTCATCTTTATCTACGTACGTTCATCTTCTGGGTCTCCACAAATCACACTGCACCATACTGTGAACCTTCCTGTGGGTGGTGAGACCACTGGAAATTAAATGGGTTGGGACAGTGCTGTGCTCAGAGCAGCTCAGTGGCAACCTGGCAGCTAGTGGATTCGAACCTGAAACCATGAGGACCCAAGTCTGCTTCCTTAATCACTTTGCTAATTGCCATATACGTTTCTGTTGCTTTCTTGTTGAAATGACACAATAATGTCAAAGTCTTGGTGATCATCTGGGAACATGGGAGCTTTGCTTTCAATCCTGCTTCTTAGCTTTCCTGAAAACTTTTAGTCAAGTATAGCCTTCATTAAGTTTCACTCCTTTGCATAAAAGAACCCTGATCTTCTTGGAGTTGAAGTTCTGCATCAAAATAGTGAAGTTGGTTTTCAACCCTGAGGTAGACATACACACCCTCCTGGGCTGCACTTGGTTCCTGATTTCCTCATCTGATGTAAAGTTGTCCCTGGTACTCTCTCCATATGGCTCTAATTCTTGAAGTAATTCTTCAAGTCAGGGAGCTCTCATGTCCTCCTTCCTTCTCCTTCTCAAGTTAAGAGTCGTTGTTTTCTGTCCTCTTAGGCTGGGTATCAGATCACTCAGCAGCGTCGCCCCATCGCTGTGGACGGCATTTTAAATTACACTTTCCTGGGAGGGAAGAAAAGGAACGAGGTCGTCAGGAAAACCGTCAGTATCAAACAGATCCAGCTGGAGCAGGACAGCGGCAAAAGTCTCCACGATGTCTTCAACAATCAGACGCTGATAGACCTGAACAGAGCAGGTGACAGCCAACAGTGTGGAATATGTAATAACTCCTTCTTGGTGTCAGATGAGTCTCACAAGAACAACAGTGTGTCAGTTTATGAAGCTGATTTCGCGAGTCTATGATGTTTTACTCTTTGTTCAGTTAATCTGTCTGGAACAATGTTTTTTTGTCAACATAGTAAGAAGTGGATAAAAAAAAAAATCTCACCAAACTTTCACTGTTTATTGTTGGATTTGGCCAATCTGCTCCAGTAAAAATATTATTTTTGGTGTCAGAAAAAGAAATGGTTTTAAATTGTCACATCTCTATACCAAAAATATAGTCTGACAATCGCATTTGCCAAGTTAAAATTTTCACGTTCAGAATTTTGTCTTAAAATCAAAACAGAACCTATTGTGTCTCTCCGTCCGTCCATCAGGTGTAGGTCTGATGGAGTTGGTGATGGAGCCAGATATGAGCTGTGGAGAAGAGGCTGCTGCAGCTGTCAGGGAGCTTCAGCTCATCCTGCAGGCCCTGGGAACCTGTCAAGGCAACATGTCTGGTAAGGAAGCCATTTTTTTACTGTCTGTCTGACACACTGTGTTGCTGAGCTGCCATATTTCATGCCCGTACTTATTTCTGTTTCCTCCTCAGAGGCACAGTTGAGAGTCGACGCCAATGTGTCAGTTCACAGAGCAGGTGAGCCGCTGGGCACCAGGACGGAGGTGAAAAACATCAACAGCATGAGATTCCTGGCCAAGGCCATAGGTGGGTTTTTTGTTGAGCTTAAAAGACCGCCTCATTCTATTATACGTCAATGTGTAATCCAGATATAGAAATAATAATATACTGTAATCTAAATGCCACCATGTCAACAGCTGTGTAATTCTTTTGTCGTCCACTGAGCATGGCACTGTCCCCACTCACTGCTCGCCTGGTGCTCAAAGCTGCTCACTGTTCATTGTGATGATGGGTTGAATGCAGTGATGTGGATCATAGTGTCACAATGATTTTGATTGATTTTCTTTCCTTAAACTAACAACAAACAAACAACAACAAATGTTCCTTCATGTTAATCGACCCGTTCTGGTCCATGGGTCACTTGGTACCAAGATTAGTCCAAATAATTCCTTTTACCAGACTTTAATACTAACATGAATGAAGTCTAAGAGGTATTGCATTTTTAAAATGTACCATTCCTTAACACGTCTTTAGTATCAGTTGACTCAATCATCTGTCAACATGGTGTAGAGCATGTGCAAACTAAGGCCTGGAGGTCCTTATTTTGTGCAAAAAAATGGATCAGGAAAAACTTTGATTATACTTATTATTTCTTACATAATAATGTAGCCAAAATGCATCTCCTATTTTTCTTTTTAAGTATTCTGTAGTCATTCACTTTAATGTAACATCACTGTACAGACTGCACATTTGAGTCACTCAGTAGAATGAAAAAAAACCTTTAAACCTGTCAGTGTCTTTAAAGACGGTCGAGATATAAAAATGATTCACCAGCGGATAAATATGAGCTATAATTTTTTTAAGATGGTGAAACTCTCACTTTATGATTTATTTTATTGTTACTGGATATAATGTTGTAAACTTTTTAATTAAATTATGATCAGTCTACAGTGGAAACAGTAGATACATTCATATCAATGATCGGCTCATCCAGAGGACAGGAAAACAACTGTGTAGAGACAGTGACGTGTGAGGCGTCGCTTTGGGACTGACGACCTTTCACTAACAATTAACAGTGTTGGTGGAAAGATTTCCTGCAGCTGTTCATTTAAAATAGCAATTGATTTTTGTGTCAAGCTAACGTAGTGATGATGGAGCTTCATTTTCAGCATCAGATAAAGTGTGGAAGCCCAGCATTCTTCACTCTTTACAGGATGCTGTTATCACACACAATACTTCACTATACATAATCACCAAGGTGAAATAACTACTGTTTTCAAACAAATTAATGTCATAGTCAGATATTCAACAAAAGTTATTGTGCCTGTGTGTAAAAGTGTCCCGACTCACATTGTTGTTGTTCCACCAGACTTTGAGATCCAGAGGCAGATCAGCGTCCTGCAGGGAGGAGGAAAGGTTCTGAACGAGACCCGGACGTTTGACTCCAAGTCAGGGTAAGATCGTGAGAGAAGAAATCAGTGTTGTAGGACCTTTAATGAAGGCAAAGACAGGAGACCAGCAGATAAAAACAATAATAAAAAAGTGGATACAAGGGCCCTGTGAAAACAACGATGCTTCACCATACAAGCTGTTCAAACTGACACAATCTGATGCCCATAGCAACTGTCACAGCTGTGATAGTGGTCAAATGAAGTATTAAAGAATAGTATAGAAAGTATTAAAGATAGAAAACTACAAAAGTTGTCACCAAATGGCTGTCGTACACATGTGCAGTTAACTCAGGTAGGAAGTTTTCAGGGATAGAATGAAATTTTTCACCTGTTTAGGAGCAGATTTGTGTGAATTAAGATAAATGAGCGACAAATGTTAAGCTATGCATAAAGGCTAAAGTTGTAAATCAGGCTTTAAGCCTTTATGCTTAAAGGAAACCAGGCAATCGGAGGGAAAAGGCAGATATATAATAAAAATAAAAAGCAATCATATAATTTTTAAGTTTGGCGGGCCAGATTACAAAGCTAAACGGGTCACATCTAGCCCCCAGGCCTTAGTTTGCCAATGCCTGGTGTAGACATTTAGGTGAGGTCTGTTAAAACATTTAAAATTTCTAGATTATCATTAACATTTGTAGATTATTCATGATAAATTGTGATTTTTAGAAACTTGCATAACAGGAAAAACACTGGTCTTCTGACCTCAGGTTATTGAGATGGTATTTGAAGCTTCAGACGCATCAGTGAAGCCAAACTCTTTCTGCCGTGTGTGTAAATAACAACAGTTGCATCTTTGTATGCCATGGTCCTTGGGTAATATTCAGTTAGAGCTGCGACAAATGGACAGACGGAAGGGACACAGTGGGTGTCATTCTCTGTGTTTCACCAAAATGTCCAGACTCTCTGTCCTGCACTGAAGTGAGAGGACGAGTTTTTTTCTCACCAGCAGGTGACGTTTGTTGTCATCACAGCAGACTGAAGGCCTCGGTCTCCCGTGGGTAGAAAGACCTGCAGAGTTTGTTTATTTTACCAGTGGGTCGTCGGACAGACGCTCACTGCAGGGTCCAACGAGCTGCAGCACTAGGGACAAACACAGACATATATGACATAGAAGTGCCTGAAAGTCCTGTGTACTGTAACTAAGGTCAGTATAGGAAGAACATACAGAACATACCAGAGGAGTTTGGGGAGGGGGCGTCAGCTGACCAGAAAGACCGGTTTGTAATGAGTGTCTGTTGAAGGAGGCGACAGTTGCTGTGGAGCCGTGGGCTGTAAACACAGATGTTTCTGACACTGCTGTAGAGAATAAAAAAACACGAGTGGTTCAGGAGAGGTGTAGTTGTTGTGTTCGGAAACAGAAGTCATGAAGACAAGGTTTGAATGTGATCTATAAAAGGGACAAACAGAGAGAGAAGAGAAACAGTCTGTGTTGGATTCACTGCTCTCTGACTGCACCTCCTCACCAAACCTTGCTTCTCTCTGATTATTCAGATTTCTGATATTGGCCTTGGTTTTTTTTTTTATTTTGTCTTTTTTTCCCACTTAGAATGCACTGGCCTCAAAGCAATTTCATCTCAACTGGATTTCTACTCCTTGATTCACTTCATCTCTTTGGAGTTTCTGTCTGCTCCACAGACACCATCAGAGATGTGATTAGATTTCAGACCTGTTCAGACTCATCAGACCAAGACAATAAACAGATTGGTTTAGAGTGAACCAAACATCTCTGGTCCTGCAACCGATCAATGACTGATTTTGTGTACAAACTCAGTATTTGGTACTTCAGCAGTATTTTCTCTGTTTTTGAAGCGTTTGTGTTCTTTTTTTTTTGTTAGTTCCAGGCAGTATTTTTTCGTCCCGTCTTGTTTCTTCTGTCTCTGCCTGTGGTCCAGGCGATTAATTTGGAGCTGTGCTCAGCGAGAATCATCACGGTAATGATGATGGATAGAGTCATTTAGATGCCACTCCTGTCGTCCTGTGTTATCTGTGAGCTATGTTCTAGTCACAAGCTGCTCAAGAGCTCAGACACTGATCCAGTTTCAGAGCTGCTGAGGCCTGGAGCTTTCCTTTTGGGTTCTATGCCTTCTTCCTCTGAGTCTGTACGGAGTTGGACCTCTACTGGTCCCAGTAAAGATATATATTGATGCCTTATGCACAGTATTACTTCCCAAGAGATTCCTATTTGTAACGAAACAGTTTATTTATAAGCAGTGATTCCTCTTTTATCATGGTAGTTGTGTGACGCAGCACAAGATGGGAAAAGCAAGATCGTTATTAAATTATTTCTGTATATAATTGCCCTCTATCAACCTCACCCACACTGTTATCAACCCTCCCTAGACTGTCTTACCCACACAATTATATGACAGTAGAGTTGGAGAATGGAAATATAAGACAGATTAAAGAAACATTAACTGACACAGAGCAAAGTGATTGAGAGAATGGCCGACAGAGGAGGGGAGATGATGAGAGAGAGAGATCAGTGTTATAAACAGATGAGCATACTCAGTTAGCCAATAGTACACCAAGTATGCATTGTATGAACTAATAGTATTCTTCAGATACTAATCTTTTAGTGGTTTAAAAGGCATTAAAATAGGGTCCAATAGAAGAAATTGATGAAAACAAATGGGTCATGGTAATATTTTTTACTTGACTGTATATTTGTACATATTTATTCTGTACATTATGATTATATGTATATGATATATATATATGCATATACAAATATGTATTTATGTAGGTTTAGTTATTTGTATATATACTTCATTGATAACAATAAAGTGTTGTGTTTTGCTTTTAAGAAAGCCCGATATTTACTTTACGCTACTATTTAATATGCCAATATTGTCCAAATACTTAATTTCTGAATGTGTTGTCAACCGATACGGTAGACCTGGTAGTATTTAAATAAGCTGCAATGCTGTCATCTAGTGGCTTTTACTATAATATACAGCTGTTTGTCCTCAAAACTAATTTTAAGGGGGCACATTATCCGTCCCTATATATACTGTATATATATATATATACACATACTCTATATATATACATATAAATATAAAAACATATATATATACACATATACATATAAAAACATATATATATATATATATATATACATATAAATATAAAAACATCTATATATATATTATGGGTATGTATACTCCATTGATAACAGTATGGTGTTGTGTTGTTCAGGGAGACCATTCCAATGAGGGACAAAGAGGGTCTTCAGGACTACAGGTGGGTGAGACACAGCACTCATTGACATGGACAGAGTTCATATGGGTGAGTGATGAGAGGTGGGAGAATGATGGGTGTCGCTGACAAAGGTCGTTGTTGAATTACACGGTGCCAGAGTGAATGATGGAGTCTCATCTTCCCAAAGGTTATGTACACCACTGATAAAGTCTTCCTCCTTCTCCATCATCTTCAGGTTCATGCCAGAGCCCAACCTGCCCCCTCTGATCGTGTACGAAGACTCGTCGTCGCTGCCCGACGGCGTGGACCCCAGCCAGGCCGTGGTGCTGCAGGATCTAAAAGAGAGGCTTCCAGAGCTCCCTGGTGTGAAGAGAGACCAACTGGTGCAGATGTACGGCATCCTGCCTGAACACAGCTTCACTCTGATGGTGAGTCTGGAGATGAAACCATCTAGAAATACATCTGATCCCAACGTCGCCCTGACTGCAGATCATCACCGTCTGCAGTAAGTCTTCAACGTCCATTTAATAAAGTCATTGTCCATGTTTCGTTACAGAATGAGGACGGGCTGATGGAATATTTTGTGACAGTCGTGAAGGCCACCCAAATGGAACCAAGGAGGGTGATTGGATGGGTGACACAGGAGCTGCTGGGTCAACTTAATCAGAAGGACATGAGTGTGAGCCAGAGGTGAGACCAACAGACGCCTGGTTCTGTCTGTTTCTTCAGCTTCACAGCTCAGGGAGTCAGTTCAGTTTTTCACACCTGTCTGTCCAGTTGATTTTCCTTTTCTAGCTGTGGCAGGAAGAGAATTTTAGCTCATGTTTTCACTCTGACAGTTATAATGTAAAACAAAATTATGTTAACCTCTGTATTTCAAGGTCCTAACAGTTAACGTCATCTCATATAACTTATATATTCATTTCTTTTCACTACATATTCTCACTCATCATACAAAAATGACAGTTGAGCCAGATGTCGTTTGAACTGACTACCACATTACAGTATTTTAACACTAATTTTATTGTTAGCATTAATATTGTTCTTATTGTTGAAACCCAATCTTCATGCTCATATTCAATATGCCAATGTTGTCCAAATACTCAAATCCTGCTCAACCGATACCTTATTAGGCCTGGTAATATTGATGTATATATCTCTACAAACTCCTGTGTCAGTATGAGCTTAATTAAATAAGCTGCAATACTGCCATCTAGTGACTTTCACTTTAACATACAGCTGTTTGTCCCCAAAACCACACATTATTTGTCAAAACTGGGGCATAACGTTATCAGCCTTTGATAATCAGAGGAAAAAAAAAAAAGATTTTTTACCAATATTGCATAATACACTAATAATATTTACATTTATATTGGACATCCTTAAATCTTATCATTATCAACAACAACATTATTGTCATGATGGTAATAATAATTATTATTATTGTAACACACAACTACGTAGTGGTTTTTGGGTGGTTCTCATAATGTCCCGGGTTCGATATCGCAACGTTCCAGTTCCTATGTTGACTTGTAGTAGAAAGGATGGTCAAACCATAGTGACCCCGATTGAACGTCAAACGTGAAAAATGACTATTTCAACCTTCCTGCTTGCCTGGTGAGCAAGCTTCCTAAATAAACCAGTCAATGAAGGAAGTTCGACTCCGTCAGAAAATCTCTGGGAGCCGTCCAAAAAATGTCAGCAGCGAGGAGGGTTACATCAGTTCCCGAATCAATAGTACCGTAAACAGAGCACATGAGACGGTGGCAGGGCTGACGGAAGGGGAGGTTGGCATCAAACAGCAGCGGCATGATTTATATCAGCAGAGAGAAGCTGCAGTTGGAGCAGAATGAGAAACAGCCAGGGAGGAATTTCTCAAACATGACGTTACACACGGCAGAGAGAACGACTCCATCCACTCAGTCTTCAGTCTGTTCATCTGAAGAATCAGCGGAGAAGAGAACGAGCAGTTGACTTGGATAAAGTCCAAAATAAAACCTTCAGTCTGTCATCTTGGCCACTTATTGTAGGTGTAGGTGGATGAAGAAGATGGAGCTGAATGAAGGTCGTACCAGACAATAGGTGGAGGACGTCCACAGGGGGGGCGCAGGTCTGCGGCGTGTCAGAGGCTCAGTGGGGCAGTTTCTCTAAAATATAATAAAATAAAATAAAAACGAACAAAGTCTTTCAGAAAACTTAATTTAAAAAAGGCAGGATTTGACACCGCACAGATTATGAAAGTCTGACGGAACATTGTGTCAGAAAAGACACAGATTTTCGTCACCCCCCCAAAGTCAAAGATGTAGAGCAAGTAGAAGCTAATGCAATCTACAGTCATTGTAGAGCAAAGTTTCAAACTTTTCTGGTCAGTTTCTGATCCAGCAGGTATTCATGTGAACTCATGGACCCAACACCAATGTTACATAAATATTTTGTCCCAAGCCAATTACAGAAAACAATTAACATTGTGTGTGGTTCCTCTGGGAATCAAACCCAGGTCTCTCTGCTCCCCGAGGCAGGTATGCTAACCATGCTTACCACCAAACAATGCAACTACATTAATAACTACTAAATAACAAAAGTGCAGTTTGTTGGTCCCATCTAACAAGACCTTGTGTCCCACCAGTGGGGCCTGCCCCACATTTTGAGAATCACTGTTGTAGATTGATTTAAACTAAGGCAGATGTTGATGAAACACAGTGGAGTGACAGTGATGGGGCCCGAACTGAAACCCACCATTCCATGGACTCTTTATGTCCTTGGACCAAGGGACGAGAACCAGAGGAACGTCGTGTTCACACACCTGGAGAACATTTGTCCGAGGCCTGCAGAAAATTCTGCTCTTGGGAAAAGTTTCTCTTGGGTAAAAACCCAGGGGTTCAGAGGACTGAATTTGCTTTAGGATTTACATTCTCAACAGCTCCACCCTGACTGTGGAATCACTGACGCTCCACTCTGAGACACCGTCAGTCTACACAGGAGGCAGTGCACATGTTCTGTAATCCAGCGAAACAGTCGTACATCATCCGTGCAGCAGCAATCCAGTCAGATTATCTCATCATCTGAGATGGACTGAGGAAAACCAGACATCAGCTTGTGTTTTAGAAGATTGTTTCAGAGGCTGAACAACAAGGGGGAAAATATCCTTCACTGCATCAAGAAATCCTCATAAAGTCACTGAGCTGAGAGGTTGTCGAGGGAGGGTTAGTTAGTGATGGTTAATCTGACATGTAATCTAACACACTAACACAAGAGAAGGATAGACTGACAGACATATCTAAAGACAGACAGGAAGACAGACAGACAGACAGAACGATGAGTATAGATGGACAGACAAACAGATGTAGAATAAACAGATACTGAGGTAGACAGACATTGATAATAGACAGACAGAGAGACAGATACATAGATCGACAGACAGTGAAATACTCATGATAGACAGACAGACAGATAGATAGATAGATAGACAGACAGGTAGATGGAAAGACAGACAGTTAAATACTGGTGATAGACACATTGATAGTAGACAGACAGAGAGACTGAAAGACAGATAGATGGACTCATAGACAGACCGATAGATAGTCAAACAATCCAACGTTTGTGAATCCCGTTTCACAATGATAGGAAGAGCTGTCCTCAAAGGATCAAAACAGACAGACAGATCAATATGGGACCTCATATTCATAACCTGTCGTGGATAAATCACAGTGAGATCAGTTTTCCTAACAACTGGTTGTAAAGATACTCTTGTTTCACACCTTTTTGGTGTAAAATCATAATTTAATCACAGGCGTCCATGTTGTCTTTGTTTGGTTTTCAATAAAGTCCATTCCATTTCCTGCGTTCTCCTTGGTGAGAAATAATTTGGCTGAAAATAACTCAGTAGTGAGTTTCCTCCTGTGTCCTCACCGTCTTCTCCTAATGAAATCCCAGGTCTCTTTTTATTTTATAACACGCTTGATTGCATTTGTCTGTTGGCCCGGAGACACAGTCAGATCACATACGTTGATGGACTCCAGGGCACATTTAGCCTGAGCTCCTCACTCCTCCTCACTCCTCCTCCACCTCCATCACTCACTCAGTTCATTTAAATGAAATTAAATTCCTTCTTCATTCGATTCCAGCCCCGTCTCTCCTCCAGCCTTGGCCGAGCTGCTGGACCTGCTGCAAACGGGACACATCTCGTCCTCGGCTGCCAAACAGGTCAGTCAGCTGCTCGTCTGTCACCGTGTTCACGCCACAGCAGCCACAGCTAGCTCCTTTCTCACTGGATGTTCTCCTTCTGACAGGTGTTTCTGGAGATGTGGACGTCAGGAGACAAGACCGCCGCACAGATAGTCCAAGATCTGGACCTCGGGGTGATCAAGGACACTGCCAGGCTGCACAGCATCTGCCAGAAGGTGGTGGACGCTCACCCAGATGAGGTAAGAGGGAAAATAGGGATTTACACTAGTCCAAAAATAGTTACTTTGACAGCATCTGGACATAGTTTTCTTGAAGACGTCTCACCTCCCATCCATGAAGCTCTAGGAACACAACTGAAACTGAAGAAAAATGACAGGTGAAACATATCATTTCCAATTTTGATATCAAGTGATACTGATATACTAATATATAAATATATATATACATACATACAGTATATACAGCCCTTTAGTTTATTCCAACAATGACGGAAACTACTGTATCCTAAGTTCAATTGTACTCATTATCACATGACCAGTTAAAACAAGAATCTGAAAATTTATGATCTTTCTACCACATTATTAACAATATTATTTTAATACTATTTCACTCATTATTATTATTATTATTATTATTATCTGCGAATATTAACCTTACGTTAATATCTGATATGCTGATATTGTCCAAACACTATTTCTGATTCTGACATCAACCAACACTAATATAAACCTGATAATATGTATTTATTTATTTGTACAAACCACGTTATAAGTGTTATTCATTACGTAAATAAGATGCAATGTCGCCATCTTGTGACTTTCACTTTGACATACATCTGTTTTTCCCCTAAACTATTTTTAGGTCTCACATAATTTGCCCAAGCCCAGGCACTCTGTATCGTATTCATTGAAACTGAAAAAAATGTGTAACGTTTTTACTGAAGCTAATACCAACCGATCAATATTATTGGACACCTTTATTTTCTATGTAGAGATAAAACAGTGTCTCCCGTGACTCTGTGTTTCAGGTTCAGGCCATCAGAAATGGAAACAAGAAAGTCCTGAACAAACTGATGGGCCAGGTTCAGAGGGAGACCAAAGGTAAAGCTGATCCAGTTCTGGTCAGAACCATCCTAGAAGAGAAGACGTCATGAACTGGTGGAAAATCGACAAAAGAACAAAAGAACCTGCATATAAATCCACAGGAACAGAGATGACGTACAGATGGACAAGAAGCTGCTGAAAATTTTGATTGTCATTTGATCATGTGTTCAGGCGATCAGTATCAACGTTAAGTTTAATCATGCTGAACTACTGTTGTCAAAAAGATAGAAGGAATTATGAGGCAGATGTGGAAAACTGTATGTGAATTTAATTTTCTTTTCAAATTATTTATCTTCAGATTTGAGGGATGAGAATGTCTGAATTATTTTCTATAAAACCATGCTTAAAAATAGGAAATATTGTATTTTTGTGTTTGATATGGAAGAAGGTGGAAACTATGGACTGTTTTTTAAGACACTGTATCAAAAAAAAAATACTGGGCCATAACTAGGTGTTGGCAAATTAACTGTTTTCATCACACTGCCGGACTATGTTTACTGAAGGACACTGAATGAGTCTGGTGTCCTGGACAGCATTGACCACTGACTCAATATATTCTGTATACCAGAAATTAAAAGACAATAACATTTAATCAGAAGAATGATCAGGTTAAAGTAAGAATGAATTCCTGTGTTTGTTTTGTTCACTTTAAGCTGAGTGCCACGCAGGCCACATACAGTATCAAACAGGTCAGCAATGAATGAGCTCCCTCTTGTGGTAAAACCTGAGAATAGAGCTTTGAATGCAATGAAAAGAATGCAGCTTTACCACACAGTCCTGATTTAAAGCTTGTTATTTTCATTACTCTATTAATTCCCAGAGGGAAATTACTTTCTGCGTTTATCCCCTCTGTGAAACACTGCAGTGATTAACAGCACAGACCAGCAGCAGCAGTGAGCTGCAGGGTTTAATTGGCCCACAGACCAGGAAAGTTCTGGTGCCTGACAACAGGAATCTTTCAGACTAACAGTCTGAACCTACACCAGGCAAGTCAAAGGTTTTAATTTATCTGGATTTTTTTCTACAAAAACACACATTTCTGCCTTTACAGAATGATTTATTGTCGCACCAAACAAACGACTTCTCCCTGATCTTTAAACCCAGGCTCCAGCAAAGCTCAAACCCATGACTCTGCAGGAGCTCACCATCAAAGAAGCCGCCGTGCAGGACAGGACAGAGGGACAGAGTTGAGACAAGAGTTAATCGGTCAAGTAAACCGGCTTTCAAATAAGGAGGAAAAACACAAAAGATGAGGAAGTAAAGTGCATGTGAACAAAAACAATACTCAGCAATGGCAGGAGACAAATACCAACTGCTGTCATACAGGCAGGCAAAATCCCTGGAGCAGGGAACTAACGGGACACAAGTGATGATTGCAGGAGCAGGAAGTGAGGGACGGAGGTAAAGGGAAATAATTGATTAAAAAAGGAAAACATCAATAAATAACACGTCTGCTGTAAAGGAAGTCAGTTTAAGTCTGGTGTGTGTCACATGACCCAAAATAAGAGTGACTTTTTTTAGATCCCACTCCCAAACAGGGATATCTCATTATTTCTATGACATTTGACAGCAGAGGGATGATTGGTCGACATACATTAGCAAAGCAAAAATAAAAGTGCAGTCGGAGTGACTGATGGGTTCAAAGTATGGGTAGGGTTAGTTCCAGGGCATTATCAAGAGCAGTGATAATCCACTCATCATTCTACAGATTTTGTAGTATTATAGATAAAAAAAAGAAAAATGAACGGAGAAATGTTTGCCTCACCTCCGCCGTGTCAGTCACAGACCGCGACAAGAGCATCAACTGCCTGAGACCAAAGTCTCTGGAGAATAAGGTGAAGTGAATCAGGACACTGTTAATGAACAGAGCAAAATGAACTACCACACAAAAAGACAAAAAGATCATAGTTGTAATATTTTCCCATAAAGAAAGGAACTTCAAGGCGTGAGGTTCTCAGATATTGTCTTTATTGAAAGGAGAAATACCTTTGTGACAACGTCATCAATGAAAACCAACCTGGTCTGTTTATGACAGAAGACCAAACTGCGAATCTTTGGAAAACTGCTTGTATCCTGTTAGAACCCTGCTGTGGGGCCACCTGCTGCCTCACAGTGATTGTCTGAGCAGTGACTGTTGATTGTTGCCTTAGACACAGACTGATCCTGTGGCTGATGAAGACCAGTGTCAGCAGAGAGAGAGAGAGACACTGGAGGAAGAGTGTCCTAATAAAGTGCTGTGGTCAGAGAATAAAAATTCATCGCAGGAATCACAACATTCTGGCTTTGCATCGTACATTTGAACCATTATAGCGTTAAAATAAATCATCATCGCAGACACGCCCCGAAAGGTTGATATGACTGAATTCCAAAGCAAGTCAGAATCTTTGAGGATAAATTCTGACGCAAAGTAGGAAATAATTAAGATCTCAACAAATCAGAACCAAGATTAATTCTGGTGCTATTCATATATTTTTTAATATTGAAAAAAAGGAATGGAGGATAATATTGGAGGCCTGATATTAGCATAATTATGTAAATGTGGGCTATATAAATTAAATTGGATTGACTGATTGATTAATAACTGTAAAAATTGTCATTTGATAATAATTTTGGATAAAAAAACGTGACTTGGTTTAGCCAAAAATTTGCGGCAAGGTTTACCTCACATTTAGAGGCATATGGATGCTGTATATTGCAGTATCGGTTGATATCAGTATCGGAAAGGTAGTGTTGCGGAAAAAAAAAAAAAAAATCTGCATTTCGGATATAAGCAGAAAAGGTAATATTGGACATCCTCCGTGTAGATGGGTGGTTCCAAAACTGGGGACTTGGCCCCAAATAGGGGCTGAGGCAAGTTGAATAAATATATTATATTTATTGTGTAATTTTACTTCTTAGTTTAACATGAATATTCGTTACAAAGGATTCGTGTAAGACTAAATAATAAGGGCGTGGAGCCACAGTTGTTATTGTGTTGATGCTCAACAGTGCCACCCAGAGGAGTGGAGCTGAAGAAAACGTTTAGGAACCACTGATTTAGATGAAGGACAAAGATAAGTTTATTTTTATTGCAAAACTAAATTAAAAAATATCAAGTCAGTGTTCTGGTTGAACTGGACTTGAACTGTTTTAGTTTTTATCTGTTCAGATCTGCTGTATCTCATTTTAACAACAACAACATAAAGAAAATCTTTAAAAGTTTCACCCGACGCTCCTTAGTTTGAGATGATTTTGAGATTTCATTTGAAATAAAACAAACCGTAACTTTGACCCCGGCGCCCGTGTCGACGTACAGGAAGCACAAATATGGCAAAACAAACTCACGAAAGCTTAAATACCCGGCCCCGCTCTAAAAATATATACTACAGTCAATCATAGCAAAAATATTGCATAATTATTAGACATTTTTTGCATAGTTTTTCTTCTTACATTATATACAGTATAAAGTGTAGATAAAGTAAGGCTGTCCTGAACTGGTACCGTCCTGGTTGTCCGTGCTGGTGCCTGTAGAAAATGTGGAATCCCACTTATGTGACAAACTAGTGCAGTTTGGTGAAGAATCACTTCCGCCCCAATGTGAGAGAAAATGTGTTTGGAAAAACTCCCGAGGTACCGCCATGAATCCACAAGGTGACGCTGAAATGGACGCGACAAACAGCAACGGAGGAAAACAAACAAGGAATTTTAGCATAAGATCAAGATGAGTAATGAATGAGAAGAGAATTAAAAAATAAAACAAGAATTTGACTTTGACTGCAGCAGCAGCAGCTATGGACCTAGTGCAAAAAGCCCTGGGAACTACCCTTGGAATCTAACCTGAAACCCTGCCCTCTAAGGGTTTCGATGTAGTATTTTTCACTCCCAGACTTAAAAATGACCAGAGTGACATCTGCGACCCACTACTGTCTCCCCCTGGGGGTGGCTAAAACTGCAGACACATTCATGGTCAGAAGATGGACTGGTGGGAGAGAACATTCAGAAAATAGCCTGAGAGAGGTCCAAATGCCCTCAGAACACATTGGTACCGGGGCAAAAATCTCTGGATTAAAAAAAAAAAAAATCCTTTCCCTTGTGGAAAAAAAAAGAAAAAATAACTTTGAAGCTGTTTTATATAAAACTCCTGCGACGGAGACAAGAACAACACTCTGACCAGGTAGGTCACCATGAGCTGCTGATGATTGACATTCAGGTAAAAGCTGAGAAAAACAGAGTTTTCATCTGAAACAGAAAAAAAAATAGACACCACTAAGTAAAAAGCACGTTAAATTGATTATCGCCGCGACAGAAAAAAAATAAATATTTGTCAAAGAAGTTGCATAATTCAGAGAATCTACGAGGTTCCTTCATCAAGTAGTGCTTGAAGAGAAGTAGAAAACCACCATCAAAGTGTCTTTTCAAACCTTCAGAGTTCAGACAGACTCATCACAGATGCCTTCTGGGAATTCTTCCTTTTTCTTTCACTCTTCCATAGGAATGTAAGATAAGATGGAGTGTTCCTGTGCAATGGCCGCCAGTTCTTTGAGGAACTCTGTGAAGAGGACGGTGGCAAAGACTTCGGTCCGATCCAGTGAGATTGCTCTGGGTTTGGGTGGAGGAGAGTTCTGGAGGATCTTGTGCGCCTCCTTGTGGGCAGAACCGCTGCTGGTGATTTTGTCTGAAAGTAAAAATGATTTTCTTTTAATTTTTTTTAACAAAATGAAGGTAGATTTGAGTGATTTGATTTGAAAAGTGGGAAAACAATAAAAACTCAAAACCAACTGGGAGGCTGCTGTTGTTCAGAATAAAATCTGAAGGTTGACTGAGGTGAGGACAGAAGTTTAGACAAAGTCAAGACAAATAGTACAAAGAACAAAAAACATTTTGGGGAAAATGGTGTTTATGTGGCAGCTCTTTGACATAGGACTTTCAAAATTAAAATGTTTTGTGCTTAGTTTTTCCGGCCTTCAGATAAAAAAAAAATAAATCCAAGCTTTGCATCTCCTTGAAGTATTAAGTGATGCAGTCGAGAAGGTACAACAACAACAACAACAACAACAAGGCAACTTTTTTCTCAAGCGTCAATGGAATTTTTTTTTTACAAATTTTGCTTTACAAACTAGGTTTCCCATCTCATCTATATCGGCCACTGCGGTTTTTATCACATCTGTATTTTATGTCAGTGGATACATAAGATGTGTGTGTGTGTGTGTGTGTGTGTGTGTATGTATATATACAGTATATATTGAGGCAAATTGGGGACCATTCACCACTGTTTAATCACATGATCAGTTCATGTTCGGTTTTCTTCCCCTCTGGAGAGCTGCAGTACAGTGATACTCTTCATGCGTACTACTGTACTCCTCAGAAACAGAACCAGCAGTACTATACACCATGTGGGTGTCGTGTTACCTGCTGCCATCATACTCTCTCTGGCCAGCAGCCAGTGCTGTGCAGCCGTGATCATCTCTGAGAAGTCCTTCCTCGTAGAAGCGAGCTGTTCAATCTGGTTCTTAACTGTGGCCAAAACCTAAATGGGGAGGAAAAAAAAAAGTTTATTGTGAAATATGATGCTCCCATCTTAATCTTTATTGGACGAAGTTATATCAACGGTGCGTCACCTGGTACAGCGAGCGGACCGTGGGCTGAAACACCAGGTTGGTGTTGAGGAGGAAGGAGCGCAGCAGAGGCTGAGGATACGTAGCCAACTGGGCCAGGATACCAGTCAACAACAAGTTGACATACAGGGAGTTGGAGAGCATGTTCTCCAGACGAGACAGCAGCACACTGACGAAGGGACCTGAGGAGGGACAGACACGGACATGGGTTCTCTGCTGTGTCCAAGGTCTAGTGAGGTCATAAAGAGAGGACACCTCCTCTGCACATTCATCCCTTCATGCAGCACCTGTGTCTTCAAACAGCAGTGTGGACAGTCAGACTTGATCTGCTTTAACTCTGAGACCTGTCCATACTGTGGTGCCTCTGCCCCCTGCTGGTCACCTATCGCCTTAAGTCAGGGCTGTCAAACTCCATTTCACAGCAGGCCAGAATTGAAAACTGTCATGAAGTCATGGATTAAACTCAATATATATTGAGAAATTAACTATAAACGTGCATGTTTTCCCTTCTCTCTGGATATGAATGTGGATTCACTGAATCTGGAACAATAATAATAATAAAAAAATTCACATATCATTATTTGTTTCTTATTCAGTCTCTTTGTTGTCTTTTCCCATCATTTTCAATATAAATCCTTCTTTCTTCTTCACAGTTTCTACATGTTTTCAGATCAGGGAAGCTGTTAATTCATCACATTATGAAAGTTAATCAGGGCTGTGACCAATCAAAATAAGATTAATATTTACAAAACAGTGTAGAATAAATATAAATATAATAAATATATAACCTGTGAAAGGCACCGACTGGCTTCTGCTTGTGCTCCCGCTGACAACCTTGGTCCCAAACGGTGCGTGAGGTTTCTCTGTGTCTGGTGATTCTGAGAAGGAGGTGAAGTCCATCTCCTCGTCTTCCTCTCTATCCTCCAAAGGTTTGACTGCTTTCTTCGACTCGCTGTCGCACTTTCCAAGTTTTCCGGCAGCTTCTGTGTCCAAGGTACGGATGAGCTCCTCGTACTGAGACAGCAGGTCGTCTCCCAGCTCAGTGGTGGAGTTTCTGAGGTTTGAGTTGCAGTCTGTGTGAACTTTGGCTTTTGCATCCAAGCTGTTGTTTGAAGGTGCTGCACTTAGTCCATTATTGAAGGGAACGTCTGATGGGTTTGGATCGACAGCTTCGCCAAATTTGTGCTTGGTGCGTTCGAGATCATTAGCGTCTTTCTTGGCGATCAGGTCGTACACCATGACGTCGTCCTGAAACTCGTTTTCTTCGATGTATGAGCCCTTGACCAACATGATGGCTGTTTTCCTCATTTCTTGGATGTGCTTCGGAGGTTCAGACGGAGGTAGTGGTGGCTGTTTGTTCTCCTCGGGAGTCTCCTCAGTCTGCACCGCACACACGTCGTAACTGTCATCCCACTCCAGTTCCAGCTGGGTGACAGAAGGCAGCTCGGGGTTGGGCCGTGGCTGAGGTGCCGGCAGCTGTGGAACTGTCCTCAGCGCCACTTTTGCCTGTCGACTCTTGACCCAGGGCTCCTCCAGGACCCCATGCTGGTACTTCTCAGGAGGCGGGTCCTCGCCGTCGTAGGGAGCGGACCACACCTGGCAGGCCTGCATGCAGCTGCCGATGGTGAGATGGGCGTCGCGGAGGTAATGAAGGTAGCTAACGTCCAGGTAGATCTCCGAGCCGATGGTGCAGGAGTTCTCGTCTGCGTCTGCCGAGTAGCAGCCCTTCTCGTCTGAGGAGAAAAGAGAAGACACATTGATGGAGTCTCTCAGCCGGAGTGTGACAGGTACCAACAGGAGGCTAAGTGATGTAATACCATGGAGCAGCAGGAGGCTGAGCCTGACATGACAGATTATTCAAACTTGTTGTGTTTGTATCCAGATCATCAGCTTCACACTGTACCAGACCATATGTTCCAACAGACTCGTTAAATAACATTAATAAATTGAATTAGTTTTGTTAGAGTCAGAGTGAGACAGCTCCTCCCCTCATCACATTGAACTGCTGAAATGAACACACCTCAGTGAAACAGTCCACAGTAAAACTTTGTCCACGTCTTCAGCAGCAAAACACTGACGGCCACTAATACGGTAGCAAAAAATGCCTACATATGATTACACCTGCTGAGATTTCCATACCATTGCAATGATACAATGTTATGTCCATCCTTCGCTCCTCTCACCTGTGGAGTCAGAGTTGTTAGAACCTTCTGGGCCTTTGGAGAAGAGGATGGAGTCCAGTTGTCGGAGCGGAGGAGGGCTGTGTTCAGGGGAGCAGCAGGACGGAGTTAGAGCCAGGATTTTGGCGGCCGACACTGAGTAGCAGTCCCTCTCCCTCACCACCCGTCTCTGACTCAACATTATGTGATTACAGGGGATCAGGTACCTAGAGAGACAGATGGGAACGGATCCTGTTAGGAGAGCGGGAGTGTGTGTGGAGAGAGGGGACAGAGCCAGAGGGTAGACGGCGAACAGATGGTCACGGGATTCTGCCGGTGCTCGTAATATCACAAACCAATTAGATGGAACCCCGGCTCCATGACTGGGGCCGTGAGGTATTTACCTCAGGATGAGCTGCAGCATCACATCCTCGCAGTGTAAGCCAATCAGAGTGCGGAAGAGAGCCAAAGACACGGTGCCCAACTGGAGGGTGACCAACAAAGACAACAACAAATGGACAAGAAGGGGGAAACTGTGAACGGTTGCATTTTTAATTAAACACAGTTTTTATATAAACGAGAGCAGTGAGTATTAGGGCTATAATTAAATACTGGCAAGGAAACAACTGCACTTTACTGATTGTACTGGAGCGGAACAGAGCAGTTGACAGGTAGAAAAATACGATGAGTTATTCAATTATCTCACTTCTTTTTCAAGGGTTGACAGGGAGCAGGGTCTATTCCTCCTATTGCTCCCATGGACGACTATAAGGACCCACTGGGAGTGTTGTTATAATAAAACTAATAAACCAGAGGCCACATTGTTTGGGAAGCCTGTGTCAAACTAGTAGCCTTTCGAATTTACTGAGCGCCCTTGAAGTAGCCCTCAGTTTTAGACAGTTTGGTGATTCCCATTTATCTCTGGACAAAACACCAGCCAACTGTATTGGACATAGAAATAATGAAACTTTTGTTACTCTTTAATACACCATCTTCCTAGTCTTTGAATTTACTCCTAAATATGTTTCCACTGAGGAGGAAATGAATGCACCCTGAGAAAACAAAGAAAACATGCAGACAAAAGATTGTGCAGCGATGCCATAAAAAAGACTTCCCTGTTGTAGGACAATGGCTCAGTGCCACTGTGCATCTGCTCCTCATCAAAATGATCATATATTACTACTATGATATTACTATGAACTGGTTACTGCTACTCAAAGTATGAGAAGAAGAAGAAGAGAAGGTGGTGAGAAGATACAAGTGCGTTTGTAAGAATAGAAGCTCTGTGTAGATTCTCAGCCCTCCAGGTAATTCCATCTAAAATGAGTTACCTTGAGGGCAACTGGACATAGTAGGTTTTTAAGACGTTTCTCCTCTTCATCCAAGAGGTTTCTTCAGTTCTAACCAACTACAGGGAAGTTCTGGTGTTTAACCTCAAAGAGGCTGCATACCTGTGGAAGGGGGTTGTTATAGAAAACAAAAGGCTAAAAGAGGGAGGTGGGGTTAACTGATGTATAGACACATAACCTGAAGTTGGTTAGAACTGAAGAAGCCTCTTGGATGAAGAGGTGAAACGTCTTCAAGAAACCTACTCTGTCCAGTTGCAACTCATTTTGGGTAAGAATAGAAGGAATTCTTTGGAACAAGTCCTTCTTGTACAGTATACCAATGTTTACTTCCGTTCAGTGTCGCTTCTGTGAATGTTGATCATTTCTTCGTGTTTTTCTTTGTTACCGAAACTGAAAACAGTTGGAGCAGTTCTTTCACCTACTGTGTTCCGCCCCCACGTACAGAAGTACACATTACCTATTCAGGTCCACTGAAATATTTACACCAAACATTCCAACACTCACTCTGACACTGCTGGAAGCTGCTCATAACACCAACACAAGTTGGCTGATGCAGCTGAGCATCGCCATGGCAACGTTCTACACTCTCTACACCAACCACGACCCCGGGGACTTTGAGTCATTGGGAACAACAAACAAACCTACCTGCTGGTTAAACCTGATCTCAACAGAAGTAGGTGTGAGTCTACCTGGAAGGGGGTGTTGATGCGGCTGACCAGGGTGTCCAGGATGTGAACGCCGTCGTGCTGGTGGAGGAGGATGAAGGAGAGGAGAGTCTGCAGCAGGGCGGGTTCTGAAACGCTCCTCAGGAAGAGGTCCAGATAGGCTGTTGTGGCCATCACCTCCTCCAGGGTCAGCTGAATAGAGACAGGGGTCATCAGTGAGGAGATTCAGGAAAGAGTAGACAAAAGATGAATTTAGAAATGCATAATGACAGAATTTTATACAGAAATCATACAGGAAAATACAATCTAACATGAAGAACATACATACGTCTCCACTAGAATTTATGATTTTGTATTTTCTAATAAAGATATCTTTTCATGTCCTTTCAGCTTGTTCCCTTTTTCAGAAGTTGCCACAGCTTATCAACGTTTCCATTTAACCATGTTCTCTGTATTTTAGCTTATTTCTGTAGCTACAAACCTCCATGTCCTCCCTCACTGCATCCATCAATCTCCTTTGTCTCCTACCTGGTAGCTCCATCTCTAGGATCATTGTTCTACCAATGTATCTGTCTCTGTCCCTCCTCTGAACATGTCCAAACCATCTCAATCTGTCTTCTCTAGCTTTTTCTCCAAACCTTCCTGTCTGTGTTGTCCCTCTAATCACCTCATTCCTGATCCTGTCCATCCTTGTCTCCTAAAGAGAGCCTCAGCATCTTTAACTCCTCCACCAGCTCTGCCTCCTGTCTTCTTCCTAGTGTCTCTAATCCATCCATCATGGCTGGTCTCACAACTGTCCTGTAAACCTTTCCCTTCACCTTAGCTGACACTCTTCGATCACTCCTGGCTTTCTTCTCCAGTTGTCCCATCATCCCTGTACTCTACTCTATACTCTACCTCTCTTCCACAGTCTCTGCTGCTCTCAACAGTTTAATGATCAAATAACAATATAATCTTTCTATTCAAAACTGGTCCAGAATATTACTTTTTAGTAATTTATACAATAATTATAACCCCCTAGCACAGATGACATGGTTTGACCCCATAAACTGAAGTCTGAAATATCATATCAGAGATGCACATGTAAAAACATGTCAGGAGTAAAGAGAACCTCAACTTAGAAGTACCTGGTATTGGTGTCTGTGTCAGTATTACTCTGGACACCTCAAACTATGAGTAAGCAAGGTAAGAATATTTGAATATGATTTGACTGCTGCTGTTATTTCTACATTTTGATCTGTGCTGTTTGCACACTGCTGCAGTGTAAGCCTCGCTGCCCACGAAACCTCTTCAACTGAAACTTGTGACTGAAGATAAAGTAAGTACTGGATCAGGGTCTGTATCCAAAAATCAACAAGTTTTGTCAACACTGTTTTTTTAGGAAGATGTTGCAAAATAAACAACCTTGTGGAGAGCTGGTGCAAGGACAGGCACAAGGAATCCATTGTAGATGTAACCAACCAGCTGGTCCCTGATCAGAGGGTGGGCCACCTTTGAACATACAATATTAATTAAATCACATTTGAGCCATGAATGGATATTTTATGTATTCAGAATAGTCAGAATGGTCAGCCTGGTCACATGATTTTTTTTTTTTTTACCTGAATCACGGCGTTGCAGAACTCCAACGAGTTTAGAAACTGGACCAGAGACGGCATCTGAAGCCAGTCTTCCCTGTGGAGGCAGTGCCACTCTTCATTAGGAACTTCCAGTTTGGTGGGGAGAGATGAGTACAGGCCGCTCAGCCCTGTGGCCAACACCTGAGGCCAGAGAGTTGATGAGCCGTTAAAGAGTCAGAGAAACAGAAACAGACTCATTAGTATAAGTGAAGGTGGTGATGCTGCAAATTTTGTAAAAAGTTTTTAACAATTGTTTACAGGCAAAAAAATAACACTTAAAGGTTAACATGACATTTTTTTAACTAATCGTTTTAATGTATTAGGACTCGAACATAGGAAGTTTATCCATGCTACAGAGAATGACTTTTGTTGCAACGTATCTTACAGTAGAGCTAATTTCATGTTGCACAACATTTGTAATATCATTTTGAGCACAGTAACAGACCTACAAATGTATCAGTTTCCCATTACCTTGCGCAACACATAACATTTCTCGTAACACGGACTAATTGCTCTCAAAGATTTCATTATCATTTAATAAATATATAATAGTTTGAAGAGTGATTCTCAACTTAGGTCTCTTTTTAAAAAAAAAAACATATTTTGTTGTTTTTTTACAATCATTTTCATTTCTCAAAGAAATTAGAAGTACGCCTTAGAAGTACGGTGTTACTGATATTAAATTAAATACTTGTTGTGGAGCATCTTTAATTTTCTTTGTCACATCTTAACCCATGTTTTACTAATGATGCTAAAGCAAAACACCATTGTATGACTCCACCTCCGACACTCTGTATAGTGCGATGCAGGCGTAAGCAAATCAGAAGGCACCTGGCATTGATTAGGATTTGTCTTCCAAAGGTCAGCTCTGAAAATATGATGAAAAGTGTGCGAGTATCAAAGTGCTTTACGGCCCGCGCCACTGCTGCCTTAACAAGCGTGATTACAGCGTTACTAATTAATGAACCAGTGTTCGGTCGCTCTTCATGGACGCGGCCTTTATTCTATCAGCCTGTATCACATTTGCACTATCAAAGGACTGTTGAGACAACGGCGATGCCGACAGCGCGTCCTTCAAATTGACTGTAAATGAGTGCATCATCGTCGTAGCGTCGCTCCATATACATCCTCTTTAGGATTATCCTCGTCGGCTGCCAGTGAAATCAATTAAGCGCAGCTCCTGTTGTCCCACTGGCATGCCATCAAAAGACATGTGTCTGTGCGCTGATGCAGCCGTGGGTTATTTACAAGGCACTGACTGACAAGAGAGTCATTATCACATGAATGCCAGATATTTGTAACAAATGACGCCAGAGATGTTTGAACCTCGTCGGTGACATGAAATCACCAGCCTAATGGGTGTCCATATTTTTTTTTTCCGCAGGTGTTCAAAAGGTGCCCACTGCTAACTTTTTAATACTTAATATAAAGTCGTCACATAAAATAATAACACCAGCTCAAGAGTTTTCTTCACAAATCTCCCTCTAAATATAGGTGGCTGGATTGTTGCAATGAACTACAGTATTTTTGCTGTAATCTTAACCTGACTTGTTATATTTTATTAACATGAGATTGTGGAATTCAGAGACGTGGGATGGATGATGAAACGACAAAAGGATTCACCTTTTAGGCAACACCTGCATAAACATAATGCTCAGAATATCAATCTATAACTATTTTGCAAAAAAAAAAAATTATTTTCGAACAACCCTATATTAGTGTTTCATGCTACTAGAAACACTATTTTATTTTATTTTGGCCTAATGACTTTGCAAAAAGGAAAAATGTCATTAGTACCAACTGACCGGACAGAAGAACGTGTTCTCAGCAACGTGTTCTGCCACTCTCTCGTTCTCAGCAGACAGAGACATGATGAGCAGCAGAGCGTCTCTGGCCTGTTGACCCACTGTTCCCTCCCTATGGATGAAAGGGATGAGGAGGGAGAAAATGAGGAAGTTGGTCGCTCCTTGATCCTCGCTGGTGTGGAAAAATAGCTCCAGAACAGACGGGTCTTTAGCCAGGATGCAGCACAGCTGGTTGAGCAGCAGGACCAGCTCGGCTTCCACATCCGGCGCCGCTGTGGACGAGCAGGAGGACAGCAGCATCATGAGCGGCCGCAGGATGGGCTTGTGATGCAGCAGCGGCTGGTGCGCCTGCCCCACCAGCATCTCATACATCTTCAGCTGCTCCAGCTTCATGTCGTCGGTGAACTCTCTGCGAAGGCTCCACACGAACAGACGCTCCATCACGTTCTCCATCACCACAAACTCCAGGATGGGGCCCATGGAGCCTTCCTGCCCGCATTTCTCTTCAATCAGGAGGAAGAGCATGTGCTCCACGTAATTCTGCACGGCGCTCGCCTCGTCCCCAGGAATGGCGCCGAAACGGGAGCCGCCATTAGCGCCTGTGTTGAGGCTGATGACGTTTAAGGAGTGCAAGGTGTTCCGCAGAGGATCGTGCTTTTCTAGGATCTTTACCACCTACAAACACAAGAGGGAAAATAATGAACTAAAATTCTTTTGCAATATTTAATAAAAACCAGAGAACGATTAAAAACTTTCAGAAGAATGGTGTACGGCTCCACCAAGTATTGGTGCTCTGTGCTCAAGGACACTCAAGGATTGGTCTTATATGTGGTGTTTGCAAACATGATTTTGGGTAAGGCGGATAATCAATATTGTTCTGTCTGGGTACTGAACTCAAAACCAGCTTATTAATGCATCGGTAGCACCCCCTTGTGGAGTAAACAGGAAGCTTTTTTCACCTCAGAACAGCAAATGATTACGACACTGCAAACTAAATATTAAAAAGAAACACTGAAATCTAACAATACGGTTTGACCAATTTCACAGCAGCACCATTTCATTAACTTTGTCTATTGATGTCATCGCTGCAGACTAATTACGTGTATTGACTCTATTGTATAAGAAATATTTACAAATTCTGTGCGTAAATATTACAGTTTACCAGACGTATTCACAAATGTTGACAAGCCAGCTCTCAGAGCTGTGAGGTGTAAATAAACCAGACGCCAGTAGAGATAAACTCAGTTTACTGGCACACAGTGAAACAATCCTTTGTGTATCCTGTCCCCTCCCTGGTGTGTCCACTGCATAGAAACCAGAATCACAATAATGGAGCCAGTGTCCCCGGCCTGCTGCTGCTGTCATGACAACAAATGGCTGTGCACAGGAGAACAGAGCATGACGAATGGAAACAAGAAACCGGAGTTTGTAATCCCTGCCTGGACCCAGTGGGACCTGACCCAGTGGCCTCGGCCTCACGGGTCGGTCCAGATCAGAATCTCCAGCTACTGCTGAAGTGACAGCTCTGACATCAGGCAAAGAGTTAACGCTGTCTGCTGCCAGAAGAACAGTCAGCTGCTCAGAAGAAACAGCTCGATGAAAAAAATCTATTCAGTCTGTTAGGCAGTCAGGTACTTGTACCTTCTTCTTGCAGGTGAAAAAAGAACGAAAGGGTAATTTTATTAACCCAAACTAAGTTACACATTACCCATGGTCAGATCCTCCGTTATTTTGATCACACTTTATTTCCTGCACTAACTTAATGATTAAAGCTGCTCACAGGTTTATGGTCGGGTCAGCAGGAAGGTCAGTTTCTGCACATAGACGAGCTCTATTGTTCTGTATGGGGCCCTGATCTTTTGCAGCCATAAATACAGGTTTTCGAGAAAAATTAGACACTAACATACATATTAATATCCTTGTTACCCCTAATATACAGTCAAACATGAGTAGTACTGCGGATTCTGAAACTTCCCAGAACTAAGGTCACCTCCTTAAAAAGTGCTTCACAAGTTAAAAAAACCCATCTTTGATTGTTTGGTTTTAGAAGTATTTTATGTTGATGGTGGTATATAATGGTGGTATATAGTCCTGAAAAGCAGCTCACAAAAAACGGTGTGTGTGTTGAATTTAAGCATCCGTTAGACCACTACACAGGTAACAGTGAGTCCTCACAGGTTTGGATTGCACCAACCAATAGCCGGCTAATGAGCACCAACCTGATCTTTAAACTCCAGGGGCAGGGAGATAACACTTACCACCAGTAACTCAGGTTTCAAGATTTTCCGAGCTGAAACTGAAGTCAGGAGAAGACCCATGGTATCAGGCTGCAGACTTTACGTAATTTATATGTCGTTACTATACTCTACTCTACTCTACTCTGACCTGACAAAGACCCCAGCACTAACTGGGTTTAAAATTTGCAACATTGTAATTCTAATAAGATCATTAATTGGCAGGAACACAACTTGAATGAGACCATGTTTACATTTGCATAGCACAGGAGGAGAAGCAGTTTGAAGTCATTAGTCTGATCTGAAGGCGCTGCAGCTGTTTATGCCAAATCACTGTCCCTGCATTGATGTGCTCCGAAATTAGAAGAGAACGTCTCCTTCACACACACAGAGAGAGAAAATAAAATCCTTACAATGTTCCTGTTGGAATTATCACCTTCATCATGTTGTGGTTCCTGGGTTTGAGTCCCAGAGCAGACACTAATTATCGGTGTCTCCCGGCAGCCCATGTGGGTTGCAAAGACTCACACAGTGAACTTGTCGAACGGAATGTCCAAAGATGTTGACATTTTATTAACAGAGAGAAATTCCATGCATTAAAAAGCATAAAATGTTGAATTTCAAATCCAAAAACTTTTGAAATATTTCATTTATTATCATTATTTTTGAACATATATTTAATAATATATATTTTATAGAGACTTTTAGGAAAGGGTTTCCTAAAAGACTTCATTATGTGACGGCATTGATGTTTCTGAGAGCAGAATAGCAGAATAACGGTTTCCAGTCTTAACATAGCTGTATGTTGGGAAATACTAATGAGTAGGAGGAACTCTCTCTCAGGATGACCAGGGCTAACGGTCAGGGACACATGCTGCTTCAAAGATCCTAAAATCAAACCATCAGCTCTGCGCTGCCAAGATTCCACTGACCACCGTGACCACACGGCTGTTTTGCTGGGACTGCTGAAGTCTCCCAGTCGCATTCTATTTTCAGCATTTGCTGTAGAAGTCTGACGGGATGAGAAGATGTCTCAGTACCAAGATGGGACTTACCTGAGCCCAGTGGTTCTTGAAGACAATCATGCAGGTCTCTGGATCCACTCCTTTCAGGACCAGAGACCCGTCTCTGGTTCCGTTGGCAACCATGGAGGCCATCACGACGACGGGGTCAGACGTGAATCAAACCATGTCACAGACAGCTGAAGGAGGAGGACGCTGTTCATGGCTGCTGCTTAGTTTCGACCGCAGCCACACACAGAGGGATCATTAGAGATGGCCTGACATGAGAGGAACAAACGGGCAGAAGTCATCATGTAAACTTCATTTCACTGAAACAATATAGTTGAATATTGGTGACTGCAGAGGATTTCTTTCCCCCTGTTCCTCTGCACGGCCAGACGTCAGCTATGACAGGTATGCAGGAGGGAGAACAACAGGCAGAGTCAGATGACTTGGCTCAGATGCTTTTTGCTTGGCTTTTACCCGGAGGTTTAGATTCCTGCTGCACTGTGGAATTGAGCTGTGACTTTGACTTTGGAATACCTCGGACACCCAGAGGAGCTTCTCCCATGTCCCTTGACATCGCTTGCACTCGTGAAACACAGTTATGTCTAGCAAAGGTGAACTATTTGAAGAAATATTTTTTTTAATCTAAGATTCTACATTTTTCTACAAAAAAATAATTTAATACAAGCTGACGTTTGTTTCACAAGGCCTGTGTCGTCCTGGGAATTCAGTAAAAAATATAATAAATAAATTCCAACGGTGCATTGAGACATACATGCACAAAAAATATTTCATTTTGTTAATTTGGGTCACAAATAGTCTGCATAAAACGTATTATTTTACCCAGGTATAAACTAAAACACAAACATGTTTGTTAAAAAGTCTTAACTTTAATTTACAGGTAAAGGTCCATAAAGGACAAAGCTTGTCACAGCACTCTCAATTGAGGGGCAGGATAATACAAGTGAAATTTAAAACGCCACCTGCTGGGTAGAGTAGAGAGCTACATACACAATAAAATAATAAATAAATACAACAAAACTTAAACTCCTCAAGTTCTACAAAAAAAATACTGATAGCTCTATGCTCAGAGCCTCATATGGTCCCTGCCTCCTAAACGGAGAGAGCAGAGAGTCCTGGGTTCGATTCTCAGAGGGACCACAAGCCTTGTGTTTGTCAGGGGCGCTGCCACAGGATCAACTCCAATAACCACAGATCAGTCGAAACACTGCACGGAGTCAAACTTTCACCATCTGCTTTCACTTATAGAGACTACGACTGGTGGGATTCTGGTGAAGGAATGTTGAAGCTGTTTGAAGAGTGTGTCTCTATGACTTTTAGACTCTGTGTGTGTACGTGTGTGTGTCTGTGTGTGTTCTACCCTTACCTTGGCTGAACCATTTTGTACGGGATCTAGAAACAGGGGAAGTCCTCACTGCTGCCCTGTTGTAAGACAACAAAACAAAAAAAACTCACATGAAGGCATCTTAGGGAGACAGTAATGAGATCAGCCAATACAGAAATAAGTGGGAGGGAGAGAGAAAACGCATGGTAGGAAGTGACTGGACATGAGTAAGCTGTTCCGAAAGCCTTGTGGATTCAGAATGAGAACAGGGTGGGATCAAGACTGGCAGGGAAGGAGGAGAATGGAGGAGTATGAGTAAGAACAGGGTTGACAAAAAGCTGTGGGAAAAAATAGTGACATGAGACTGAGTTTATAGCCAACTGTTGTCATGCATTTAGATACAGTGGTTTATTCAACAGGTGCAGTGCAGATGCAAACACCATTTTCCATGACTATTTTTACTTGAGACACTTTTGTTGACTTTTGTTTTCAACAGAATAGTTTCTTGGAAATCAATTCAGGTTCTCCCTTACGAAAAGCATGAAGCCGTGCAAAGAAAGTGTGAAAGGGATAAAGACGGAATAAGACAAGAGTCTTTGTTTTTTCTGACTGATTTTGTGTTCGTGATAACTCCACCCTTCTCTGCAGAACCTCGCTGACAACTGCGACAAAAGCCTTTTATTTTGCACATAATCATGCAGTAGGACAAGTCGTAGGTTCAGACTAAATGACACACCTTGTCATCTACAAACATCTGGAACAAACAACCAAAGAGCTGCTGCAGCGAAGCAACTTAAAGGCTTTTGGTGGTATTTACAGTATTATACGACGTCAATTTTCGTTTTAAACAGGTTTGTTGAACACTTCGTAAGTTGACTCAATTCAAAGGAAAACATTCTTAAGGGGATTTGTCTGCGTTATTGAGCGAGATGCAAAGCTGGTAGTAAAGATGATAAATACGGGGCTTTTAAGCTGAAAAACCCCACAGCTCTGGAGGCCACTGTGTCAGTACCACAGTAGTAAAACAGACAGAAAGTACGACTTGAAGGAAAGAAGATCAGTAAAAGAGACTATTTCTCAAAAGACAGAGCAGTCCAACATAATCAAACCCAGTGATGCTCTGTGGAGAGGCAAGGTAAGGACATCTGGACAGAGACACACTGCTGACTCAGCAGAGAGAGTTTTTTTTTTAAAGACAGAGTCCTTCAGAACTAGGTGAAATAAAACCACCTTCTGCAGGTGGGAGCGCTACCAAAACACAAATCCAGCACGCATTACATTTTGATTACATAAAAACCCAAATGCTGATGCTAATAACTTTTATAGGAACCCTCTATTGTGTAGTTTACCCATAAGCCAGTGCTTAACTTGGCAGAAATAACCTACCTAACGTCAAAGCTAAAACCCTGAGAGCTGAACATTCAGTCTCAACTGCCTGTTCATTCATTAGAACAGTGAAGGTATCCAAGGACAGATACTGTACAGTACAGTACGTGTAAAAATGCAGACTCAGCACAATGAACCCTTTCCAAGCCTCAACCGTTCCCATGATGTGGTCAGACTCAATTATCCACTTATGGCAATTACATATATTGCAGCTTCTCAGACTCCACAGAGAGGAAAAGGCGGAGACACAATCAGAACAGGAGGGGAAAAGAACACAGAGGAAGATGGTAATTGTCTATCACTGGAAGCAGCAGATGTTTCATTTTCTTATTATGCAGATGATGGGGAAAGTCATACCTGCCTCAAGGGCTAGGGCGCCCCCTAAAATCCTACACTCAGCCTTTTTCCAACTTTAGTGACGTTAAATTAGTATCTAGTTCAACATGAATACAAATCAACTGTCTTTCTTTTTATTGGAGTTCCAAGGAGGCCTTGAGGAACCTCAAAAGCTGTGATCTAACACCTAAAAAAAGATATGTTTACCATCAGAACCTCTTCAAAAAGTTTCTTTTCCTATATCAGGTTTCTGGCTTTGTCAACTTTTTGTGATCCATGTGTTTTTCATACACAAAGGTGCGGTGTGGACAAACAGCTCAGAGGGAAGACACACCCATCACTCTGAATAAAGATCAACTTTCTTGCCGAACAACTCCAATGATCCATTTTCAATGGTTAAATTACAGTTAAGGTTAACACGATGTCTGGATGACACAATAGCAGCTGCTGTAATATCTAGGACCAAAGGTCAAGTCCTTTAAACACCTGATAATTCCTGGTCTTAGTATTTATGGTCCGTACCATCGCCATCCAATCAGATGAGCGGCAGGAAATAAAAGAAATTGATTTTCTTATCTTGGTTATTTCCCTGAACAACTGAGGCATGAACCTGGTGCTGGGAGGAGTAAGAGGCCAAGACTGAAATCATGGTCCTACTAGTGTGGCCTTAACATACAGACTAATTCAGTTGTTGAAATGTTTGTATTTACTCATTTATAGCACAATTATACTACAGATATGGAGTATCAGAATAATAAGAGGACACCAACGGTAAAAACTCAACATTTTTAAGTGACTGATATACATGTAATTGCACATTCTTTTCACTGACAGATATTGTGTTTGTGTATTAATTATACACAAAAATTAAAGTAAAATTTCTGTTTTATGTCCAAAGATATTTTAGACAAAATGGTTTTACTCGCAAATCAGGCCAGAGAAATATCAATGTAGCTGATGTCCATGACATCCCTGCTGTACAGCTTTAGGTAAATTGTGAAATAATTTTGCAAAATATTTAAATCCAAAGGAGTGCAGTGAACAACTTTACCTTAATAAGAATTTCTTGGCGTTGACCAAAGAGACATTTTCAGACTCTACGGCCGAGGTGACGCCATTGTCCCATCAGAGACCTTCTCCATTGAACACAGCAGCAGTTCAACGGGGGCTGAGTGACAACAGTAACTGGCTTACGAGATAAGTCTGTGATTATGTAACCAGGTAGGGCTGTGTTCCATGTTGTGTGTCTGTGGATTTTCACAGGCACATGGAGGCGCACAGGGTGTTGGCTGTTGTGTTCAGCTGAAAACTTGTTCCAGACACAGGCCGAAACTCACACTTTGTTCAGTGATCGCACGAGGAGGATTCATTAACATGTGTAAAGACTACAGGGAAGAGGAGGGAGGAGAGAAAGTACATCCACCAGGGATTAACCTGCACCGCAAACAACGATCACATTAGCTGCAACAGGTCATGTTGCACAAATGAAAATTGCAAGGGTGACATTTTTACATTTTTATTATCAAATCTTCCCAAGTTATAAAATGACTGTTGAGACACCTTCTGTTATATGTGTCAATTAGTGGTCCTCAACCACTGGGTTGGGGACCGTTATCGGTCCGTGGGTGAATTGGTGCCGGGCCGCAGTGAAATAATGTTTCCTTTTGCCCCCATATAGGATTCCATCATAAATCTGCCACAACTTGATGACCAGACCATGAAAATAGTACGAGAAATTTATATTTATATATTAATATTAAAGCCACAAAATACAGCATGACGGTTAATCCGCCAACAACACCTCCCATCAGGCCATTATTGGTTACATATTTTTTATATAGCAACTATTTTATTGAACAATAATCGTCCATTACTTCATTGCAAAGTTTTTCTTCGCCTCTAGTAACAATTGATTTTGTTGCTATATTTCATGGTAATCAACAGTAAAAAACTGGCTTTAACCATTAGAGATGATCGTGAAAACAGCCTGGTGTTGCTCTGACCTCCTTGTATCATTACAGCCCTGCAGAAAAGTTCTACAAAACAAGACATTGCATGGTTGGACAAGATTCCTTCCTCCTGAAATGTTACACTACACCATTCTCCCCCTTCTGAACTGAATTACCTCACTTTAGGTACATAATATGGGCCTGTGACATCAGCTTTACTTTCATGTGATAGGACTTCAATTCAAGTTCTAAACCAAGTTAAGGTAATTTACTCCTTCACCTGCAGATAGGTTTAAGAGGAGATGGTACAGTGTACAGTGCGGTGTGATTTAGGTGTGAGTCATGGAGACTGCTGTCTCCATAACCCAGTATCAGCTAGGATCAGCAAAGACAGTATCAACAAGGACCACAACCCACTATTTATTAAAATATTCCCGATTCAATGGATATTGGGCAAAAAAGAAACCAACTTTTAAACTGTTATAGTTGTGTATTTACGATTCCAAAGTCATATTTTTTACAGGGACCGACATGTTGGATTTCTGATAGTTATAGATAGAATTGTTAAAATTCTGCTCAGAAAATTCGACCATTAACTGTCTACAAGCACTTAATTCTACTCATACCTGAGCACTGTGTCTTTAAGAATTGATGGCGAAACCAAGTTACAGCTTGTTTTCTTAAGGAAAATCAAATTAAATCCCTTTAGGGCTCATCTGTGTCAAACATTTGTCTGGGTGTGGATGCGTTTCTCTGGATGTTTTTCACGGCTCACCATTTCAACACGTGCAAAGATACATTTACATGTGATTTTAATGTAAAACAGATTCAAAATTTTATGCTGCCACCTGCAGATAGAACAGTAGAAACAACAGATGTGTCCTGGCTCAAAGCACTACAGTAAATTCCATTTTTGTCTAAATCGGCTTCAAACCATGAGTCTGTAGTGACAACAGAAGCAGATGATCAAACACAGACACCTGTTTGGGAGTGACGACAACAACATGTGCTTTGCATATTTCTGACATGTCTCTGCTGTCAAGTGTCAAAATTTCTGGGTCACAGAGGGAGTTTGGACACGGTGTGATCCAGCCCACAAACATGTGACTCCGGCCTAATCATGTAAGCGCATTAGTATGTCTATGATTTTACAGGGTATTGAAACTCAGGGGGATGTTGTCTGTCAGGAAACTCTAATTTTCAGGTCGTACAGATGTCACGTACACACACGGGTGGTTCATTTACAACAC
Organism: Paraplagusia blochii; assembly: GCA_016785265.1. Classification (NCBI taxonomy): domain Eukaryota; kingdom Metazoa; phylum Chordata; class Actinopteri; order Pleuronectiformes; family Cynoglossidae; genus Paraplagusia; species Paraplagusia blochii. Next base: position 100,164 of record JAFBJS010057696.1, read on the forward strand.
AGTATGAGAACACACACCTTTGACTGAGGTACTAGTTGCAGTTCAAAACATTCCTACCATGTCTGTGAAAATTCTCATTCATCCATTCTTGATATCCAAAAAGGGTTTAGTTGTCAGCAACTGGACTTCTTCTTGGAGTTGAAAGACGTTTCATTCCTCAACTGAGGAATTTCATCATGCATAGGTCAAGAGTGACCTATGCATGATGAATACATCAAGAAGTCATGACCTACGACAACATCACTTTGGTACATGTGTCAAATTCAAGGCCCGTGGGCCAAATGTGGCCCACCACGGGAGCTAAAAAGAAGTCCTCAAGTGCTGCTGAATTTTTTTAACTTTTTAATTAAACAGCAATGGAACTTCATTAAATAATCATCAATTGCTGCCAGTTTTGTTGATTTGACCTCCCACTGGTGAAAATGGGTTGATAGCGTTGAATGAATGTAGACCAGGCATGGGCATGGGCATCGTTGCATTTGGTCTTTTAATCCAGCCCATCAAGTGTCCATTTTATTAAATATATTATAAATATACTTCTGAGAATTTGAGACTTTATTGCATGACTTTTTTTTGCCAAATCTTAGGACCTATTATGACCTGGTAGCCAGAACCACTTTCACACACCAGGGCTATTTACAGGCGGAACGACAGCATTCTAGCTTTTATTGCATAATTTCTACATGCATTTTATGTTATTTCACATGAATGTCCACATCTACTTCTACTCATACACCTTTGTCCAAAAAATTTCCTTCAACTCATACAGTGCACAAAATTCTCAGTTTCTAAGTGTAATATAGTAGCTATAGTAATTTAATATAGTAGCTATAGTAGTCAGAGTAAACTTTGCAACCTCTCATAAACATGAGTAAATGCATTGACCCTAAAGCAGAACTCAGTATCTATTTGCAATGCGGCACTTATTCTTCACTGAAGACCATTAAACATGATCCACATGAGGAATATTTTTAACATCTGCCATATTTGGAGACATTTGTGTTCATGACAATGGGAAAACCACACTGACATAGCAGAACATTGATTTGTTTTGCTGGAATCGTGTGGCTCAAACATTCCAACAGGAGTCACGTGATCACTCATGGCCGTGTTCGTCGATGACCACATTCAGTCGGGAGACAATTCATCACGGTTGACAAATATCTGTCCTACAATGATGTCAACATCATCTGGCTGGAAGCCGAGATGTAGACTCTTTGTCCATCAAACTCAGGTTTGTAAAGGCCTTCAGGCCCAGATGGAGAGAAAAGAGTGAACGGAGCTTGAAAGAACACATCAATACAATACGCAAATTCATGACCCAGATCTTCAGCCAATGAGTGGCAGCAAGTCAGGCAAATGCAAAGTTCAAGGGGTTAGATGAAAAGAAATGTATAAAAAAAACCTGTCAAACTAAGGCACGTGGGCCAAGTCTGGCACACAGTTTGATTATATTTGGGCCGAGAGAACATATTAAATGCTTTTACCGCCAGTTTATACCCTAGAGTGTGAAAATGTTTTGACTCAAAGAGTCAAAAATAAGAGTCCAAAATTTGAAATGAGGGCCAAGTCAAGAGCAGACAGGTACAGCATGCGGGAAGTCATACAATAAAGGCTAGAATGCTAAGATGCTTTTAGCATTTTATACATCACCTACTGGGGAAATATGGGCATGGCTAGAAAAAGACAGAAGTATAATAATAACATTAATTCCGAGTATAACTAAGAAAACTTTTGTGGACCAGATTAAAATGGCAAAAAGGCCCCGTCCAGCACTCGCCCCGTAATTTGTTCTAGGTCAGTTTTAGCCCTTAGATACTCACAAGACTTAAGACCTATCATCAAAAAACTAAAGATGAACAGACATAAAACACAAATACTACTGATGTGTGTTTTATTTCTAATTTAATTTCTCATGTGTTTATACCATGAAGTTTGGTTGTTACAGATAACCACAACCTCATCTTATTTTTTTATTATTTGAGATTGACAAACGTACTCTAAAGATGAATCCATTGATCATTCTCACAGAAGAAGTAAAAGCAAATTGTTTCACATAAATAACTCAACTATTACAAATACATGTGCAACCTTAATGCCTACACTCACTCTAATTTATTACTAATTTCATTCCCCACTCCAATCTTGAACATTCAAGCCCCTTTTCCCTCTGAGTGGACCTGGATATGTCCCCACCTTATCTACAGTCTTCTGAATGTGCCAACAAATATAGCTACACCAGGAGATCACACACCAAAGTCCTGCGAGCAGTAGAGTTATAAATCACACAAGACTTTGGTTTTTTCATCCACTGAGAAAAACAAAAACACAGTCTGAGCCGTTTGCTGTGATCTATTCTCTGCAGCCAAGAAAACTCAGGTTGCAACTGCTGTCTGAGGAAAGCCCTGATTTCACTGCTGGGTGAAACGACACTGTCATTAAAACTTAATGGTGTTTGCTGGAAACTCTGCACCATTCTACATTGTTTTCCTCACAATGGATATGGGAGTTCAGAGCTCATTAGGACACATGAGCTGCCCGTCACTATGAGACTGTGAAATAACTCTGCCGTGAGCGAATGGCAGCTCCTCATGATGGTGATGGTGTGAAACAGCCATCGCTTTTTTTTGTATGTATGTGTCAACAACCAAAGAGGCACAAGCTTCTAAAAACAGTAAGAAGAAAAACTATTATTTCTCTGAAGACTCAAGAATCACAGCAGAGAATTAATTCTAAAAACCTGTACGTACAAGTCTTCACCACAGTAATGGAGAGAGCATGTCAAAACTTCACCCTGCATCACTGTCAGACTGAAGAACACCAACTTAGATAAACACGACGTCTGCTGGAACTCTATGATTCAAGGGATAAAACAATATTCAAACTCTTTGGCCAAAGAATCATCGTCTATATTTAAAGATGGAAACATCCAACCAACTGAGTGCAGCTCCTGCAGTGAAGCAATAGTTTTACAACAAAGTGGACACTGTTGTTGTGATGTGACCACAAAAATATAAGGACGAATACATTAAGAAGTCATACATGTCATTTTGTCTTTTGGCTAATGACAGATTAAAAGTTCACAAAGAACAAACACAGACGCATAATATATAGAGTTAATGACTTTGTAAAATGCTTCATATATGCTTAATATATTGCATTACATGACATTTAATTTATTTGGCAGATGATTTTATCCCATAACAAAAAAGAAAAAGTACAGTCACTCAGTAAAAACAAAAAATATATATAATAAAAAATAACAAAAATAAATAGGTAAAAAGTAGAAAAGTAACTCACCAATAAAAAAGTGGGATTTATATTAGTTTGTTTTTAAAAGTAATTATCTACAGATAAAATATCCACAGCCACCAAGTAAAAAAAAATAGATGAATAGTGATAATACCTGAAAGTCATTAAAACAAACCCAAACTAACAAGTTTCGCCTTGTACGAAAATCTGATTGCTTAAGAAATTGTTTGGGAAGCCTACAAATACTTCAAAATTTAACTGCAAAAAAAGAAACAATTTGAGTTTGACTTTCTTTTTATTTATTTTTTTAACTAAATGTAAATTTATAGTTAGCTACAGGTTTTATTACAAATAATAAACGTTTATAGGGTGAATTCACTGCAGTTGTTGTCTTTGTGACCAAATAGTCAACTATGCCACGGTGACTAGAGCTGGGTGGGGTCTACTCGTAACTACGGTGAGATCGCAACACGAATTCGCGAGTGAAAACAGGACAAAAGACGAAACAGCGAAGAAGTTGAAACTTCAACTCAACACCAGTGATAAAGACGAGGAATTACAAATTCAAACAACCTACAGTCGAGCCCTGTTTGTCCCGGGACAGCTGAGTGGAAACTCCCACATCCAGATCCACCCAGTCGCACTTGTCAATCACAGTTCTCCGCCAAGTGGCAGACATAAATAACCAAACCATACACCTACACGTGGTCCAACAATAACAGAAACAACATCAAATGTCTTGTACCTAACTTCTCCACCAGCCTTGAGAACGAACACGCGAAAACAACCGTGTTTGAAAATAAGAATTCGCGTTTTTCTTACCGCCAGACTGGATCGAATCTCGCGGTGCTGAGCAGCCGTTGAAGCGTCTGTCAGCACAAACAGCCGTTAGCCGCTCTTCTTTTCTCTCCCTCTGTCTTTTCCTTTACTTTAATCCAGTTCTGTTTGAGAGGAAATGTCTTTGGGTCACAGACTCTTTGGTTTGACTTTGGTAACTCTACACGGAGACGTTATATCTCTGTCCAAGCTACTTATTCTGAACCTGTCCTACTGCAAACACACAGACGCAAACACTCTCCCATAAACACAAACCCGCATCTATAGGCCCCTCCCACTGGATGATATAGGCCCCTCCCACTGCACTATGCCAACACCGCCCACTTCCAATGAGCTGACAAGGCACAGCACGGGCGGTGCTATCTCCTCGTGCCCTGGGCGTGTTCCCCCTGTCGTGTACCCAACATATTAAAAGTAAAGAAAGAAGTATTTACTTAGATAGATAGATAGATAGATAGATAGATAGATAGATAGATAGATAGATAGATAGATAGATAGATTTCGGTCCTGTGAACTGAACAATACACTGTTTAATTACTATAGTCATGTTTATACTTATTTTGGTGAATTAGGTTGCTTATCATTTAACCAGCTTTTGTTGTTGAATAAAAATTAGATAATTGTAGCTGTCATTTTTAATTTTGTATGCGTGATGGAATATATATAAATTAATTTTATTTTTTTTACTGCCCTTCACTGTTGAAGTCAGATTGATAAAACCGATGGAAGTAAGTAAGGTTAATAAAGTACTTATGGACTATCTACATCTACTATTAACCCTTTGGTGAATAAAAATGTCGTATAACTATGTATTGTAATAGCGTTTTGGTGAAGACATTTTATTTGAATTACAAAAATACATATTATACATATATGTATTATGGTCTGTCATTATATGACCTCGTGCACGGTATGGACCGCATGGGCATTATTTATTAATTCACTCATTTGATCTCTAGTACTAAACTGGTCATAAATCCTTACATTGGTCTATGTTGACATCTAGTGGTAAAAAACAAAACTTCGGCTTAACCTCGTCTTACGGCCCATATCTATAAATGGTCAAATGATCACACATGCAAACAATTTTATTTAAGAAATCGGAGGCATAGATTGAATTGAAAAAATATGTCGAACTTTTTATGTAAATATATGCAAAGTATAGGATTGTCTTACTTATGAAACGTCCAGTTTACAAACAGGGTGGCGCTATTTTCACTTTGCACAACGAAGGCGACGAAGAAGAATTGTTTAACCCGGAAGTTAAATATAATAACAAAAAATTGCCGGGAATTTTCTCCTGCGGAATCGACTGGTCTTGTGGATTTAATATATTTTCTACATTAAAAATAGTCTGGCAGAGCAACATCTTGTGACATGGATGAGTACGAGGAACTGTTGTTCCGACAACAAGATGACTTTGAGGAACAATTCGCTGACGAATTGGAGGTTTTGGCTGAGATGGACGGTGGGTTCACGTTAACCAACTAGCCTTCATTTGTCACAATTCAGTATTTATTTTAAAATGAATCACAGATGAAAGTTAGCGATTGTTGACACATTATTTATTAAGGTTTTTATTTTACACTAAATTATTGTATTTCATGTTAAACACTAAAATATTTTAACCAGTGATCGTAATATTGATTCGTTTGTAACCCGTGTTAATATAAATACATACTAAATTGAATATGGTCCAGGAATGTACCACAAAGAAATGTATTTGCTATCAGGTTTTTTTTAAATGAAAGCCTTTGTTTACACTGCGGAAGTATTCTGTCCTGATTTCACAACTACCAACCAAATAATAGCTTATAACTGTTAAAACTATTTTTTTATTAATTCTGCTGTGATAATATTGATATTATACTTATATTTCACGTTCACTCTGTCCTTTTCTTTTTAATTGATGAGTTGCTTTATTATATTCATTTAATTTTTACTCTAACTTACTGTAATTATTGTGACCTTTTTTCTGAAATTGTAAGATGCTTAGGATTTATAATGTAATGTAATGTAAATAACTCAAACTTAAGGCCAATGATTGTTGTTGTTCAAATAGTCACTGATTCTTTGTGGGGCGGGGGGCTTGGTGATTAAAAAGAGCTGTTATGGTTTTGTATTAATTGCATCAACAGTAAAAATGATGATGTAACAATAAAACAAAAATGATTTGATTTCACATTGTTAAAAAGCATCACCTAAGTTAACTAAGACTGTTCGTAATCACTACCTATTAATGTGTTGTTAACAGATGCATCTCCCAAACCGCAAGTGCGTCAAAATCACCACAGAGGAGATGACATCTCAGATATAGAACACCTGCTGGATGATCAGCCAATCAGTGAGTTCTCTCAGATGTTATGTGTCTTTGGTTGTCCTGAACTTTGGCCTGAATGTGAGGTGTTGTCCTTCCAGCCCCAAAAGCGAAGAGGCAGAAGCAGGAAACAGGGGTGGTCAAGCGCCTCTTTTCCCAAAAGACCAAACCTACCCCTCAGGGGACTGACATCACACCGCCATCGTCTCCAGAGCAGTATGAACCCTCTCAGACTCACAGGTAGGAATGAGAGGAGAGAATGCATATTGGAAAATTTTAAGGAAAATGTTTAGTTGAGTAGATTTCACAAGTCAAGATGATGATATAATATATGTGTATATTTTTCGCAGGTCTGCTTCTTTGGACATCAGTGGATTCGCTACAATCCCAGAAACACCCGTCCGAGCCCCACCTGTAGTTGCACCGTCAGTGCATGCGCTGAGGCGACCTCCTTTGGAGGGAGACTTCATCACTGTCACAGACTCATCTGGGACACGGGTTTACCTGCGGCAGAAGGAAGACGCGGCTCCAAAGGTTTAACGTTAAACCTGGACTAATTCACTATTCTCAGGTCTGACGATCAACTTGTGATTTGTCAGTTTTAACAAGCTTACGTTTTTTTTAGGTGGTTGACACGAGATTGGTCCCTAACTCCCAGGGTTCATTAGGTCTGCTGACAGTGCCAATAAATGTCCTGAGAGAGCAGGAAGCAGAGAGGGTGAGTTACTGACTGTACGTTGCTGATGAACATTAATCCTCATACTGGACCTCAGAGGTCATGGTGGACTTTTGCATTTCTGGGTCATTTTGGTTCTACTAATTTTATTCTAAAATCTAAAATTTGTTTTCATATTTTGTTGTAGATATAATGGAAGCCGCGAAGTTGATCATACGTAGTTCATGAACCAGATATTTGTAATTCACAAAGTAACAGCTGGCAGTTAGTAGAAACAAGCATTTGACTTAAATTCTTGGACTGCACTGCTAAATGATGTGCATTCAATATTTGTTGAGGAAAGTAATTATTAACAAATTAAGAAAAGGAGGAATTAACAGTTTTTTCCCAAATTTTGCATGACCTATGTTTTTTTTATTGCACAGCGCCATCAGCAGGCCGTGGAGGAATCTCAGCGGCTTACGCAGCTGCTAACCAGGTAACACTGGAGTTATTTTTTACATTTTAATACATTGCAATAGTTATTTTTTATGGTCTCTGATTATTTCTGTCTGACAACAGCAGTGTTAACGATGTGATTGTTGAGCCTGAAAGCGAAGAAGAATCGAACAACAATAGTGAGGATGACGACGGGAGAACCTCCCGCCTGTGGGTCGACAGATTTTCACCTCAACACTACACCGAGCTTCTAAGTGATGATGTAAGTTCTGTATCCCGTAATTAACAGTAGTTCAAATAAAAATCTCACATCTGCAACGAAGAAACAACTGAAGAAACGTCACCGTTTCTGCTTCTCCACAGTTTACAAATCGCTGTCTGCTCAAGTGGCTGAAACTTTGGGACACAGTTGTCTTTGGAAAAGAGCGAAAGATCCGAGCACCTCGCACTGACCGCCAGCCTGCCAATCAACAAACTTTTAAACCAAATCAGAGCAACCAGAATCCAAACCGCTTCAAAACCAAGATAGAGATGACAGAGGAGATACTGGACGCTGAACTGGACCAGTACAAACGACCAAAATATAAGGTTTTCTGTCCGTTTTATTGTGTTAATCATGGATAAAATGTTAATGTAAATTTTATGAATTATTTCTCTTTCGCTAGGTTGCTATGCTCTCTGGTCCTCCTGGTCTGGGTAAGACAACCCTGGCTCACATTATTGCAAAGCATGCTGGGTATAATGTGGTGGAAATCAATGCCAGGTCAGTGAAGCCATAATCCAAAAACTTATTTTTCTTTCAGCTAGTCCCTTATTCTGGGGTTGCTACAGACAAATCTCACCCTATCCTTTGTATCTTGTACTTAAGCTCTACTATCTCCATATCCTCCCTCACTGCATCCATCAATCTCCTCCTAGCTCCATCTCCAGGGTCATTCTTCTACCAATGTATCCACTGTCCCTTCTCTGGACATGTCCAAACCATCTCAATCTGGCTTCTCTATCTTTTTCCCCAAACCTTCCTGTCTGTGTTGTCCCTCTAATCACCTCATTCCTGACCCTGTCCATCCATGTCTCTCCTAAAGAGCTTCTCAGCATCTGTAACTCTAAAGCCATGATCCAGAATAACTCAATAAAAAGTGTCAACATTGAACTGTTGTCTTCCGTCCTTTTGCTGCTACTGCTATTACTTTAGTGATGACCGCAGCGCTGAGGTCTTCCAGAAGCGCATCGACATGGCAACGCAGATGAAGTCGGTGTTAGGAGCCAATGAGAGACCAAACTGTCTCATTATTGATGAGATTGATGGGGCTCCTGCTGTGAGTTCAGGCAATCATTGCAAAGATGGATTAAGTGATGAATCATTTCTTATAGTGAAATCTGTTTTTTTTGTCAACAGGCTGCCATCAACATCCTGTTGGCAACTCTGAACAGGAAGGATGGACCTGGGGCAGAAGCTGCTTCAGAGGCTGCCAAGAAGAAAAAGAAAAAGGAGTCCATGCTGCTGAGACCAATTATCTGCATCTGTAACGACCTGTAAGAGACGCTGTGATGACCTTCAAAGCAAAACAAAAAGTTTCCACTTCCTTTGTTTCTGATCCTAATATTGCCGTGATATTTCAGTTATGTTCCAGCTCTGCGGCCTCTCAGGCAGCAGGCCTTTCTTTTGGCTTTCCCTCAGACTCAGCCCTCCCGCTTGGCACAGAGATTGTCAGAGGTATAAGTACAAACCCATTCACAGTCAGTTTCCATGCATAATTCCAAATATGTATCCCAGCCAATAACATTACAAATATAGGACTCACTGACTGAAAATCGATTTTTTTTTTTCCCTCCTCTCTAGATTTCACTTCGCCAGGGGATGAAGGCAGACACCGGCACTCTGATCTCACTGTGTGAGAAGACGGATAATGACATTAGGTCCTGCATCAACACATTGCAGGTGGGTACTCTTGGGAAAACTTAATGTCCTGAATATTACGATAGTACAGGATTTGATCTTGTCGTACTTGTTCCTCAGTTTCTTCACGGTCGCGGCTACAAACAGCTGGACCCCAGGACCATTCAGTGTCTCTCTGTGGGTCAGAAGGACCAGAACAAAGGCCTGTTCCATCTGTGGCAGGAGATCTTCCAGTTACCGCGTACTAAACGGTGTGCAGCATTTTGACGTACCTTTATTTTGTGGCAAGAAGTATCATTTTTGTTCACATCACATTTGAAAACAATTAGGAAACGTATTGGTGAGGGGTTTGAGGAGGCGCCAGGCTCAGGAGGAGGAGCGCAGAGGTTTCAGCACATTCTGCATTTGTCTTCTTCAAGTGGAGAGTATGAAAAGGTTTCTCAGGTACTTAACTCTTGTTTTAATTGCATCTTCACCAAAAAAGACATCAGAACAGTAGCAGATGACGAGTATATCAGGTGTAACATGGCTGCGCTTCCCCTCCACAGGGTCTGTACGACAACTTTCTGTCCATGCGTGTCAGAGACCCGCACATGCACAGTGTGTGTGACGCCCTGGAGTGGTTGGCCTTCTCTGACAGATTGAACCAGAAGATTCTCCACAATCAGAATTTCTCTCTGATGAAGTATCTGCCCTTCCTGTCCGTCACATTCCACTTCCTCTTTGCCCACACACATGTGCCACGCATCAGATATCCCCACAGCCACCAGGAGGTACAGCCAGATTAAACTGGATCAGCTGAGATTGACTGAGCTCATCCCTGAGTCATTGTTGTCTCCTCCACAGGCCAGTTCTCGCATCCTCAGCAGCAAGAATGCTCTTTCCTCCATGTTGGCAGACATCCCAGCATGCATCAGGAGCAGGATCAGCTCAATCACCCTGACTCTTGATATCCTGACACTTCTGCTCAACATCATCTGCCCCAAACTCAGGCCTGTATGTAAATATATAAAACTTGACCCGGGATTTAATTTGTTCTTGATTTGTTCCAAACCGATACTTTCTGAGCGTGGGTTGAGCTTAGACACATCTTGCTGTGTCCCATGGTGTAAACAGATGGTGAAGCAGACGCTGCAAAGCACAGTCACGACTGGTGTTCAGATCCGACTGTCATCAAACGACGTCCGTGGGGAAGTCGTTAATATGACAAAAAGTAAAACAGAAAGTGGAGGCAGTTTGACTACGTGAATATTTGAAGAGTTTAGGTGGTTAAAGCCAGTGCTGCCTTTGTTTTCTGCAGCACCGTCTCACATATATAGGACTAGCACTGAGTCCCACATGCCCCCCTTATCTGCCCCATGTTTACACATCAGAATAATGATTACATTGAATCTCTGGTACTATCTAGCCCAGGGGTGTCTAACTCAATTTCACAGCGGGCCAGAATTGAAAACGGGCATGAAGTCATGGGCCATACTCAATATATATTGAGAAATAAACTATAAACGTGCATGTTTTCCCTTCTCTCCGGATATGAAATAGTGTTTTTTTTTTTTTTTACGTGGATACATTGAATATCTGTAGTAACACATAAGAAATTGTAATAGAAAAAAAATCACATCATCATTGGTATTTGTTTTGTCTTCAGTCTCTATGTTGTCTTTTCAGATCATTTTAATTGTTAATCTTTTTTTTACAGA
>JAFBJS010057696.1:112011-128938 GCA_016785265.1 Paraplagusia blochii
TAATAAATTGTAATAGAAAAAAAATCACATCATCATTGGTATTTGTTTTGTCTTCAGTCTCTATGTTGTCTTTTCAGATCATCTTAAATGTAAATCTTTCTTTACAGAACAAAATGTATTTTGTATAACAAAAAGCATGCATTATTAATGAATCAAATTCTGAGAGTATACAAGGTCTACATACTGGTGGGTCAACTACAGTACACATTTGATTTTGGGCCAGATTTGGACCACGGGCCATAGTTTGACACCTGTGATCTAACCTATTCAATTGAATAAAGCACACTGGACATAAGTGTACTACTGGTGTAATGCGTAAATGATAACAAGCCTCTGCTCACTAGGTGGCAGCAACTCACACACTGGTTTGTACAGTTAAAAATAATACATGTTGACAATAGTATTTCAATTCAGGGGTGTGAATAGAACTCTGTCCCCCAGTGGTAACTTGACAGAAATTAATTGAGAATTGCTGTCCTAGTCTGAGGTATATCCTTCTGTTGTCCAATGTTTTTTTTTTTTTCTAGTTTACTCTGGGTGTCCCTGAGCCTGCTGATCAGGATCAGTCACGAAATTGCAGATGGTTTAATGTGTAGGTAAATGGTGTAACTTTTCCTGTGTTTGTTCCAGGTGAATCCACAGCTGTTCAGCAACAGAGAGAAGGAACAGATGCACGAGCTGATCAACACGATGCTGGCCTACAATCTGTCCTACAGGCAGGACCGCACACTGGAGGGACAGTACACTTACGTGCTGGAGCCGTGAGTACACACACTCACACAGACACATTCTGCTGCTGCTGCATGCGCTCACATGTGGAGCAGATGTGTGTAGGTCCTGAAGGTCATGAGTTCTGTCCACACACTGATTGACTCTGCAGGGAGGCTTAGTCGTTAATCTCCTTTACACCTCAGGTTGGTGTATCTGTGCAGCCGCAGCATCACCGCCCGATCACAGGTGGATGGAAAACATAAAAAAGGAAGGATAGGAATTAAACTAGGCTGAGTTGTGATTCAATCCCCACTGGATGAAATGTAAGACTTCAACATTAATCTACTGTAGAAAGAGCTGAAGAAGCTGAGAACATTGTCCGTGCGGTTTTTATCTTGAAAACCTCTGGATCTCTGTTGTCGCGACTGCCGAGGACACTGGAGGACGCTGGCCTTTGTTGTAGTGTAGGAGCAGGAAAACCCGGCCGGTGGTGTTTATACAATGGCAGCACGGTTGGAGGAGCAGTCAAACAGGCACGGAGGCTCCTTCCTGCAGGCTCGCTGTGACACTGTGCTGTTTACTACCAACTGGTGTCTGCCTCTGCTCTTGGCTTTACTGCTGCTCCTGCTGATCTACGCTTTCCTCTATCTGCCCTCTCTGGCTCACCATAACAACACTCTCTGATGGGTAACGACTGAAAACGCAACCCCATGTTCAATTTGAAATACCTTTAGAGGGACGCAAAGCGGAGACGCACTTTTTCTACAGGATGTGTTTGTATTGACTGGTGAAAGGAGAACAACCACAGGTCTACGCTCAAACTTTGGAGGATTTCTTAATGACTTTGTGACTGTTTGTTTGTGGTCATGTTGACCCTGAGTTTCTGGTTTGGTGCGTAATGATGTCACTGCACAGAAGATTTGTCAATATTTGTTGTGCTTATTTTGAGTCAATTTACTGTGTGGTCACTAAAACAGCATTAAATGTTGTTCTGTTTCTATAGTATTTAGAAACATAGCCTGACTATGAGGTTTACTTCTAATTAATACAAACTATGTAAATGACAACTGTAATTCAACTGAATTAAAGAAAAATACATTTTGTCCCTATGAGGAAAATTTAGAGATATGAGGAGCAGTGGTATATAAAACAACAGAGAGAGAGAGTCTTCTTTTCCTTTCGGTTTGTCCCCTTTTCAGGAGTTACCACAGAGAGTCAACAATTTCCATCTTCCCCTGTCCTCTGTATCTTCTACTCTAACTCTTACTACCTCCATGTCCTCCCTCACTGCATCCATCAATCTCCTCTTTGTCTCCTACCTGGTAGCTCCATCTCTAGGATAATTCTTCTACCAATGTATCCACTGTCCCTCTTCTAAACACGTCCAAACCATCTCAATTTGTCTTTTCAAGCTTTTTCTCCAAACCTTCCTGTCTATGTTGTCCCTCTAATCACCTCATCCCTGATCCTGTCCATCCTAGTCACCCATAAAGAGAACCTCAGCATTTTTAACTCCTCCACCTCCAGCTCTGCCTCTTGTCTTCTACCTATTCCTAGTGTCTCTAATCCATCCATCATGGCTGGTCTCACAAATGTCCTCTAAACCTTTCCCTTGACCTTAGCTGACTCTCTTCTATCACAAATCAGTGCAGAGAGAGAGAGAGTATTTACACAAAATATCAACAACTGTGAGCACAGTGGTAACATCTGGTGTACAGTGAAGCATGTGCGTTGAACTCTCACATTAAATCCACAAATATCCAGGCACCAACACTGTAAACAGTACAGCACTGCACAACTATATCCTTCATCTAAGCTTGTTTTTATACATTTACGATAATTAATATACTGGTAAAAATAAATTGATTTAAACACCTAATTACACGAGATGTTTGGTATGTATTTAGATTTTATAACATATTGCCCTGGGCAAAAAAAGTGCAATTCATGTTAATGATTTCAATATAAACAAATGATATCATCTTACTCTTCAGTATCAATTTCTCACTTGGTTTTGTTGGCATTGCCTTGATGAAAGCTATGCAGCAAAGAGACCAAAGATAAGGTTTATTAAATTGTATAGTAATAAATATAATTTATGTTCACACATCCAATCAGAAATATATACTGTATATTTTTGTATGCATGCATACACTGTTGCTAAGACATTGACCTATTTGTCATTTTAGCAATGAAACTTAAAAATCATTCACATTTAAAACGCTACGACATTTAAGTCATTTATGAAGCTTCCTTTTTGTTAAGTTTACTTAAAAACCAGGAATGTCAGGTCTTAACTTCTTCAGACATTGTAAACATAACATCTAATTGCAAAACCCAAATTTTGTGTTACTAGACGTACATTATTTGAGGAAAAAACGATTACATTTAATTATGTTGATAATGGGCTGATAATATCTGCCGACAAATATTAGAAACCAATATTAAAAAAATATTATTACTATAAACCAACAGTAAATAAAATGCTGTCAGGTTGGCCAACAGTTTCCATGAGGCCAATATGTGTGAACTAACTGAAACATTCTGCGTTTGTGTTTGTGAGTTGGATGAGGCTCAGAAATAAGAGGATTAAGGATTTATAACAGTGAGATTCAGGTTTTCATTAAACCAACCTTTTCCACTAAAATGGCGTGATTATTTTTTTTTTTTTTTTTACTTTTTCAGGCAGAAGTTTTTGAGTGATTTTTCTATAAATCACAGTTGTGTGAATATGACTGTGTCTATTTGTGTGCGCAGGCGAGTTGAGGAGGTGGTGAGGTTTCCAGGGCTGCCCCCCCATCGCCAGCTGACATATCAGGCCAAACAAACCATCAGCAGAGAGATGGAGCAGGAGAGGATGAGGAGAGCAGAGCGGATGATGCTGCAGAGAAACCCTGCAGCGGTGAGACTTCACATCAACGACAACAACACACACTCTCCATGATCAACGTGGAGGGGGAGGAGAATGTGTAGCAGAGTCGGCACAAAATCAGGTCGCTGCATTCGTGAATAATGTAAAGCTTTTTTGACTGGCCGTGTCTTCTTGGTGTAGAAAGAGGAACAGAAGAAGAGCAGCGGTCCAAAGCCCACCAGTAACCATCAGCAACGGCTGGAGAACATTGTCAAACAGAGCATAGTGGAGAGCAGGGTGAGTCCAGTCAAGAGCTGTCACTGTATATAATGGGGAGGAAGATTTTCACCAACTATTTTCCTCTTGGAGGAGTTTGTTTTTTTCCCAAATGTTTACATTTAAGTGATTCTGAAAAGGGTAAAGACTGTAGACCAGGGGTGGACAAATATTTTGATTCCCAGGCCAAATGTTTTTTTTTAAATAGGCAAGAAAATGCTAATTTTATCATAGCATTTATATATACTGAAAAGAACATGATGAAAAATAAAGACTCAAAGATATATTTAATAATCCTTGATGTGAAAGTTTCCTGGCTTGGTTTCTACAAGATTTTAGGTCAAGTCTCTGGAGGTCCTTTAGGAGACGAGAGAAGGTTCTGCGTTTTAGTCCCTGATGTAGAAACTATAAAATGAGGCTAATGACTGGTGGAGCGTGAACACTCACTGGTGAAGACGTTCTTGCAGAAATCTTTACTTACAAACTCTGTTGTGTCTGTGTGCCACAGCCGGAGAAAGACTTCTTCGGTCGGGCCGTCGCACCCAAACCTGAGCGACCACAGATAACCTCGGACACAGGTAAGACAGAGATGATGTCTACGGAATAAGCCTCCAGCTGCAGGAACCAGGAGGTGAATACTGACAAGTGTTGTGCAACACTCCCACTCCAGCTCCACTCCTATGGCAGACTGCAGGCCTGAGGAACTGGACTGTCAGCAATGCTGCCAGCATCATGTTGGCCGTGTCATATTTCACTCCTGAGCAGGATCCACAGTCTGCTAACTCTTACTCAAAAGTTAGACAAAAAAAACAAAGTCCACCCCCACTGTTCCCTTTGTGTGTGAAACTCTTTAAATCAAAGTCTAGGCTACGGTATCTCCACGGACACAACATGGCGATTGGTGTGTTTGCTGAAGACAAAACCAAAAACACCACTTATGAAAATGAACCACTTCCTGGAAATGTTCATCCAGGAAATTAAAACAGACCTGGCGAGAGATTTTTAGGTTAGAAAGGAAATCTCATTGGTGTTGACCAAAATAGGCTGTGTTCCCAATCCCTGCCCTCATTTCCCTTTTGATCACTCATTACATCAGTGGTAAAACCAACCACTGGGCCAGGGATCGCTACCGGTCCGTGGGTGAACTGGTGCCGGGCCTGAGTGAAAAAATGTTTCCTTTTGGCCCCATCTGGCTATTACTTCCACTTGATCTATACCCATATAAACAAAAGATCTGAACAATAGAATGGCTAGGATTCCATCATCAATAATGCAACTATATTTGATTAGGAAATATTTTCTCAGTGAAGACAACAACAATAAACTAAAAATGACGCAGAGTCATTGATACAAGAACATTTATTGATACAAGATAGTAACCTTGTTTACCGGTCTGGTAGCAGAAAGTTATAGGCTGTGTGCACTAAATTAACCATAGATGAAGTTTGACAAAGAGCGTATTTACATAATTGGTTTTTGAGGAAACTATTACCTCTTAAAACATGTATATTCTATATGTACATGTATGTTCATTCATTATATTGGTAGATAATGTTTGAATTTAACCTGATTTAAGCAGCTAAAGGATAGAAATGTTTCTCTAGCAGGGATATAATCTTAGCATCCTACACCCTTTTATTCTTAAATAAGTTTTCAGTTTTTTATTCAACAAATCTTTTCAATGTCCTTATTTATTTACTGTTAACCTTTAGAACGTATAATGCGGAATATACATGTCGTGGCCATTTTTTACCTTGCTTTAGCTAACTTATGCCTAGCTTTTCTCAACACAATATCTTGCCTAACTATTTGCCACACTGACTGGGCAAACATTTATCCGCGTTGTCATTAAAATTTAGATATGTTATTTTGTGGGGGGTTTTTTGAGTAACTTCAAGTTCCTTCTTCCTGCTGTGTGACCCATTTACCCAAAAAGAACAGCTGATAATTTTCTGTTATCACCTTTGAGTGAAAATAATTTCTCCCACACACAGGTCTGATAAAATGCAGCCATTTCCTTTTATTAATTCAATGTAACAGCACTTTTTGTTTTTGCTCCAGGTGAGAAGAGTGCAGTTCTGGCCATGGGTCGTGCAGTGGGCAACAGCGACGTGTGGTTCCGCTTCAACGAGGGCATGTCAAACGCCGTGAGACGAAACGTCTACATTAGAGAGCTTCTGTGACACTTATCATTGTACGAATGTTCCTGTTCTCTACTGTTCTACGTCCATGTCTGAAAATCCCGCAATCCATGTGAAAGTCAAAACGGTCATTATTTTTGATTGATAGTGTAAAGAGCCAATAAAAACATGGGTTTGTTGAACATTTTGTCCTCTCTGGAGTTTTACGGTCAAACACTCGTACTCTCAACACAAAACAACAGCATTCAACAGTGTAAATAATAAATAAACAACATTACTAATAACTCACGAGTCTGGGGGAGTGAGTGTGACTGTGTAAAGGAGAGTGAGTCGTCTAGTTTTTTTTCTTAAAGTGTGGTTTGATTTGTGTGTGCTTGCGTACGTGCGCGCATGACATCATTAGAGGATCACACATTTGCCCTTTTCTACCCAGGGGTTTGCTCTCATCAGCTCTGGGTTGAGGAAGGGATCTTCACAAACACAGCCCTCGATCCACTTCACCAGTCTGTGAAACACAAATGCACCATCAGCATGAATCTGACCCTCTGCACTTAGAGAGCTGACTGCCCGTGTGAGCGCTTGTGTGTGTCTGTGTGGATGCACTCACTCAGTAACAGTAATGGAAGACTTCTCTCTGTTGATGGCCAGCTGATACTGGAGACTTTCCACTTCTCTCCTCATCTGTGGGACATCCAATTCATCCATGATGTCACAACTGTTGACAGAAACACAAAGTTAGATTTTTCTTCTTTCTTAACATTTTTTAGGAGTTAACTGTGACCCAGCAGAAGGAAACCCTCAATGAGACTACAATCAGTGACAAATAAGTACGCCGCTTGTATCCGGAATCGCGTTCTTTCAGTCATGATTCAAAGTTCATGACCATAGGTTAGAGTTGGAACAAGTAGTAGTTCATTTAAACCATGTCACATATTTCTGGCGTTTTTAACAAATCAAAAAGCATTTCCACATTCCTATTTGTTGCATTAATAGATTATACAAACTTGCTGTTCAACAACAGCTAAAAAGTAGTTTATGGAACACAATTTTCTGTCCTGTCCTATAGGACATTTTAATCCAGATTACACCTCAAACATCTGAATCATCTTTATCTTTATACTACAATGTGGGCGCTCAGATTGCTTTTGGGAGGATAATATATATATATATATATATATATATATATATATATATATATATAATTGAATCAGTGACAAATAAGTACGCCGCTTGTATCCGGAATCGCGTTCTTTCAGTCATGATTCAAAGTTCATGACCATAAATATATATATATATATATATATATATATATATATATAATTGCTAATATCCTTTTTTCAAGTTTTATATACTTTACTAATATAAAGAACAATGTATATGCGTTATAAATATAAAACTATATATACTGTATATTTAAAGCACCAGCTTTAGAATTATGTAATAATATAACCTGGTCAGGACAATAAAATGTGAACAAGTAATTTAGTTAAGTTGGGTTAATGACTAAACAAATAATTAGTATAAGGACACAATCCGCTGATTTAAGAAGTTAACTACTGCTTAAGAGATTTAAACTAACTTTCTTATCCTAATTTATGTTTTTGTTATTTAATATATATATTTCCATCTTTCCATTTTTACTTCCTTGGGCTTTGATAGGAGGAATGAGACCTTTGGATCATATCAATAAAAACAGTGTTCCCCAACATTTTTTACGCCGATGACAGATTAAATGTCTCGTACTATTTGTATGGACCGATCATTAAGTTATGGTTATGAGAAAATATTTCCTTATCAACTAAAGTTGCATTATTGATGATGGAATCCTAGCCATTCTATTGGTCAGTTCTTTTGTTGATATGGGTATGGACCAAGTGGAAGTAATACTCAGATGGAAACATTATTTCTCTGTGGCCCGGCACCAATTCACCCACGGACAGGTAACGGTCCCCGGCCCAGTGGTTGGGGACCACTGAATAAAAAAATTTAAATTATGCATGTAAACTGTAATAAAGTTCAATGGTTTACTTCATAGAGAAATTAGGCAAACTACACCTGAGAGCAAAATAAAGTAAGAAAGGAAAATAGTTTTTCCATGTGCTGTGTCAATGATTTACAACATATATGCAATTTATATAATACATAAGGCTGTGAAATAAACATAATCTTCACATAAATAATCTACTGCAGCCTCTAGATCACCACAGTGTGTCCTATTTTAGCACATGGAATGAATGATGTTCCGTAATTGGTAGGTATTAATACTTTATTCCATCAGCTGAGGGGAAATAACTGTGTAAAGTTGCTGCCTTCACTGACTCTTACACTTGTAGTTATGGTAAAGTGTGCAGCCCCACCCTGCCACAGCAGGACAACACAGAGTTGAGGCCAACCCTGGACCAGTTTAGTCCTCCCTACTGGAAACTGTCTCTGCCTCCTCCTCCTCCTTCTACCCTCCTGCTCTTCCTCCACCTCCTCATCTCTTAATGGATCTAAGTAGGTCGGCTGCTTTCCTCCACCATCCTCCCCATCCTGCTGCACCTCCATCATCCAGCTGTTCTCCCAAACTAATTCTTAAAGCGTCGTTTTAAATATTATATATAAATATTGTTTTTAAAAAAAATAAGGTTTTGTCTGTCGCACTGAACACTTCCCTGGTTTACCGTCAGCCAGTCAAACAGCCAGGCTGTTGTCTTCTGTTTTCTGTCCTGTTACATGAAGCTGTTCCGTCTCTGACATGAACACCATCATGAAGCAGGACGAACGGAGCTGACGTAAATAACACGAGAAAATCTGGTGTCGTGACTAAATGGGGATGGAAACACAAACACGCACCAACACCACCACCACCACCATCATCCTTCTCAATACACCACCACCACACCAGCAACACAGCTTACCGTCAGGCCGACTGCAGTCGTTGAGTAGCGATGAATCGTTTTCTCTGTAGCCGTCGGATGAGAACGCAGATTGCGGTTAAAGATGCGAAGAGAGCCGATCGTTATTGAGTGGAGAACAAGGACTTTAACCGGCAGATGAGTTCGGAATTAACCGAGGGGGAGGAAGGAAAAGAAGGAGGCGGAGGTTGTGTATATGCGTGTGTGTGTGTGTGTGTGTGTGCGTGTGTGTGTGTGTGCTCAGGACACTCCCCTGCGCTCCGCTCTCGTAGCGACTGGATGCGGGAGTCGCAGGGCGGAGAGAAGCCGTTCCCCAGTCTGCTTTGACAGGCAAATGAGATTCGCGAGCACAGGGCGCACCTGTATGGAAATCCTCGCGGTAGAGGCAGGTAACACACAAATGTGAAGGAAGAAAGGAGAAGTCGAAACGGAAAAAGACTCCACTGTTTGGTGCTCAGAGAGAACACCTCTACAGACAATCCCTCAAATAAAAACTACATATACTGTATTTTCACTATAAACCTTTGATAAAACTACTTTTAAATTAGACTACTCTACCTTTATTATTTCTCAGTGGTGGCCTAGTAGTCAAGGAAACGGACTGGGGTCTGAAAGTTTGAATCCAACAACTGCCAGGTTACCACTGAGGTCCACTGAGCATGGCACCATCACTGTTCACGTTGGTGATGGGTTAAATGCAGTGGTGTGTATTATAATGTCACAATGACAAGGAGTTTTTTTTCCTTAAACTAACAGAACAACAACAAATGTTCCTTCATGTTAGTCGACCAGTCCTGGTCCATGGGTCACTTGGTACCAAGATTAGTCCAAATAATTCCTTTTTCCAGACTTTAATACTAACATCAAAGAAGACTAGCAGGTATTGCATTTTTAAAATATACCATTCTTTAACACTTTTTTTAGTATCAGTTGACTGTATCATCTGTCAACATGGTATAGAGCATGGGCAAACTAAGGCCTGGGGGGGCAGGCGGGGTACTGTTGGGTTTTTCAATCTGGCCCGCCAAACTTGTCCATACTAATAGTTTTTATTATCATTATCCTACTGCCTTTTCTTTGCGGTGCCCATATTTGCCCAATGTATCAGACATGGGCAAAGTTTTTGACTCGCAGTCCCCAATTGGTCCTAAAAAAAGGACCCCACTCACTGCTCCCCAAGCGCTCAAAGCTGCCCACTGTCCACTTTGGTAATGGCTTAAACACAGACGTCGCATTTAATGGTGTGGATCACTATGTCACAATGACAAAAGTTTCCTTTCCTTTCTTTGGTTTTAACAACTGCACATATTTGGGCGTGACAAAGCAACATGTGTTTAAACTATTTATGTATTAGTTATAAGTAGATTATTAAATAGGTATCTATAAACGGCTGGAAAATATTGAAATTATACTTTAAAACACATAAATAGGTCCCAAATATCCCTTGACCACCATGTTAGCTACATTGATAGCTGTAGTCCTAATTACTGCCCTGCCACTTGTAATGCTGAAATTAAAGCCTCCACTATAAAATATGTTTTTCAACTCTTGTGATGTGTAAATATTGTCGTTTGTGTTGATTCGGTATAACACTGGAGCTTGGACTATCTTTTGTAATCAAAAAATGAATAAGCTTTAATTTGGATTGTGCCGTGCCTCGTATTTCGCATTTATGCCTCTATAGGGGCGCCACACCTGAATAAACTTTCTGTTTAATGACGTAATAAAAACTACAAACCATCCATATTATAGCTTAACGAGTCTCCAAACAATTTTAATGTCTAAAAAAACACACAAGGCACAGTCAAATAATAGCAAGGAAGGTTTTCATCTTGAATCGTAAAGGAAAAAATGCTATTTACTCACCAAATTCCATCCTTTTTCTGAAGAAGCGTTCAATTACACTATTGTTAGGTTTGAAACACGTCCTTTTTCCAAGAGCGCCCGGCTTTAGTTTTAATTCACTCGTATTAACTTGAATTCAACTATATCCAACGGTAAATGTTTTCGCGCGTCTGGCGTTGCTAAACGCAATTAGCCTGGTTCTTCGCTGCTGCCTTTTTCACCATCCAATCGAATCCCCGTCGCTAGTAATTGACGTTACGACCTGGTTATAGCCAACTGTTAAAGTATTTTGGCCACTAATTTAAAATGTGGGGCGCCGAATCCTGAAGGCAGATTTGTGTGACACTTAGCAACACAGCTGGTGAAAGTAATTGGATAAATATAACACTTACGCGTACCGACCGGAAGTAGGTAGCTAAAGGTTTGGCTGTGAAATGATAACATTCGATTCTATTTAAAAAAACTGTATTCATGGACAGATGAAATAAAATGCCAAAACTGAAGAGATAAGGTAAAACGTTACAACACCCTGTACAGTTTTTTTTCCACAATGTCCTTAAAACATTAGAGAAAATACACATATTTTTTTGCTGTGGGTCGCATCAAATTCAAGGCCAGGGTGGCAATTCCAGCCCACAAAATCATTTAGCATGGCCCACAGGAGCTTGACAGGTTAGAGCAGAGTTTCATAACCTGATGAATTAAAATGTTTTATTACACAGCAAATAATTTTTTATAACTAATTAAGTATTTATTAACAACAGTTAGATGTATTAATGTTAGAGTAGTGACATCTGTACAGTATTCCATTTACAACCAGCCCGCTCGTAAAAATAAGTTTGACACCGTACTGCAGGTGAACAAAATCATTCCAAAGAACTGAATATTTGACCCATAGTACAGTTCATCAATAAAAATGTGTTGTGTATAGAAGTAGTTAACACTTTATTTATAAATCACATTTTGAATGGTTTGACAATACATAACCAGCAACCATTTATAACTGGATAACAGACAAATTTAAAGTGATGTACAATGGAAGACAGCCATAAAAAATATCTAATAACTTATGGCTTATTTGTCTTTACAATATTCTATAAAACTATAGAATATTCCATAAAATATACAGTTATAGCAACATTACAAATTACATCATGGAAAAATAGTATTAATCACAGCATTTAGGGCGATAGTCAGTTTCTAAACTGCACCACATTCACTCAACAGCTGGAGGTCCAGACGATCGTCTTTGTATAGTGAGGAATAATGCAATCTGAAAAAAAAAAAGGAAAGTTCAGACAACGTGGCACTGGGAATATTGTGGATTGTATCCCATGCAGATGGCCTCAGATAATTAAAAAGTTAGAATCAGGAGCTGGTTGCTCTCATATGAGGTGTCAGAAAAAGGTTTCATCAACGGCAGCATCATACAAAAATAAAAATATGAAATCAAACTTACCAAGCACTGGCCAGATGCAATCTCCTGTAGTCTCTGCAAAAAGCAATGACTTGTGAACTTCAATTTCACATAATTTTAATGTTATTCTTAATTTACAACAGTGGCCTCAGAAGAAAAGCTAGAATCAGGAGCTGGAGATCAACTCTCATAGAAGGTGTCAGAAAGTTTTGTCATCACAGGCTTCCACGATTTTCATAAGAAGTCTTTTATGAGTACTCACCAGTTTATTCATGCAGTCTTTCACACAATAACTTGATTTCTAGACTTGGTCAATCTGAAATGAAAAAAAAAACGGTGAATTTTTTTTAACATTCTATTTATTATACTAGGGACAATATATTGGGAGGATGTACTCACCACTTCATATGCAGAAGAGAGTCCCTCCTGTTACTGCTTTATGAGTAAAGCATCAGTGCATTTTAACCTGTGGACATATTTTGTATAATTATTTTGAGTCAAGTTTCTATTTTCACAAGAAAAAAAGTGAAATCAAGGCCTCAGGACAAAGAGAGAATCAGTGGCTGAAGATCAGCTCTCATAGTAGGTGTCAGAAATTATAAAGTTTGTCATCACTGGCCTGAATTCCCTCAAATCCTGAAGATCTAGACTCACCAGCCTCTGGTTTTAACGAGCTTCACTTCCACATGGTACCAGCGCCATCATGGCGTCTTCGAGTCGGACTTTCTTGACCTGTTCCAGGTCTTTAGCTCCAGTTGTGTCTCCGCTTCTTCCTGTAATATCACCCAAACGTCACTAACGTTAACATAGGAGTAAAGGGGCATCTCTTAGAAAACAGTGGACTGCAGTCGCGTTGCTTCGTCCACGTGTGGATCAGGGCTAGGCGGCTATGGCAACCCGTCCACGTCTTAAACCGAACTTAACTTAATGTACTCACCATTTCCTGCAGTTGTAAATAGGTAGAAAATACAATGGCGTTCGTTTGTTGGGCCTGTGTGGGTCGTAGTGATGAAACTAAAAGAGGAAGAACTCCACGAGACATCATGACGGCAGTCTTCACCATTCAGTTAACAGCGAGCTAAAGAACGAGCACAGCGACAAACGAGGTCTTTTAACAGGAAGTCCCGCCCATTAACAAAAATGAAAACTTCTGATTGGACATCGCTTCTCCTCTTCTGAACAATTCTTTCTCCCTTGCAATATGAACTCCGCCGTTTTTATTTCATTAATAATTCTCATTTTGTTACTCGTTAATTCATTTTTATTTTATTCGTAGTTTTTTGAATAAAATAATTATAACGTAATCAGAAATACTGTACAAAAACAATTAAATTTAACTAATAAATATAAGCTTCTAGTACATCTAACATATTTTAAAAATTGTGTTTTTGTGTATTTAAAATCAATTAATGTACTTTCATTTTCAGGCAATGGGGGCTTAGTGGTTAAGGAAGCAGACTTGCATCTGGGGGGGTTTAGATTAGAGTCCACCAACTGCCAATTTACCAATGATGTCACACATGGAAAAGTAACATGTCTTTGTTGTTGTTTTAAGCCATTATTCAATACCGTACATTTTGGGTTCTTTTTCTTTAACTGATGAATGAATGGCCAGACATTTCATTATGTTTATTGTACACATTTATTCTGGTCACGGCTGTACAGGAACACAACCTTCACTCAACCGGGGTACAGGAGCCGTCACAACAACAGCCAAAATTCAACCATAAATTTTCACACACGATCAGCTGACCTCCAATTGTTGCCATAATTATTATTAATATTTTATTATTCACATAGAACACACGTCTCTCAAATATATCTTTGTTTTTCAAGAGCAAAAAAATACAAGTAGACTCTTCAACCGGATAAACACTGGAAATGGGTGAAGTGTCCAGACTACAGGGACAACGAAGGAGCTGAGGAGGTGAAGGAGGAGCAGGAGCAGAGCCAACTTATTACAGCTCAGAGATAGGCTCATCCAGGCTCCAACCGGACTTCTCAGCTGGAACGGAACGACTAAGACAGGGCCATTTATTTTATTGATCATGTTGCAAAGTAGTCACAACAAGCTACAATAGACATTATAGACACAGGAATTGTTAGGAAAACAGAGAAAACTCTTTTCTTTTTAGATCAGTGGTGGAGAAAAACAAAATAAAAATACTACCAAGGCACAGAGAGATGCAGACGTACCAGGGTTAGGGCCTTTAAATAAATACATACAATTCAGGTAAATGCGGAAGACAATAGATTTGCAGATTAAAAGGCAATGTCACTAACAAACACTAGAGGGAGCTCTACATAATTAAATGCCAGGCATGTTTTAACTGTCATCTGGAAGTGTAGTAGAAATCATTAAATTATAGGATAAAAAATATTGTAGAAGCAGGACGAGGGCGTATATCATATCAGTGTGCTTTCATATGTGATTCAGAATGTAAGAGTGGGTCATTTTTATTTAAAGGATGGAATAAACAAGATACCTTACCAAGAATGTTGGAATGTCATAAGAAATCAATATATTAAATAAAATATTGATTTGTCTAATGTGAATGTACTGAAGTTACATTCAGGCTAGGGTGGGAAAAAAAACAATGTTAAGTTAAAATAACATGAGAATAAACCATCAGTATCAAATATTAAATTTAAAAAAATGCTCCTTTTTTATGTACCTGCCTGTGTTCACAAACTTAAGTGAAATATGCCAACAAATACAATGTTTTAACAAAACTACTACAGAGAAATTCACAAACTTGTTGATGTAGGGGGTGCTACTGAGTCAAATGTTTTCTTATGTGGCATAGTTAAGCTTCTAATTTGGTAAAATAAACAAAAAAAAATGTTTTTATGTATTAATTTATTTGCCATGTTGACAATGTGAATTTAATAATGAATCTCACACAGTGCACATTTAAAGTCTTGTAGATGAAGCTTTTTTTTTGCTGCGCAAAATGATTCATCTTCTGTGTATTTTATTGTAACTTAGTGAGCATCTCAGGATTTAGCTATCGAACAAATTGGCGGACATAGACGTGAGCATCAGCAGGAGTCGCGCACGCACAACATTTACAACAACAACAACAATAACAACATGAACAGAGACGATACACAACTCAAAGTGTAGGTACCCACAATCCTTCACTAGAACAGAAAAGGAAAGGAGGCTACAATTCTTCTGGAAAATTGCATCCCGGTGACATCAAAGGAGCGGGGCCGGCTGGAAAAGCGCCCCACTTTCTCGTGTGCTTTTATAAAATCCCCTCCAGCGTCTCCACTGTTTGCATCTGGTGTACCTAGTTATAGCTGTCAGTCAACTAATGTGCTTATCCTTGTTTCTCTGTCTGACCGACTGCAGCAGCGTCTTTCTCCTCAGCACATTCTGTAGTGAGTAACAGTAAGGTGGAGGAAGATGATTGTGCTTCTCAGTCCACTCTGACGGCCAATGTCAGGTGGTTGTGGGTGGTAGTGAGGGTGATGGTAAACACAGTTTGAGCGCAAAAGCAGCCTCCTTGCTTTGAAAGGCATACTACTGCTACTGCACCTCATGAAGACGTTTCTTCTCAGCGGACTATATAGAGACACATGAGGAGCACCAACTGCTCAATCAAACACACACTCACAGCCCCAGCATCGAGCCTCAGGAGGACCGGGCCGTCTTCATACACCTACACATGACGAGGGAAACGGACGCAGAGCCAGCTGGAATCAACACGCTGGCGGCGGATCAGTCCAGCATTGCGTCCAGTTGGTCTGCCAAGTCGTCAAACATGCTGCCGATGTCGTCCAAGATGGAGACGGTTGCTTTATTGCTGGAAAGGGACGAGAAAAAAAGAAAGGGTTTTAGCTGTTAATGAGGCGCAGACTTTCACAGGTTTTTTTTCAACAGCTTCTTGGGAATATTATATTTAAACTCAGATCTGATGTTGAAAGTTCTGTAAAAACTCTTAGATCAATTTTATACATGTTTTTGTCACAAATAATGTTTAAAGAATAATTTTCTCCGGCTGCTCATCAACATCAACAGCCCTGTCTGTCCATCCATCCATCCATCCAGCAATAAAAACCATAGAATATACAGTAAGTGAATATTTTTATGTATAAGTTCTATGGGTTCTTCTCTTCACTTCAATGACCGTTAAGCACAATACACCTGCAGTAGTTCCTGACCACCTAGAGTGCCTCCTCACAGAGTGTGTGACTAAACATCTGCATCTCAGTGACCTGCTGTGTTGAGCAGCAGTTGACTGACTGACTGAGCTGCAAGTCAAGACACTAAGCAGCTGCTAAACAGCAGCTCTTTCTCTTTATTGCCTTGTTGAACACAGATGCCTGGTGCAGTAACTACGGTGACACTAATAAATAACATAAAAAAGTTAACGCTTGAATGTAGTGACAGAAAAGACTCCATTACTATGTATTTTATTACAAATAAATATGACGTAAAAAACAAAAAAAAATGCATTGCGCCCCAATGCCCAAAATTATTCCCTAATCTTTTTTGCGCCACAGACCCGTTAAATGTCTCGTAGTATTACCCTTCCCTTAATGAAATTAAATTACCAGTGTTGAAATATTTTCTTACCTATAAAATCTTCCTACCTGAATTAACCCTAACACAGACTTTCCCAAGTGCACGCAGCCTATAATTTTCTCCTACCAATCTAGTAGGATACAAGGTTAGAATCTTGTATCAACAACTCTACATCATTTTGGTTTTATTGTTGTTGTTTTCACTGAGAAAATATTTCCTAATCAAATATAGTTGCATTATTGATAATGGAATCCT
>JAFBJS010057696.1:136056-158320 GCA_016785265.1 Paraplagusia blochii
ACAGGCATAAGAATGAAAAAAGGAAAATACACAGAAAATACAAATGAAATTGGTATAGTAAATAGAACAGACATAACACTGTTATATCTGTTGTCCAAAAACAAGCAGACCTTTATTAAATGTACATTTTATTGACACATTTAATGAGCACTAATTATTTAAAGCACGTCCATACTTCACAGTAAATGTGTGAATCATGTTTACCAATTCAATGTATTTATAACTAGTTTCAGCTCGGTGTTTTTAGTGTTTAGTTTAGTTTAGTGTTGTTTTAAGTTTAGTTTTAGTGTTTAAGATAAACACGTTTGATGCCTTTGGATGTTTAATCCAAACCATTAGGTTGTAGTATAATGTCCCATCAGATGTCAGTTTTAATTCTTTTAAATGTATATATATATATATATATATACATATATATATATATACAGTATATATATATATAGTATATTTATACTGTATATATATACTGCTAAGAATTTATCAAAACATCTCTATTTTGTCCTAAATATTGAATGACTTCATCCCAAAAGCAATGCAACTCTCTAGTTGTTTTAGAAGACATGAGTGTTCTTACTGGCTGACTGCTCAACAGACTGTGACTGCTCCAGGAGATGTTCCTTGGCTTTAACTGACTGGGAAAGCACAGTGGCCAGAAGCTAGAACCCAGAAAACACAAAGGGTAAAACCTCACTCTCTTGGAGAAAGATTCACTGATATATAGTCGAGCAAAATGATTGAAAGCAGTGATGCAACTCAGCTCAGTGCAAGTGTTACGGCTTGTGACCTTCCTTTAAGAAAACAAATACATCCTAAAAAAGAACACTTCACTACAAGTCGGTAAAAGTATCACTCAATGATAATAGAATCTCTCAATGATAGAAGCTTTTATCTGGTGATACTGGAGGAGAGGTGCAGACACTGACAACTCCAGGATTATTTTCACATTCGGATGTGAACAGTGTAGATAAACACAAATATTTGTGGCATTCAGTCTGTCTATCTACTTCATTTCTCACCTTCACTCCTTCAGACTGTGCATGCAACCCTGGGGCATTAAGGCCGTGTGTGTTGAGCCCTGGTGTGGGTGCAGGCTGTGGACTGGGCGCCGGGGTGGTCAGAACATGTGTGTTTCCAGAGCTGTGCAGGCTGCTGGATGACCGAGCACTGCCCAGACTGCCTACACTACCACTGCGATCGCCACCTTCACACAGACACACAAATAGGATGTAAGGACGACTGCAGCAATTTTTTTTTCTTGATTTTTCTAAATAACAACACAAAGCTGGGGTTTTCACCTGCCAGTGGTTTGCGTAGAACCCAGATGTCCTCACTGGTGCTGCTTGGTTGTCCCAGGGTGGGAGAGCCCTGAGGGCTTGGATCTGCAGTGCGGGAACCTGTCCCCCCCAAATACACACCAGAGACACAGATATATGCAGAAAGTGTTATACAATAAAATCAATCATTCAAACAAATACCTTAGCTTTACGGGTTCTATGGAAACTGGCAGATGTCGTATCATCATTCTCACATACATCACTAACAATCACCCAACATTTTCCATCCATGATCTGACTCCTTATGGTAACAATGATGATAATGTACTTTAAATAAACCACAACCCCATTAGGTTCTATTAATAACACAGGTCCATATATTTTAATAATATGAAATGATATATGTTTGCTTGCTGTGTTGTTTTGTTTATCAATGTTGAAACTAAATCAAGAAAAATATGGTGCAGAATATTCCTCAAAATAGTCCTCATAGGTATTACTTGTGAATAAAATATTTGAATAAAAAATACTGAAAATACTTGAAAGAATATTATACTATATTGAAATATGCCATGGGAATCCCACAGTTATGGCTTCCACAGAGTAACACTGTCTATTTCCTTTGTTTTGTTTAGTTTTGCATTGTAAACAAATATAGCCATGGTTTGTCTTCTCTCCAGTCTTAATGCTATGGGGTCCATATAAAAATAGAGGCATTCAATGCAATTTGTATAATAATTGTTCAAAGCTTAGACTGTCTTAAAAATAACTTAACTTTGGTGTAACATTTCCGTTGAGGTTCATGTTCACGTACATCCCAGTAAACAGCAGAGGTGATTTGCTGCGAATGCCAGTTCTCTGAGGTTTCCTTTTTTCTATCGCTTTTTCATCAAATATAAAATAATCTTCAGTCTGAACATTGCCTGAACATTTTCTCCTACTACAGAGGACCAACAATACAGTAGATCAGAACTGTCCAAGTGTGTCTGTATGAGGTACTGACCCAGAGTTGACACTGACTCTGCCAGGCATGTGCCCAACAACATCATTCTCAGGACCAGCCTAATGCTGAGCACAGTTAGACTCAGCAGTGGGCAACTATTCCCAGCAATTAGGCTCACAGGCATGAAAAGTCCAGTCAGATGCATCCCACATAATACAGTCCAATCAATTGTTCTGGAACACAGGCAGCTATAAAGTGTGTACTTATTTTGCAATGAGCTGGAAGCCCGTGTGTGAAGTATCTACATAGTTTTTCTCTGGTATTGAAAAGGCTGTAAAAGATCAATTCATCCCATAATAGAGAAATTTACAATGTTAGTCATTACAACCAACATAGGTTGCCACAGGAGGCGCTATTAAGGTTTTTTTTCGAAACAATTTTAGATAGTTAACTTTGCACATGAACAGAAAAAAATATTAGACCACTCGGCTGTTTTCTTTAATTTCTTGTTCAAGTTTAATACAAGATACCACTAAAGCTACATTTGTTTGGACAAATATGATGACTACAACAAAACGTCCTCGGTTTAATTTCAGATATATGATATCCAGCGATGGTTTTCTTACATCAATAGCTAAGATATTGTATTGCCCAAAACAAGGCTATTAATCATTCCCTGTTTTCATGTTCATTGTATTGTTCAGGTCGTGTGCTTTAAGTGGTACCAACAATGAACAAAAGGCTTGAAGAAAACCATCAATAATTTTTTCCATGACTGTAGATTGGGGATAGCATCTTTACACATAGTTAATAGTAATGATAATAGTTGATTCCCTTTGGAACCAACAGTTGGCCACAGGAGGCGCCGTTAAAGAAGGCGTTTGTTATAAACAGGTGAGTTGTTCACTGTTTAAATATATAGATTTTACATTAAAAACATGCTTAATAAGTACATATCTGTCTCAGACTGTTGGACACAGCCCTGTGTTGCAGGTATCTCATAGAGACACACTCGAACATCCCACCTTGATTTACCCTCTATGTGTGGTGTTTGTGTATAAAGGTGGAAACAGCTTCACCACCAACCAAGGTGAAGTTTTTTGACATACACCTCTGCTGTAAACCAGTGTAAAGGTGAAGGTAAACTTAAAGGTTGTCTATGCGGTCGTGTCAAACAGTGTAGAAAAGGATGCTTATCTGTGATCCACAGTGATGCTACAGTTTGTACCTGTCTGACTCTGCTGCTCCTGAGAAGAGGAGAAAGGAAGAGGAGGCGGAAGAGGAATGGACAGTTGAGGAGGAGACAGAGACGGAGGAGAAATGGGAACAGGAACGTAACCGAAGGAGGAGAAAGGAGGGAGGGATTGTGCACTGGTTTGAGGTGCAGGAGGGGAAGGCAGATGCAGGGGCAGGACTTTGGTAGGGGGGTATGGATGTCCATTGACCGATGCAATGGAGCAAGGGTTGGGCCTACGGAGCAGGAGGGTGTGGCACTGCTGGGAGGGGGAGTGGCCTGGAACAGGCGCCCGGGAAAAACAGGTGCAAAACAACAACAACAACGACAACAACAACAACAACAACTGATCAGTCAAGTTGAATCAAAACAAATCTAATCAAATCTTAAAGTAAATAATCAAAATATATAAATAAATGAAAACACATCAATATATTCACAGAGAATATATATATATATCTATAAATAAAATTATCAATAAAGCAGGATAGCAAACACTATGAAGGCAGCATGACAGTCTGGTGCACGAGGTGTAGTTTAGGTTTATTCAGGTGGGAGGTTGGCAGTTAGGAGGAGCAGAAGTGTAGAAGGAGACACCAGAAGGGTCAAAAGTCAGCAGGAGGGACGGACTGATGGAGAAGACAGAGATGAGTGTTTGGGAGAACAGATGGGCTGCAAAGACGCCGATGATGCTCTGACTATCTACGACTAAGGATCATCTTTAACTGCAGAACAGCTGCTCGACTGGCACTAAAGCAGAAGCACACACACACAAAAAGACACACACTCTCCTCCACCACTTAGACACACAAAGCCCAGCTGTGAGTGGTCACCTGCCCTCTTGATCACTTCCACCATGTTGGAGGGAAAGTAGCCCACACGGTCGTTTCCAGTGCGGTTGTCGTGGATGCAGCCCTTCCATCGACCATCAGAGTGCTGCTCTAAAACCTGCAGACAAAAACCAGCACAGCTCAGAGCAGTCTTTATAAAGCCTGTCTTTTATTCTCTAGACATCGAGAATTCTATAAACATCACTATTATGCACCAATGGTGAACAGAGAGGAACAATGCTAACACGGACACAGCCTTGAGTGTTGGCTCATAAAGAAAGACAAAGAATCACAGGATGTGTTTATTAGCACATTCATTACAATCATTCTTATTCATTTATCATTAATATCAACCTTACAATTTGCCTGCAAACTAATTGTCTGATATTAACTATTTGCTATTAACCAATTTTGCCCAAATACTTATTTTTTTATTTAGATTTTAACTGATCTCGTTATGACATTGTTAATATTTATTCCTCTGTACAAAACCACCAGCATGAGATTAAAAAATGAGCTGCAATGCTGCCATCTAGTGAATTTTCTTTGAACATACACACATTTATCCAAGCACTTCGTTCAACACAGGTTCAACACAGTTGTTGCATTATTGGGTTTTCAAACCTGTAATGATTCTCACAGATCATGTGCTTATATTGTGCTGCTAATGTATTACATTATGAAATTATTCCAAAGTCCTTTCACTTACTGTTGGAAAAGAGTTTTAGCTTCACTTAAGCAGCTCAAGATTGAAATACTGTCTTTACTACCAGCTTTCCAACGTTACCAGTAGGTCAATCACCAGACTTAGTCTATGTTAAAGCACAGTTACTAAGTCTATGGGTTGAGTTTAGTCTATAGAGCTGACAAGCAGCATTGCCTATGATTAGAATTTTAACCGGTGATAAATTTTATTGGTTTATAATACACTTCAATATAATAAAGGCAGACTTGTTTCAAAGAAACCACCATAAAGTGTAAACTGAATTGGAAATTTTGTTTAAATATTAGTTATTAACGGAGATAAAAATTAGATGTTTGAGTATTGTAAGCATGTCGCATATGAGAAAAAAAAATATTTTGGACAACCCTTAATTCAACAACTCTGTTTTTTTACTTCATCCAACTGATGCGTTCTTCTTTGACGTGCTAACAGGTTAAGGTACCGTGATAATGTCTCCAGCTTTGATGTTGAGGCTGGTTAAGTCATAGTTGTTGCAATAATCCTTCAGTGCCCGCACTTGCATTGCGGCTGAAGCATCTACAGGAAAAGAGTGCAAGGAGAGTTGAAAACAAGAAGAGGACAAAGATACAGCTGAGAGAATTTTAGGAGCAGAAATAAGGTGGAAATTGAAGACTGCAGAGAAGAGAAGCAGGAAAATTGATATGTGAACTTGATCTATTTGGTCTGATACCATGAGTGCCAGAAAGAAAGTGTCCAATCCTTACTTAGAATAACAATATAAATATTTAGACCCGTTTTTTTTCCAGTATTACTGATAAAAAAACACACACTCATCCACAACCCTGTGAATGTCATGTACATCATGTGTGTTTGTGTGTCAACTGACCTCTGAGCAGCTGTTTGATCTCCCTGCTGGCCTGGGTGGTTGTAAACTGGTTGACAATGTCCAGGGCCGTCTGACTCAGCGTGTTCCTCACCCCAGCACTGATGCCACTCTGGAAGCAGGTGGACAAGAAAAGATAGTCAAGGAGAAAAGGTCACATCACACAAACTTTGATACAGTGATACACTGTATGGATCATAGCGGGTGCATATGACAAAGAAGACAAACAGTAAATATATAAGAAATATACAGTATAAACAAAATATATGCTAAGGATGTCTCATATTAAGTTTTTTTGCCATTATCAAATTATCGATATGCCGTATGTCGACGTATGTATGTATGTATGTATGTATGTCGATTTCTGATGCTGATGTAAATCCATAAAGACTTGGTAATATTTATTCATTTAACTATACCATACCACTGTATGAGAATAAGATTAACTAAATGAGCTGCAATGCTGCCATCTAGTGACTTTCACTAGAATATACAGCAGTTTATCCCAATAACCTATTTTAGTGTACACACACATTGGCAAAACCCAGGTATTGCAGTTTTCATACTCAGGTGCATACTCAGGTTTTCATTATTGGAGAAAATACAATAGTGCTTCTTAAAGATATTGTTTATTTCTATCTGTTTATTTAAAACAAATGAGTAAAATTGAGGTAAAACAAAAATAACATAAACATAATTAATGCATTTTGACCACTCAGAAACACAGAGACTGTCAATCCTCAGTTTTCATTTTCTTTGGCTTAATGTCAACCTTTCCACACATCCCGACAGAATAAGAAATATTGACGGTCACTTCTCACTGGGGTTCTGGCTTAAAGGCCCTGACTATGTGGCTGCTAGACCTCTTTGATAATCCCTCTATGAATCAGTGTCAAGTCCGACTGTGTGTCTGCTGCCTGCTGCCAACATCTGCTTATGCTGCTTTAGCAGTGGCATCAAGAAGGGAATACAGCAGTGTAGAAAGCTGGAAACTAAGCTGTTTAGCAGCAGATTCAGCATCGGAGGCCTTATTTATCCGACACTTACAAAAGGAAAAACCATCGAGGTTCTCGGAACAGGTTGCGAAAAAAATCCAGTCACATCCAGGCAGCCACAGGTTTGTTGTAACAAGTAGAAACTTTGGACTGAGCTAAGAGGGAGGAATGTGTAAAAACCTGCACAGTTCTCAAAACACAGGCTGCTTCGGCGACAGCTGCTTATGTAAACACATTAGGCAAACAATCAGTGAGTGATACTCACGTCCAACAGCAGACGCACTACCTCCGTCTTCCCACAGAGGGCGGCCTGATGTAGCGCTGTGCCAGACTCAGACTGTCTGTTTATGTCAATACCAGCCTGGATTAGTAACCTGCAAACACAGATACAGAAATAGAGTCAGAAAATTAGAGCCAGCCAAACAGTAGCTCTGAATTCATTTTCATTTTTCTTTTATTTCAGTTTTTCTGCTCTACATCCGTAACTCCTTTCTTGGTCTTCCTTTTTTTACCCAGCATTGCAGCTCCATCTCCAACAACTTTTGTCAAATATTTCCACGCCTGATGCCCCAACCATCTAAAGTATATATCTGTAAGTCTCTAAATCCCTCAACCTTAACCGATCCTCTGAGTTGCTGATTTTTAATCCTTGTCGATCACAACCCTCGAAAGGAAGATGCTGAGAAGAACAGACTGTTCCACACCGTATGACTTCGATGTGTCCGTTTTTGGCAGCGAGGTGCAGAGGTGACACTCCATTGGGGTCTGATGGTTTTGGTTCTATCATGGCTGCACACATGTTACTGCTGAGCAGGAGCTGGACCACCTTGATGAGAGAAATACAAACTTGGTGTCATTAGAATGGTTACAACTATAAACAAGGATTTATTAAAATGTTATGTAAATGTTTAAAATCAGGCAGCAAGGTTAACTCAGTCAGTCCTTCACATCATTTTACATTAATCTCATTAATCATTTTTTTTGTGTTATGTACTTTTTGATGAAAATTCGGTTACTCTGAGTCACCCCCTGTTGGTTCAGAGCTCATTTTGGAACCTTGTAATAGGTTTCACATGATCACTAATAACTAGTACTTATATTTTCTATATAATCTATAGAAAAAAGGAATTTAAAGCAAAATAACTGTGAATTTATGGTCATAAGGAATTATTTTATTTAGTTATTTCCTACAATTCTGAAGGTAGCTACAGTCAAATTACTACAATTAGAATCTCTGGACAAAGGCAGGGCAGGACACACCCTGTAATGTTCCTGGGTGTAACCGTCAATGAGTTATTCACATTTACGCCTGTGATTTAGTGTTAGATTAACATAATCCCAAACCTTTTCTCTGTGAATCCGTTAAATAAACACATGTCAGTACGATTAAAGTCAAGCTCCGTTGTGCTTACTCCAACTCGTCCAAATTCACAGGCCAGGTCCAGCGGTGTTTTCCCAGCTGAGTCTGAGATGCACGGGTTGGACTGGTGCTGCAGCAGCATCTCAGACTGAACAGTACAGGAATGTAAAACACCATAATTACAAACAAAAGTACCGCTGACAAACTTCATAAAGATATATTCACTCCAAGTTTTTTTTCCCATACCCATACTACAGCATAGACAGATATATATGTATAAATATGTATGTAATAACATATACATACAGTATATGTATTCTTTCACTTATCCTAAACCCCTTATCTATTGCTGGGTCTCAGTGGCAGCAATCTCTACAAACCATAATGTGAGCCTACTGGAAGTATACTTCCTTTATCACTAGAGGACAGTCAGCAGTGGTCCTATATATGTGTATATATATATATATATATATACTGTATACATATATACACTTATACATACATACAGTATATATAGATAGATATATAGATATATATGTGTATATAATATATGTAATGTATATATTTTATATATTACAACCTTAAGCCTCCTTAAGTACAATAGCCCATTGTTGGGGGTTTACTGTGCTGTGCCTCGCTTAGCTCCCCCTTGAGGTGAACTGCCCCCCACTTTAACTACTGCCTATAACCAGAATCAATACAGATTACCTTAAATCTGAGCTAAGCCTGTTTCTCATCCCTACTTAAAACCAAATCTTAAACCTGAAATTAAAATCCTTGACAAAAGGATGATTTCAATGTTTTTTTTACAAAGCTTGTCCCCACAGTTACCGCTACACCAACACACAGACACAGTCATTTACCCCGTCGTAGTGTCCATGCTGAGCCGACAGATGCAGTGGGATCTGCCCCTCCTCTGACGGTCCGTTGACTGATGATCCAGACTTCAGCAGCATTTTCATTGGTTCAGTTTTCCCCTGCCACGCAGCATAATGTAGAGGTCGCATTCCTACACACAAACACACACACACACACCTTAGTCATCACCTATTCACCACAGTCTACCAAAAACACAATTTACGTACGTTTACACATTTATTTCTGAACTATCTGAAATTAACTCATCAATCTAATTCTTCTAATGTAAATCAGCAGGCTTACACTTATATAGTTTTGCAGACATATTATAAAGAATAAAATTTCTTATTTCGGACTCCAACAATCAGGGAAAATGCATAAGATACAAATCTCGGCTCCTGACTCACAATGGAGACTTTGTCAATAATGAGGGACAGAGCAGCTGCAGGAGCAGAGACAAGTCAAAGGCTTCAGTGTATGGTGGTGAGGAAACTCATCATTCCCTAAAGTGTTTGGTGGCATGTGGAAAACAATGCACTTCCTCAACATCTGGAGCTTTAACGGTATCACCGACTCATACGTCTTGTGTTACTATGAGTAAGTGCCTCACTGGTCATGAAAGGGTTAACAGATGTAATTCATACTCTTTGGAAATACCCTGTGTCTTGTTCCCAGTATTTAATCACTATGTAATGTGGTTTTGTTCTCCTTTTCCTGTGTAGTTCATTTTCCTGTTATGAATGAGTTACACAGGGATTCAAGGAAAACAAGGTAAAAAAAACCTCATTGAATGGTTCATAGATAATTTAATCCATGTTTTTATTTTTTTAACTTTTTTCTGAGAAGGTTATTGAAATAAATGTGAAACGTTCGATGTTGGTGAAAAGCTTATTCACATATTGAACTAAAAAACGACGTCCTTAAAATAACGACTCAAAACAACAGAGTTTATACTCAAACTGAGAACAAACGATGAAGAATCGCTTCTGCAACTGACCTAGTAATTGCCTGGTTGTGAATGGAAACTGCGTAAATGAGAGCAGTGAGGGAGAGATAATAGAATTTGGGTGCTGAACAGTCTCTGTCTATAAAATGACTGGAAAAAAGGGTTTCGCCTGTGTGGAGCTCAGCTTGGTTTAGACTCTCTAATAAAAATAATAGACTAGTTCCTGAAAAGAAGCAAGTGTGAAAGCACCTTCAACGTGACATGATGGGGGCGTTAAAACATTTCCGTCGCCAAAGAATAACTCGGTTAAACAGTAGAGTACATATTCCATTGTGTCCAATGTCAAACCCAGACCGGTTTTCATTATCTGTGGAACAACAGGTAATGAATCTTAATGATATAATAATCAAACTAATACCATGGTAAAGATACACTGATCACATATGTCTGCCTGTGTGTGTGTGTGTGTGTGTGTGTGTGAGAGAGAGAGAGAAAGAGAGAGAGTGCACACTAAACAATGGTGTATCATTACAGGAAACATCATAGCTTCCCATAAACCCTGGTCAGATATTGAGTTAATGATCTGGGGTCCACGGACAGAAACCCACTGAGAATCTAGGACTGACTAGTAGAGATGGCTGCCAGGTGTATGCGTATATTTAGACTGGGGTATCACTGGGTCTGAGTACACAGAGAGAGAGAGTGATTATTACATCATGAAGAGATCAGATCTCCCATCTGCCCTGTGATTTCTCTCCCTGTAATCTGCCAGCGTTGAAATGCTGCAGAAACTCCGCTGCTCTCCTTCGACTTGACTCTTGGTCTTATTTATCATCTCGCTGACGTAAAACATGACTCTGCTGTTCTTGTTGTTTGCTCGCCGAGTGCACAAATCTGACAATTTTATTAAATATTGTAAAAGAAAGGGTTTTTTTTACAGTTTATTGTTTGTTTTGAGCATCAGTGTTGATGGTCGACAGATTTTCTCTTTTATGTTTCATCACAGTTTTGCAGACATTCATCGCAGGTAGTGGCTGAAAGCTGTAAAGGCCTTTATTTTGTTACCTTTGTTATCTTTGATATCCACCGCAGCCTGGGCTTCCAGCAGCAGAGCGATCAGCTCCTTGTTGCCGCTCAGAGCAGCATGATGCAGCGGCGACAACCTTCGCATGGAAACACATGTTTGTGCAGGAAATGTCAATTTTCACATGCATAACTAAAAGCACAGAATCCATCTGAACCAGTTAGCAGCATAGAGCAGCTCCTTCCCTCAGCTCTGTGTGTGAGTGATGTGGTGGTGGGGGGGGCAAATGACCTACTTCCATTAATAAGCAGTCTCTTTACCCCTCAGCCAAGTGTGTATGTGTGTGTGTGTGTGTGTATTCCTAATGGATCCCTTGTGAATGTGAGGACCAGACCCAAGAGTCGTATCAACCAATCAACACTCACTAAGTAATAATCTCCATTCAATCAGCACAAATGAAATAACTTTACTATATAATGAAGGCAAATCAACCATATTCATAAACAGAGCTGAGTCTTAAACTAACCAAAAATACTTGATTTAATGGCCATAATATTTAATAATAATAATGATATTTTTACCTTTCAATTATTGGTATTAATTTTTACTATATTAATAATAAACACTGGTACATGGTAAAAGTAGTGGCAAGTAGTAGTTCTATGCCTAATAGTTCAACTGGTAGAACTCTAGTAATTATATGAAGGACAATCTTCAGAGACATCGTGGTTACTGTTCTGTAGTAATAACAAGCAGCCTTTAAATTCCCGCTCCTCAGACTGACGGACTGAATGTGGAAAAAAATAATGAAGAGAATATTGAGGACATCTCACCCATCTGCGTCCTGGATGTTGACGTTGACTCTCTTTGCAGCTCCGAGAAGCTCTGAAACAGAGGAAATAAGGGAAGATGACAAGGAGACCAAGTCCAAAAGGAACAAGAAAACAAGTAAAAAACATGGCTAAAAATCAAGGCTATACGAAATAGTCCAAGATTTACTGGATAAATATCAGGATCTGAAATCTGACAATCTGATCCAGAAATAGAATCCAATGAAGTCCACCACGGCAGATCTCAATTGATCTAGTTTCCAGACCCACATTACCCCTTAAT
The DNA here is from genome assembly GCA_016785265.1 of Paraplagusia blochii. NCBI lineage: Eukaryota > Metazoa > Chordata > Actinopteri > Pleuronectiformes > Cynoglossidae > Paraplagusia > Paraplagusia blochii. Next base: position 148,202 of record JAFBJS010057696.1, read on the forward strand.
GACAAGCTGTAACCCAAGATTTTTTTTTCAATTTCTCAAATATATTTATAAAATGTACAAGAATTATTCAATTTTGACATTTTCATTGACCCAGCAAAGGCCCACAAACCACAGGAAAGGGGCCCTGGACCCTCCTTTCAGTCACACCCCAGTGCATGGCAGGTCTTTGAAAGGAACCCATCAGTTGAGAACCTTTCGAGCTTTATGAGTAAACTAAGTTTGCAAGACTCAACCAAGTTCTTTACCTTTATGTTTTAAAATTTTTTGTTTATATCTATGATTTTGATGTTTAGATACTAATGTATTTTAATTTAAAAATTCAACAGTATAATTGTGCAATGGATTTATTTGTTATTTTTAGAATTTTAATGGGAAAATGATATATTGATAGGAATGAATCAACACAAAAGAACTGTTGTAGAACAAATTAAGGACCCCCACTGTTTATATTTATTTTGTATAATTTCTGTAATTTCTTACTATCCATACAAGACATTAAATACAGTGAGAAAAAAGTGACAGCATTGTTTGGCCATGAGCGTGACATAATCAACATGAATGACCACACACTAACTAAAAGACACCTACAGCAGAAAAGCATGTCTGCCTCTCTGCCTTTGTTTTCAGTTAAAACCGTATAATCCACAAACCTAATCTGCAGTTGTCCCATAATCTGAGGAAAAGCTTCTCTTTGGCTCTGGAGCTCCATCTACACTTCATCCTCTTACTCTACTCTCACACTAATAATTTGAAAAAGAGTGTGCACTGGCTGATTGTTCTGCTGTTTACTGTATATACACATCATTATCATCCTTGCGTGTGTGTGTGTATTTCTGTCGCCCCCTCCCATCCTGCTGTCTAGTCCTGGAAAAAGAAGAACTCCTCCTACTGTGTCTTAAGATAAACCAGTGAACGCAGATATCTTTGTCGCTGCCAGACTAACATAAAGCCGTCTGAGCCTCAATCAGAACAAGACCAGAACCACCAAGCGCGGGAAATGTTCCACTTTTAGATACTAAGCTTCCATGTTGACCAAAAATAACAATATACTGTATACATATATATATATATCCCTAATTTATATATATATATATATATATATATAAATTAGGGATTCCTGATAGGCCATTAGCATATTGTCAAATATCTGTGACTTATTTTTTTTCCTCCGTTATTGAAAACCTGATAACACAATGTCTGGGTTTTCACCAAAGGATGGGTGCATGGAATGGCTAGGAAAAAAAAAACTTGATGTATATTAAAATGAAAGTCACTAGATGGCAGCATTGCAGCTCATTTAAATAATGTTCCAAACGTTGGTTTGTAAAGATTAATAGATAAATATTACCAGGCCTCGGTTGACATCGGAATCAGAAGTTAACGGTTTGGACAACACATATATATATATATATATATATATATTAATATATATATATATATATATATATATGTAAACAGATATCTTATCTGAACACTACGTTTTTTTTTAAGTGATTTGTTATGTTTTGGTCTTAGAATGTAACACTAAGGTTATTTCCCTCTACATCCAGCCTTTAATTAACCACATTTACTGTATTGTCTCTTCTAAAGTCTGTTTATATGAGGATAATCATAATGTCACAGTGATACTGTCCTTGAGCTGGCATTCATGTTTTTTATGGTAATTCAACCCATCACGCTGAAACTGCTGGGTAACCATGGCAACCTCTCCGTGTGGCACAGACTCACAAGCTGTCAATCACACGGCATTAAAAAAATATGATAGTATTTTCCATCACCCCCTCTAACCAGTCTTTTAAGTGACTGAGTCATTTTTCAATCTCTTCACACAGATGTCAAAAATAGACAACCTTCAGGGCCGTGTTCCCTCTCTCCATACGGCACTCATTTATTTAGTCATTCATTTCTTTTCACTTTGACTTCAATTTTTCAACATCCATTTAGAGTTTTAGAAACATGTGCAGTGGCGGAGAATGCCAGCGCTGACATGTTTATTTAAAATGCTTTGCACAGTTTCTGACACAGTGTTTACTACTAAATTCTGTAAGTTCTGCTGCACTCAGGTCCTTTCTGCATGCACAAAATTTTGCTCATATAAAGGAAATTAATGTTGGTTCTAGTGAAAAGGTGTTGGAACGAGAGACAAAACGAGTAAATAGAACTAAAACGAACATATGGTTGTTGCTGTAAGTCATTCTGAACATGTGTTACAGCGAGGGCTCTTGCTTCACATTTAAAGTGTAAGGATGTGTTGAATCCGGCTGTTAAAACCAAATTAAATTCCCCAATATTGGTAAAAACTGACTCAACTGTCGACGCTGTCTTTGCCCATCTGTGCTGTTAGTGGTTTAGCAAACAATCTGACACATTTGTAAATGCCTAATAATTAAGCAAAGCTGGATATTTTTTTTTAGCTTAATGAAAATTTATATATTAAATTAAGATATATTTCTATATGCATCCACTCAAAGTGAGCATAGTTTAGGCCATAGTTTTTTGTCTTGTGAGCTACTTTCCAAATATGACCAACCTAGATTGAAAACTCCAAATATATTTACATATATAAACTGGATATCTTACTCTCTGCCATAACATATAACACATACTGTCTGACTCAATACCTATATCACCTCTGGATTATGTAAACTCACCCAATAATATAGGTAAAAAGGTAAAATTACATCTGCAATTTTTGCCTGTGTATGAATCATTATTTACAAATTAAATAAATATATTTTAAATGTTCATTATATTTAATAAAAAACTAAATTAACTAGCTTCATTAACATTTTTTTTTTTTAATTGCTGACTAAAGATACTAACTGGGATTTTTGGAATTTATTCCTCCTTGTGGCTAAAACCAGCTTTTGTTTAATGAACAGCATTAGCTGCTGTGTTTCCCAGAAGCAGCAGAAACCACAACACACGCATCATCTTTCCTGCTGCTGTCATGAAGTGTGTAAACACATATTTACACGTGCAGTGTCTAACTGCTGCACAAGAGCCACTTCATTAGTGCTCATAATATGAGCTCTGTCTGTCTCCGTGCTCCTGTCTGTCTCTCTGGTTAATTATTGTCATCACTTTCACCTGTGATCCTTCACTTTCTGAACATCTAACTCATGGCTGTCAAACTCAGGCTTTGTAGTTTAAGCAGTAACTGCAGTATGTCACATATGGCACATACCAGGCTACAAATAAAGAAAGAAAAAACACAGAGAATTACAGTCATTTATTCATCTTTATCCGCTAATACGTTACTGGGTGCAGGGGCAGCAGTCTCCACAACTGCCACCCAAATGGCACTACACCATACTGTGAGCACTTGGGTGGTGAGCCCACTAGATGTTTATTTACAGTCAATTTTTCAAGAAATATTAAGTTTGTCCCCTGTCTTCGTCCCAGTTTTATAAATTATTTTTGCTTCTGTTTTTCTCCCAGTGTTTCTGCGCGCTGCCGATTCCTCAGATGTGTTCAAATTTGACAGTGAGGTCAAACTGTTCTTTTACTTGTTGACAATTTTCCACATTTATTGTTGAAGGATGTTTAATTTACGGAGCTCTCACCGTTTGGTTAATGGTGAAGGCGAAAACTAATAATCTCTCTGTCACTGTCTTGACTGATCATTAAAATTCGGACGCCAGAGAAATGTTTTGTAATTAATCATGCTGCACAGCGTTGTCCGTGCCTGGCTGTCAGTTTGATTATTTTGTGTCACCATTTAATATTATAAACTGCAAACCAAGGAGACATCTTACTAGTTGCTATAAAATTTAGTAAATAATTGAAAAGAAATAAAAATAAATACAGTAAATACATTGCTTGTGGTTATTATTATTTAACCTATATTATATTTTATTTGACTGTAAAGATAGTCCACCGTAGGGAAATAATAAACATATAATAAACATTATTGATTAATATATGTATATTAATTTACCGGCTTATCTGTTGCTGGGTTGCAGGGCTGGCAGTCTCCATATATGTCAACCAAATCACACTGCACCATACTGTGAGCCTTCTTGTTGGTGGTGCAACATGCTGTGCTCAAAGCAACACAGTGGCAACCTGGCAGTTCGTGGACTCGAACCGGAAACCTTGCATAACCATGTCTACTACCCTAACCACTAGGCCACCACTGCCACTATATGTTGAATATGGTTTAAAATTTCCATTTTACTGCTGGAAATAAAGTTACTGACCAGTCCAGAGTCAAATACAGGCCATCATAATATTTTCCTACATGTCCACCTTCTTGAGGAGTTTCTGTCAGTCTGAGTCAGCGCCTCCTGCTGCCTAGTAACAGTAACAACACTGGACAGTCAGATGAGGCCCTGGTTTAATGATTTATATGAATCACAATGGTGGTTCTAGTGTAAGATACTCTGAGTCGGACTTCTAAATCCTGCTGGAACTTCCTCTTCAAAGTGTGCGAGTTCTTAGGTTGAGATTTTTGTCTAGAAACAGTTTGTAGATGTGAAGTGAATGTAGTGAGGCAGCAGTACAACATTTGGTTGCAAATGGATCCTACAAAGAGTTAGGCGGACGTTACGGAGCAGTTACATCAGGGAGTTTTAACTTTTCAAAGTTGGCAAGTTTAAAAAATACACTGATATCCCGGGGCAAACAGCTAATACTCAGGACTATAATCAAATAGAATACAGATGCACGGCATGTTAAACATAAGTGTTCTTCTATAAAATGCTACATAGCTAAAGCGCAACAGAAAGTACAGTCATTTTTTCATGTTAGAAAAGAAAAAAAGTTTAAGAAAAGGTTAATAAATGAAATATATATATAAAAAAGCTCTTAAGGATTGAGATTTTGTCAAGTAAATCTCACGAATGACTACTATGTCACGTTAACTTGGCTAACTATGCAAAAATTGGCCTTATATTACAGAAGAATAGTCACCAATTGATAAATAGTAAATAAAAAATATGTTTTCACAATTTTCAACATTCAGCTCAAACATTACAATGCAATTAATTGTACTTTTACCCAGGTTATAAGAATTAACTGAGATTTAATCTCAAGTGTCTTGTTGACACTGCTGTGATTAGGAATTCATTATAAGAATTCATTATATAAAGAATTGGGTGATTTTGACATTTCATTCCATGACCCCTTCTCCCCCAACCTAAAGGCTTGCAAACTGAAATACTATTTAGAATCTGATAGCATGCATATTTATATCAGTTCCAGTGGGAAACTCAACACCTGCGGGAAGGTGGCAGTTGTGAGGACTGCTACCAGTGTAAACCAGTGTATGAGTTGCTGCCACCTAGTGACTGGAGGTTTGTTATCAATAAAACGTAAAGGAAAGGAAAGGAAACTCCTTGTCGTTTGTGATCCACACAACAGGACACAACAAAATGTGACCTCTGCATTAAACCCATTTCCAACGTGAACAGTGGGCAGCTTTGAGCGCTCAGGGTGGACGGTGCAATGTTCAGTGGACCTCAGTTATAACTTGGCAGTTGGTGGATTTGAACCTGGAGCCCTTCGGGGCACAGCCGGGTTCCTTAACCACTAGGCAACTACTGCCCCTGTCATTTTCCATCTCCCCCTGTCCTCTGTATCTTCTATTCTAACTCCAACTGTCCTCCCCCACCAAAAGTTTAATTGCAAAAAATTGTACCAATTTGATTCATATTTCAGAGGTACTGATTTACAGAAAGGTGAAGATGAACTGTGCATGAACAGGAACAACTATTTTCTCCCTGTTATTTCTTTTTAATTATAAGTGTTAAGAGGATGACTTACAAGGATGATTTTATTCCATAAAAGTAAGTGTGAATGCTTCACCCGGAAATATCATTGACATTTATTTCAGCATGTAATTACAGCGTGTCCTAACAGCGTCTAGTCTGGTCCTTTACCTTGTTTTTATGGTCTCCGTTTATCAGTGACACCGTGATTAAAACGGCAAAGCGATTCTGCTCTAATCTGCTGCTGCTGCTGCTTCATTAACATACTATTAATAATACACACTCAAAGGCGACAACCACATGACTAACACATGATGTGTCAAAAGTGTGTATGAACGTGTGTATAAGTAGCACTTCTACGTTTCTCCAGCAGAGAAATCTGGCTTTCTGTTCAATTATTCAAACCTTAACCTGCTTTAGGAGACACACAAACACACACTGACACAGCTCCTGTTCTGACCATGAAACCTTCCTCAGTCCTCACACTCAACACTGTGTATTTCCTCTTTTCTTCGTCCACTACATCTCCTCTATCCCTCATTATCATCTCTCCTCCTCACTCCTCTTCCTCACCGCTTGTCCACCTCCTCGCCTTTGTTCTTTGTCAATGTGCAGTGGACTAAAAGCCGCAGGCTGATTTGTTGTGGCGTTTCAGAAGAATCTTTTTTTTTCTTTTTCATGGCATCGCTGTAATATTCAGAGACACACTTAAGGAAGGGGTGAGGAGGAATGGTGGGGGAGGCGTGACAAAAAAAAAGTGATAGAGGCAGTGAAAAAGGACCAGAGGAGGAGACGACAATATTGAGAGAAAAAAACAATGATATATCCAAAGAAGATCCATCCCTTTTATTCCTCTGCTTACCCATTATCCAGCTGAGGTGGCAGCAGTCTCCACAACCGACACCCAAATCACACTGCACTGTACTGTCATCAACCTTCTTGCCACCTGGGCCTAGTGAAAGGAGCCAACCTCCCTAACTGAGGTTCAACCTCGTCCAGGAGGAGCAGGAGTGCTAATTCTTAGGAATATTACAATATTCCACTATCTAACACCCATTTCAGTTGAATGATGTCCATCAGTCCACTCTCAACAAGTCCGTCTTCAGGAGGACCCAAAAAAAAATTTGACACATCTTGAAAAATCTCTGCTTTCTGCCAGGCCTGTGGCCACATATTTTGCACAATATTTCCTTCTACTGATGGATTTGGATCGGAGGAACATTCTAACTACGAAACCAGGCCTTTGGCAAACTTCTAAACTAGTGAGCCAAATGGTTCCTAAAATCTGATATAGGCCAGTTCCATTTCCGTTATCAATTCAAGTACATTTCATTAGGGGTTCGAGAGACGACGAGAGACGGATAAGAAGAGAGCAGAGAGAGGAAGAGAGAAGTAGAGATGGGAGGAGATGACTGGAGAAATGACAGTAAAAAGAAAGAGTTTGAAAAAGATGAGATAAGAGGGAGGAAAGCAAAGGAAAAGGGAGGAGAGGAGAGGTAAAGAGTAGAGAAGGGGAGCAGAGGGGAGGAAATAAATAGACTGGGGCTCAGTAGTGAAAATGGAGGAGGAGGAGGAGAGCACTTTCAAAGCTGTAATTGAAATCTAATTATCACCTCCAGTCCCAGCTGACTCTGTGTCAGGCAGAGGCACGCACGTATCTGCACAGCAGCATCAGTGGCACATGCATGCACACATGTACGTGTGTTTGCGCACGTGTCATGCGCACTCACAGCCATCACATTATTACCACCAACATCTGGCATCTTTACACACCAATAATCCTGCTGTCCCGAGAGCGGTGTAGGACCTTCAACCTTCTCCCTCTCTCTCTGTTCATTCACACTCACATAAATGACAGCTTGTAGAAAATTCTCATAGTGACCAGCATGCCTCATTTTTAACTACAATTTCTAAAGTGACTAAAGCTAACAAGCTCAGTCATCCTTTTTCGCTGACTACTCTGCACAGTGACCAACTAGGAACAGAGGCATTTTTATCACAGGAAACATCTTAGACTGGAAAATAAACATCATTTGAAAAGCAACATATTCTGGGATCAACAGTATCCACGGAATCCAAATAAAATTCTATTTTTTTCAGTGTCTTTTTTGAGATAATTGTCTGGGATGAGAAATGTTACAGCTCGTATTGGCACAGCAGAAGCGAAGGTAAAATAATTAAAAAGCTGCCAATATTTCAGTATTCAAATGTTGGGATGGGGGTGGCGTTAAATTAATTTGGTTTGTATTTAGGAGTGGGAGTTGTTGTATCATGGAATATGGTGTCCTTGGCTAAGTTTAACACTCCCTGCCACTTTTTTTTTTTTTTTTTTAGAACTTTATTAATCCCTCGGGAGTATCCTTCAGGAAATCATGTCGCTGCATTTTACCCATCACCATAGTGAGCAGGGAAGTGGTCTGTGGGGACGAAACCATGCTCACCTTGGCGGTAGGGGGATTGGAAACGGCCTTGCGGACCCAAGTCCGCATCCTAAACCACTGGGCCACCAACTGCCCAAGTAAAGATACTACACTTGATCTTAGCTCTTAGATCAAGTGAAACGGCCTGGTAGCTCCCATGGTCTACCTAATTCCTAAGACATTATTATTGTCCATTATTTAACATTAATGTGGATATCTTATTGTTGACAAAAAGATTCCTGAACAACTAGTGCTACTCAGGTGTTAAACAACAAAACACAGTAATAGCAATAATCACAGTGAATTCCTGGGAAACATAATGAAAGATGACCCAAACAACATTTCTAGTGACCCACTTGAGGGTCGCTACCCACTCTTTGGGAAACAAGTGCAGTAGTGCTCAGCTGGTCTGGACCCACAGGACCCACAGAGACCAATGAACAATGACTTACGAATAATAGATCATGGGAGCTACAAGGTAACAGATAAAATGATGAAGATGATTTAATAAATAAATAAAGTTTATTTAATATAAACATTCAGTAACACTTTTTTTGCTGTACTAAGCGTTTATTCAGTAACATGTTGGCAATAAAAATATGAATTATTATTATTTAAAACATTTTCATTTCCCCATTTAGAACCCTGTGACCTCCTGAAAACAGGCCTGGGATCCACATTGGGCCACAACCCATGAGTTGAGAATAACTTGTTTAGAGAATTCAGTTAACCTAATACAGTCTTAGACAAACCTTTTTAACCCTCATGCAACAATGTGTACTAAAGTCTGACAGTAGCCAGGTCAGGGGCGTTGGTCTGAACCAAGAAAAATGGTATTTAAAAGTCAAGCTCTAAGGCTAAATAGCCTTTTATAGCCTTTTTTTCTGCCACCTAGTGGAGAAAAGCAAAAATTGTAGGGAGAAGGCCGAAGTAAAATAAATAAACCCATTCATTCATCTTCATCTGCTCATCTGTTGCCGGGTGACAAGGGCAGCAGTCTCTACAACTGCCACCCAAATCACACTGGACCATACGCACTGAGCCTTCCTTTGGTGATGGTGCAGGGATCGGTACGGTGCTACACCCAGTGAGGTTGCAACCTCACAGCAGGTGGATTGGAACCTGAAGCTTTGCAATCAAGCCTTGCTTAACCACTAGGCCACCACTGCCCCCTAATGATAATATTGAATAATAACATAGTTGGACGAGTAAGATTAAAAGCTAAACGTGCTGCATCCGGCCCACATACCATAGGTTGCTCACGTCTAACTTACACATCCTCCTCATCCGACAGTTATAGACCATCATTGTAAACATGTATTTACCAGAAAAACACACAGGAAGGACACATTTATCCCAGTCAGAACCAGTGACCTTCTTGTTGCGGGGCATCAGTAATAACCACTGCCCCACCGTGCAGCCCCTTTGGCGACAAACGGTGTTTAAAAATCAGTAACAGGTACACACACACACACACACACACACACACACACCTCTATCTCTCTATATCTCTTTCACATAACGCGGTACAATTTCCACTGATGCCAACCCATCAAATGGGACAAGCGGTGTCCTGTCCTGATGCTGAAGGTGTGTGTGTGTGAGTGTGTGTGTGTGTGTGTGTGTGTGTGTGTGTGTGTGTGTGTGCGTGTGTCAGCGTGAGGGAGGGCGGGAGAGGGGAAGAGAAAGAGAGAAAAAATGATGGATAGGTTCTCACTTGCTTTCCCCGGCCGTGGTCTCTGTAAAAGCCGCTGTGCTGTAAGCAGGTCCTCGGTCTTCGCGGCCTGGAGCAACTCCTGGTCCTTCCCCATGTCCCCTCTGTCCCACCACCACCGCAGTCCTCTCGCTGCCCCTCTCTTCCTCTCAGCGCCCCTCTCTCCTCCGTTAATCCGTCGCTACATCCTGCTGCCGCTGCTGGCCTCCCGCTGGAGCTGAGGCGCTGGAGTTAGAGGTGATGGAGGTGCTCTGGTACCTGTCTCTTATACACA
>JAFBJS010057696.1:158347-239863 GCA_016785265.1 Paraplagusia blochii
GGGATAAGAACAGTGGAGCTCGAGCGCCCTCCCGAATGAACGATGGGTCAAATACACACGGCTGAAATCTCACGAGATTTTAATATAGGAGAGAGAAAGATGCCGCGGGCACACACACACACACACACACACGCGAAGCCAAGCGCGCGAATGCGTTCCCGCGCATAGACCTGGTTTGGACCTAGTTGTCAACAACTGCCATTAACACAACATAGAGCAGTATCGACTCGAACCATAAACACCAACTCTTGCCACATACTCCGTATTATTACGGTACAGTTGATGCTTGTAGTTTATGTTCCTCCCCTGTAGGTGGTGCTCTAAGTTAAATTTGAGTGCCCTGATACACAGTAGTGGATTGGGGTAAATGGGTACGAAAAACCTACAAATTACTCATTTATTATTTACAATATTTCTAAATTCAATTCAAAACAAAATACTATATATATACAGTATACATATACATATATACACACATACATGTATTTCTGATACAATGTGCGGATATTGACACATTCAGAGGTTTCATCTTGACATAAACTGCCATATAGAAGCCACACATATATATATATGTATATATACATACAGAATGAAGAAAGTTAAAATCCCATTATGTGTATTCTTTGTGTACTTACCAATGTAAGGAAATCTTTTTCATTAAAAAATGATTTCAAACTTTCAGAAAGTTTTTTTTTGTATTAACCATCAAACATGCTTGATAATAAAGGTTCAATAGAATATGAAATACCGTAATACAATGTATTTGACAACATAGTGCATTTGACAATAAAGTTGACTTTGTTTTTGTTGTTTTTGCTGTACTACTTAACACCCAGTGTTTTAACACTCTAAACAAATCATTAGTACAAATGTGAGTGTGAATGTGTTGAATGATCAGTATATTAAAAAATGTTACATGAGGAATGTAATTCACCGCAGTAGGATGTAAATACAGTATATGAGAACCAGCACAGATCTCGTTGGCTGAGCTGGTTTTATCCAGTATCCTGTTTCTGGCACTGTGAAGACACGACAGACCAACAGCATTAGTAATCTATAATCTCTTATCACGTTCATGAGTGTGTCCACAACATTACAACATTCGGAGCAGCCCATGTGCGCATCAAAGGCGCCTTAACTGTGCTTTTGTTCCAGTTTTTCTAAACTACCAAGGACCAGCAGTTGCCCAGATTGGTCCTTCTTTGGAACCCTTACCCCCATTTTAAACATATCCTTAATGTCCATCTGGGGGCTGAATGTGAGGATACATCAGCAATGCAATATTCCTTGAGGGGCTAGGTTTAAGGAGAGAATGGAAACTCCTTTTTATTGTGAAATTGTGTTTTACACTACTGCACACAACAAATGTTACCTCTGTATTTAACCAATCATTCTTTGGTTTCATTCCATACATCAAGTGAGGGGTGAGTGGGGATGGTGCCATGCTCTGAGCATCAGTAGAAACCTGGCAACTGGTGGATTCACACCTGGAACCCTCCAGACCCAAGTCTGTTTCCTTAACCACTAGCCCTCACTGCCCAAACCAGTGTAACTGAAAGACTTTATGAATTTACCTATTTTAAATTTACTATTTGATGTTTTGGTAAAAGATTCTGCAATTGAATATTATGTAAGAAAGTTGCATGTAATTAAAAAATAATTTGCAGGTTAAGAAAGAAATTAAATTTTTGGGCCACAAAATATGACCTACCGGGCCACATTTGGCCTGCGAGCCTTGAGTTTGACACACAGTTTTTTTTTTATTTATTCATTATTCTTTAACTATTATGATATAATATTATAAATCCAATTATTACAGTATTTTTACATTTATTTTTCCAGTGCATTGTGACAGACTAAGACAAATTTAATAGAAAAGAAAAGTTGCCTGGAATAAATGTTACACCAAAACGAGATTCAGAATTTGAAAAAATAAAAAAGAGGTGCGTGTGTGTCCGTGTCTGCAAGTATGTGTCCCTGATGCAAGGCTAATTGAAGAAAGGGGCCAGTACCAGTCAAATTTAGGACACTATGTAGAACATGAGTGTGTGAGAGAAAGACAGAGAGAAAGAAAGAGAGACTGTTATGTTTACAATAAAGTTTAAACCACATCCCCTTTAAACTGATGTAGCAGAGTTGTCCTAACACAGAACTCATCAAATGGCAGACTTCTGGATTTTACCTTCCTCCAAGTTTGACAAACAACATTCTTCAAACCCACTTTGAAGGGATTTTTTTTACCACAGGAGGTTAAACTGTGTTTAGGAGGCAGGCATGGGTTAGTTAGTTAATAATAGTTAATTTTAAACAGAAAACTTCCTGTTCCCAGAATAATAAAACAAACATGTCAATGCCCTCTCGTCTAACCCCATTTCTGGGAAAAGTGAAAGCATATGGGAGGGAAGCTTTGTACTGATATAAAACAAATAAAGTCTGTCACACTGTTGGAACCATACCTAAGTTCAATTGGAATTTCCAAAAACCATATATATTTATATAATTTAGCTTTAATGGTATTAAATATGTCAAACAATGTTGACTTGTAGTAGGAAGGCAATTTTAAGGTCTTATTTACATTTGGATCAAGGGAAAAGCTAGACTTAAATACAGTGATCCCTCTCCTATCACGGTAGTTGCATTCCAAGATCAAACATGAAATGGGATGAAAACGTTTATTTTATTATTTATGTATATTTATTTCCCCCACTCTATCATCAACCCTCCATTTCTCCTGTTTTGTCCTGCATCTACTGGAATTGAAATGTCCAATAACAACCAAACTAAACACAAAGTCATCACAATATGGATTTTTTTTATATCACAATAACAATATATATCATGTTATACCACAGAGAAAAGTTTGACAAAGGTCAGTGCTTACTTTCCTCAGAATTTATTTTTTAGTAATATTTAACTGAACTGTCACGAACAAGAAACATTTTGCAAAAAAAAGTATGTATTTTAAATGTTTTTTAAACCTGTAACTTTGTAGTGCAAAATTGCAAGTAAACATCAGGGTTTAACAAAACATGGCGATAACCATGAAATTATATTATTATATAAACATAAAATGCTACATTCACAGGAAACATGACTTTAAAATTTTAATATAATTTGTTTATGGAACTGGGATGTTTTTTTCCCACAGCTTGGCTTCACCTAAAAACTGCTTAATCGTCAGTTTTAGATTTGGTTTAGCTCAGAATTTTATGTATTCTTCTCCGTGTACCTTCTTTAGGTGATAAAAGAGGTTTGTTGTGTTGGCAAAAACAGACCTGGGCAAACTAAGGCCCAGGAGCCTGATGCGGTCCGTTTGACGTTATAATCCGGTCCTCCAGACTTGTCCAAATTATACTTTTAATTTATATTATTGGTATCCTTCATTTTTCATTGCAAAGACAGCATTTTTCCAACTGACAGTTTAAGGAAGCTTAAAGCATTTTGCCTTTATTCAACACTTTTTTTATTTTAGTTCATGAAAATACTCAATCTTTCTGATCCTGACCTGGCCCTATTGTCACCACGATATACGGTATATCGTCATATTGCCCGGGACTTTCTTCGTAAAATAAAAAAAAAAAACTGTCCCCTTTAACCTTTCCCAAACTTGCAACACTGCTTGACTCAGATGTGATCCAAGATTTCAAGTTAAGGTGTAGATTTGCTATAACTGATGTGATACTGAATGTGGTTAGAAATAAATTATTTCTTTATTTGTACATTGTACCACAACTCTGAATAACAGCAAGTGACATCCATCAAAAACATTAAAATGTACCATTTAAATACAAATCAAAATATATATTTTTGAGACACCACAGTGTAAACATAGTGGTTACAAAATACAGTAAACTATATGTACAAAAAAAAATCTACGTTTCAATATTATATTTAAAACTGCATATACTACACAGTTCTAAATATTGTGTTGTTCATAACATAAATATTAATTTATGCTATATTGAATATGTATGTTAAATAAAGTGTGGGTACGCATGTACATAACCTTTTACTTCTTTGCTCAGTCCAGGTAAAGTGTCTATTTTGTCTGGGCCATATGTACGGACAACAGCCCTCCTGCACAATTGCTTCAGGCTCTCTGGGCGCTGCTGCCGGTAGGGCACTGTCAGTTTGCAGGATGAGGAGGTGTAATAGGAGAGTAGAGTGAAGAGTGACGGGAAATTCTTCTGGCTCCCATGCAGATTGAAAAGTAGGTTGTTCAGGTGGACACGAACGCTGGTCGCGCCGTCCTCGCTTTGGTAACTAAGAGTGAAGAAAACGTCAGGCTGGCAGCTGTCTCTGTAACAAGGGAATGGCAAATATTTGAGGTGACTGATTAGAAAAAAAAAAAAAGCACTTTATTATTCCCTAGGAAGTTTCAAAACGAGGCTTGCAAATCCTGCACATGGACAAAAGGCAACTGGGACCTCTGAAGATTGAGAAGCGCTTATAATAAACACATAAATATTTACAAATACTTATAACTGTATATGCATTCATACAAATATATGGATATATATTTATACAAGCACATATTTATTTATTTATAAATATAAACAGATAGATACAAAGACAAACAGACAGTAAAACAGACAGACAGACAGATAGACAGATAGATAGATAGATACCTTCCCTTTGTGGACCTTGTTAACATCTAAATTATGTTATAGCTATGGTCCTGTCCTTGGCTCTTGTCCCAGTTATAATCAAATCATTCACATTTAGTGCAAGAACAAATGACAGCAAGGAAAATTAGAGGCCGTGGCCCTGGAAACGGCTTTTTGAAACATGACAATCTTTCTAAGTTATAAATTGTTTTCTACACATTTCTTCCTAAATCTCCTACATTTTTAATGTTTATAACAACAACAAAGAAAGAAATATAAATAAGAAAGAGCGAGCCAACATAAAACACACGTTTAGACACAGACACAGCAACATTAGAATTACTTTCACTTTCAACTAGTTGGAACTGGCCTACGACAGTTACGTTTAAATCTTCGTGTTTTTTTTAATTTGTTGTACAGATATGGTACTGGTAAAACAAGACAGAAAAGAATAGAATAGTACCTGATGAGGAAGGTTCCTATCTCTGAATGTGAGAGAATCCTGTGTGCCTCCCCCATGGTCATAGGTCCCCAGTAGTAGCCACTGTGGAGGAGCTGGTGGTGGGTTCTTCTCACCAGCTCATACTCAGCTGGGCTGCTGAAGGGACGGAGGTGTGTGGGCAGTCCGTCACTATTGCCTTTTGTCACCCACTGCAGCAGAGAGAGTTTGACTGAGTGGAGACTGCAGAGAGGCAGCAGTGTCTGAAGAACTTGTTATCCACAGAACTCAGAGGGAGATCAGGTTCTGGTTAGTGTCTACAGTCCTGACAGTTCCCACTGGGAGCTCTGGCTGTGCTGAATAAAACATTTCTCTCAAGAGTTTCTTCCTTTTGTTTGAAGAACTAACTTTGGACATTATATGATGCACGGAAAAACAACCCACAGTATATGAGGTTCGGCAAAACTGAACTGAACTAACAGAAGCGGAAAATATTAAGGCATTTTTCCTGCAACTTGCATCGTTTTTTGTATTCAAGTATTAAAATGCAAAGAGAGTGAAACAGACATATACATGCAATTTGCTGCAATACTTCAAAAATTGAAAACAAATAAGGTTTATGGAACCAGGCCCTTTTTTGTTGGAGAAATGGCAACTTCCTTTTAAAAAACAATGTGCAAAAAAAAAATGATTCTGATTGCATAATACCATCAAGTGTGCCAGCAGAAAGATCGGAGAAGCTTATTGACTTATTCTAATATCAGTTTAGTCAGATAGTACTGTACAAGCAATCAAACCTAAAACAAGACACAAATCTAACGTTTGCTTCTTTTATTTTGAAATAATCAGTTAGGTTGCCTCACTTAAACAACGGACAATTATCAGATCACGACATGCAGTTGGCAATTTCCTCTGACCTCATCTTAATGAATTCATCCCTTTGTCACTGTGGGCCCTTTGTTTAAAAATTACAATAAAACAGCGAGTTACTGTGTTCACCTGATACTGACCTGGTGCCAAGTGTCTGCTTGTTCCTCTAAGCTCAGTTTACTCCAGACCAGTGAATCTAGCTGCCTCTCTGCTGGCTCCTGGCTCCCAACTCTGACTGTGTGTGTCCTCTGTTCAGTCTCTGCATGTTCTTCAGAGAGTTGACCTTGACTTTGAGGCTCAGCTGTGCGGTTCTGTTTTGGGCTCTGCTGCTTTGTTTTATCAAGATTGTCTCTGACCATCCTACAAAGAAAAATCATCCTCTACTTCATCACTTGCATCAATCCCTTCGCTTTTGGACGGCAGGCACTCCATCCCTGCGTCCTCTCTCCGTTTGGTTATTCTCTCGGCCGATCTCTGTGAGACTCCATGTTGTGAGAGCAGCAGGCTTGGATTTTTAATAGGGACCAATCAATGAGTCTGTTTCGAAAGACAATGACAAAGAGAGTCAGTGATTTAATAATGTCCATCTTAAAATACTTACCAAGAGCAGATAAGAAATTACCCACATTAAATGAGAGTGTAGGTAAGGACAAAAAAATAGTTTGTTTACAGTAACATGTTGAAATATAGGGTATATCGAAAAATCTTTTTTTTTCCCTATATTATTTTTTATTAAACATAAAGAGCTACGTTAGATGTTTATGCCTGGTAGGCCATCAGGTTGTTCGCTTTTATTGTTTCTTCTCGCGCCAAGGTTCCTGAACATCACAATTTTAAATTCAATACAAAATAGTCACGTTAAACTTAATGGCCAAAAGTTAATCCTGGCCACAGTTCGACACATGAGACCAATAAAGTTATTACTGATATGGAGGAATTCCCCAGTGGATCACACATGCTAAACAGTGATTTACACACATGCTTGAATGGGTTGAAACAAAGAATTAGGACAAACCGACACCACTTGCATTAAATTATTGATAGAAAATTGTAATTAGAACAGTCCTCAAGGAAATTCTTGGTCGGTCAGGATTTTGGAAACACACTATTTTTTCATAACTGCATAGGTTGGTATCTACTATGCAAAAATAGTAGATTAAAACATCAAATAGAACAATTATTACATGGATCCTGGAGGTGGCAGCATTGCAACTTCAGAATCAATAGCCCAGAATCTGGGCTATTGATTGATTAAATCCGACTTGTTGCAAGTCGTAGTAACAACCTTTTTTAACGCATTGATAGACCTTCACTAGGCAAAAAAGAAGAACCAAAGGTAGTAAACGTTATCTCCATTTATAGAGTAACTGCGTAAGTACTTCAGATAGTACTTTAGAACTTTCACTTTCTCAATTAGACAGGAAATACAGGAACTGTTAAGACTGATGCAGTAGGAAAAGCATTGCCCAACATGATTTAAGAGGCACTTATATGAATAAGAGTGATGTAGGACTTGGACTCCAAAGTTATATAAAAACCGACTCTCCATTAAAGATGCTACTTTTTTTTATAATTGATTAACTCAACAAAGGCCTATTAAATTAAAACTCCAGCGAGCACTGGCACAATTGGATAAACCCTAAAAACATGCTGTTTGAACCTCAATCTTTTTAGCCAATCTTTTTTTATGATAAATGTAAAACAAGGGATGGGAACCATATAGTCACCTCTTGAGCCTCGCTTTTATTTAAAAAATTTTAAACTATGAAAAAAAAGTTGAAATTTGAGTCACATTAATTAAATCTAGTCCTGTCCTTATAAGACAAGGAGAATGTAAGGAAAACTATTTAACCAATGATAAGTTTGTTTCACAAGAAGGAACATTTGAAACATGATATCATCAAACGTTTTGTTTTCTTAATGCATATTTCACTTGTGAAACGATTGCTTCGTATATTTATTTATTTGTGTGCCTATTTAATTGTTGCATTCAAGTAAAAAAAAAGTGTTGTAAAATTCTAAAATAAATCAATTAAAAGACACCTGTAGATAAAAAGATCGAGACAAAGACAAAGTAAATGCAACATATAAAAAATGTTTGTCTTCACTAATAGTTATAATAGATATAATAGTTCAGGGACTTCAACGTGCGGACAATAAAAATAATTCTCTAATCAGACACAAACCTTTTTTTGGACAAATTACGGTTATATTTGGTTTAAACCGCAACATATGTGTTTTAAACAGAGGAAAACAGCATTTTTTTATAAATCGGTTTCATGTGATCGCACGATTTAAAGGTCGAAGCAGGTAGTATCAATGGGTTATACTGCAGAAGACTTGGTGCAGACAGTGAACGGAGGAAACTTACCTAGTTACAGCAGCTGCCGGCTCCAGTCGTCTACTGAGAAAATGCAGCCACCGACGCTGCTTTACTTTCGTTTTCTTTGGGTAAAAAAAGGCGGAGAACAATCTCCGGCTGCAGACGTTTTGTTTTGTTTTTTTTTCCTCCTGACTGTGCCTGAACGCACCATTGGTCACACTCTTTGCTTTCACTTTGCCGCTTCTCCGAAGTCACGTGATCTATAGGCAGCCAGTTTGCGGTCTTCTGTTAGGAGAGATTGTAATGCGCTCCAGTGAAGAACCGCGAAAGAGATGCGTTCGCCCTCAAACCTCAATGTTTAAAGGTTTGATATTAACGTAATATATTTACAGTTATCGAGCTAAAATATTTATATTTGATACTATGATATAACTTGCCTTCTTACCTAGAAATTACTCCTGGGACCGAGACTAGATATTTATGTTGCCAAGTTTCTGTTTTAAAAATGGCCGTCAGATTTTCCTTGTGAAGCCCTAACATTGAAGAATTGTATTTAATTCACTGTTGTTACATTCCCCTGCCTTTAAGCCCTATTTGACTAGTTCCATGCAGGAGTTTCTGCACATTTATTAGCCAAAAAACAACAACACTACCTATTCAAAAGTATCATATGGAATACTCATTAAAAAAAATAAGATAGTAAAATGTTATAGGGGAGAGTGAAAGGAACTCCTCTGTAACTGTTACAAAATGTCAAAAAAATTCAATGTCTACCATGAGTATGAGGTGCAGTACTTTTATTTAAGACTTACTCCCTTTGACTTTTCCATGCCCCCTACTTTGAGAACCACAGTTTGAGTCGCACTGAGAAGTGAGAGAGAAGCAGAATTTCTTTGATTCACTCTTGCAAACTGCACCACCATTAGTATTTGCAGCTTCTAGTGGTTTCATAGTATGGCGGTTAGCACACCTGCCTTTGAGCAGTGGTGGCTTATTGGTTATTGAAGTGGAATTGGTTCTCGGGTTCAAGTCCAACATCTGCCAAGTTACTACTGAGATGCACTGACCATGGTATTGTATTCAAGCTGTGCTCACTGGGCACCCCAATGGGCTGACTTTTACTTTGGTGATGGGTTTAATGCAGATTTTTTTGTGTGTATGGTGTGTTGTGTCTATACAACAAGTCATTTCTTTCCTCCCTTCCCAAAAGCAGAGAGTCTGATGTTAATCGTCCTGTGTGCCCCACTTACGGAGAGTCTTAGAAGTGTTTGATGGATTTTATTTCGTCGGTAGTCTATGTGTAACATGTGCATTTGAGCTTTGAAGGCAGAAGTGGGAGTGCTTCTTACAGTACATGACTTCTAAAAATAATACTACTCTAAAGTCTGACAGCTTGTTACAGGAATAAAACTTCTCAGATGGCAAAAGCCAACTTATCAGCTGCCATGAATTTCTTTGTAGCTGCGATTTTTTTTGCACTGTAAATTAACTGTAAATTAATGTTTTACTTTTATAGGTTTCCATATCTGCATGTGGAAAACATATTTAGGTAAAACGTTTTGTTGTTACACAGGACGTCCAACATTGACCGTTTGCCAGTATCTGTTATACCTACATTATACAAACACTTAAATTCTGATATTTGCCTGATATAACATTCCCACTTGTGACTTTCAGTTAAATACAGCTGTTTATTTGGTGTATATCATTTGGACATACATTCTTTGACAAAAGACATCACATTATTGGGTTAACATTACCAGAGAAAAAGCAATAATGATTCTTACAGATATTATATAAAATACTTAATATCCATTGATGATATTGGTCAGTTAATATTAGTGGACGATTGAAACCATAAAAGCTTTAATTCCTTTCATTTCTGCAAACATTTTGTTATGTGAACTCTGTTTTTTTTTTTACCTGTAACATGTTTCCTAAAAGATAACCAGAATGCAGTCATGTTTTTAGATTATTCTAGTTTTTATTTTCCATTGGACAGATGATATGAAGCTTCTCCATGTGTCTCATTTCATAGCAAAAATATCAAAAAAGATACTTTGCAAGCAGCTCTAAGTTGTACAAATTTAAACACTCCTTTAAACAAATTTTAAAAAAATCATTCTGTTTGCTGATTCATTAACGTGAGCACAACTACAGTTTTAGTATCAAGGCTTGACCACTTTTTGTACCAATTCCAAAATTAGTCCATTAAATAAAATGAAACAAAAAGTACACAGTGTCAGTTGGCCGCACCTTATCTTCTTTGCATGACATGCTTACATCATAAAGTTACAAGAATTTACTCTGCTCATTGTCTTATTATATAAACATTATTTCCATGTGCATTGTGTCTATGCACAATTTCACGAAACTTTAACAGAGTTTGCATTAAATCAAACCTTACTCTTTACCAGACAGGTGCGCCCTTAGTAATAAAGAATCCTATAGCGGTTTAATTTCTCTTTCTACTTTATGACGTTGACTCACTCTCTCAGATTGCTTCATTTATTTCTTTTCATATCACCTGCTGTGGTTATCCCTTGGGGTAAAGTAGAGGTCAGGAATAAAGCTTATTGCTAAAACAGAGAAAGTACAGTGCTGTAAAATATTATTTTCTACTCACAGTAACATGTTGACACACAACGTGATAAACAAGATTGATATTGATCTGTCAGAAACCTGGTAGAGAAAATCAATCTCTTTACGGTTACACACCAAGTTTTTACACTGCTTCTAAAATAGTTTGTGTTTTTTCCACTTATTCTTTCAGGTTTCCTTCCACACAGGAAACTACCACCATGATGATGATGAAGGTTATTGGACCAACCAGGTGAGGGTACTTCTCACTGTCTGTCCAATCCTTTGACTCTGACTTTCTATTGTTCTTCTTTGATATTTATTTTGCGTTTATATAAAAAGTATTATTGTAATTGTCATTGTTCTTTACTTTGGTTTCATTTTAAACCACAGGCAACAGCTCAATGTCGTAAATTATATTATGCCCTTATGAATGTTTGTTTTGAGTCTTGCAAAAAGTTATATATATTAAAATGATATCCATTCATGTATTGTAGAATAATCATTTTAATTTTCGATTTGAACCACAAGAGGGCGCAAGATTGTTGTCCTTGAGATGGAGCAGTCAAAGGTGTCTGTAGTAAAATCAGTACTATAATAATGATAATAATAATTAATAATAATACACTATTATTAGGTTAAATTATTATTTTGACTTTTCATTTTGATTTTTACATACTTTACGGCAGGGGTTATCAACCTTTTTTGAAATCTAGACCCGCGTACGGGGAACCCAGCTGGCTCAAAAAGCATAGGAACACTACCAACTCAGCCTGTGTGGACTAGTTTTGTTGTTTGGACCACTCCCTGTGGCCACCTTAGTTGGGCCATAGGGGCTACTAGGTGCCCCTGGGCTGGATTGGTGCTGGTGCCCACTTGCTCTACAGCAGCGCTACAGCAGAGGCCTTGCTCGACCGCAACTTCAACATTTACCACAACTACAAATTCCTAGTTTTCTACTCATTACTTCTACAGCTATTTCTCGAATTTTTGTTGACTTATTTATTGCGAAGAGCAGTGGGAACCACATCCTTTTACACTGATGTGTGAACATGTCAGATTTGCTGCCGAGGGCTAAGTAAAATCCATAATTTCCAGGCAGCCTTCCAGTTGTCAATCTACTCATCCCTCCATCTATATATGCATCAAATTGTTGATCTCAACCGCCTTGTGTAGATCATGGCTTAAAGGCAAAGAGCTCACAATTTCACAAGGGATTTACACTGGTCACAGAGACTGGTCACTGGATTTTATAGGAAATGTTAAAGGAAAACTCACTTTGGCCGAGTGACAATGTTTGTGTCATTGGTGTAAAACTCCAGGGTTCCACTCCTAGGAAGGTTCGAATCCCTAGGGCTGTTGGCTTCCACTGGGCTCAATACTTGCAGGATGGTACAGTGTGGTGCAATGTGATTTGGGTGGCAGTCACAGAGACTGGTGCCACCGCCACCTGATAAGTGGATGAAAGTGGATGGATGAATGAGACATAGGCTAAATATACAAGTCATTGATATTAATATTAATAAAAACATCAGTCTGAAGCAAAAGTTGAAGAAATTTGGTTCATTGATACACAAAAGCTTTTGTAGTTTTAGGTGTTTTATGTTTAACCCTAACCTTCTTATTTTATAAATATATATTTATTTTATAAATATTATATTTAGGTTATAAGTTTGTGTTTTCCCAGTTAATAAGTGGTTTCCACCACTCTATATTTGTGACAATGCGAATCTCTTCATGAATGAATGCATTTTTATGTTTTTTTTAAGAATTCATATGAATATAATCTTATTTTGTAAAAAATATCACAACAGGAATCAACCACATCCATAAACAGAAAGTTGTTTTAACACATATGAAAGGAATATAAAAAAGCCCAGATAACAATCCTTTTTTTTCCAGGATTACACACCGTGTCTCCTTCCTGTTTATAAAGGGAAGTTGACAGCCTGACCTACCATCATACCATACCATCTGTATGAAAATTTGTCACATTTATTGCAGAAAATACCCTACATATATTATTGCTCATTTTCATCTGAAGGGGAAACCCTTACTGTCTGCTTTTTAACATCCGAGAGTCTGATTCCAGACTTCATGACACACACACTCTCAATCATACCCGCAGACTTTTTTATCTTATCTTATTAAATGCTGTTATTCAAATTATTTTACCAAAATAATAAATTGGATTTAAATACATCCTAGTTGGTTTCTGTGTCTGCTCTGGTCTACAACCACAGTATACTGGCTGTTATATTAGTGTTTACTTGTAACTGATCTGTTAGTAGTGCCGGCAGCTGTGAGGAGGATGTTTGTACGTTGTGTAAGTGAAACTGAAAGCACACTTATCTCTCTCTCTCTCTGTTTCTCTCCAGCTTGATTTCTTCTTTAGCTGTAAACTGCTACTCAAAGCATCTCTGCTTTGAATAGAACTATTTCGCCCAGCCTCATCCTGGTTCATTTGTGTAACCAGTTCTATTTTTACCCAGAATGCATTGTTTCTGAATAAAAGTTATTTTACTCTCCAACATCAGGTTATTACATGTATTGATTAGTTATTTCCTAAATATTCATTCACCTTCATATCCGTTACTGGGTCACAGGGGCAGGCGGTGCCACCCAAATCACACTGCACCATAATGTGAGCCTTCCTGTTGGTGGTGAGCCCACTGAAAGTTACGCAGGTTGGGACGGTGTTATGTTCAGAGCGCCTCAGTGGCAACCTGGTAGCTGGTGGATTCGAACCTGAATCCTAACAAACCCAAGTGCACTTCCATAACCGCCAGGCCACCACTGCCACATCCACAGGAAGCAGATGTGTATTAGTTGCTTTTTATTGACTTACAAAAATGCCCAAACCTTTACTGATGAGGCAGTTAAACACATTATTTCCTAATGTTTCTCATCGTTTCTTCAACTTTCCCACGCTCTAAAAGTCACCAAACCTGTGCTGAATGCAGACATGTTGAGACTGACTGTAGGTGTCAAGAACCCAGAGTGGTTTGCACTCCTGTTCTTCTCTGGAATAACCAGGTTACTGTTTGCTCTGCTGTGCTTTCCACCTGACAGCCTCGTTGTGTGTTTTTGCAGTGGCAGATCTCGCTACTCATCACATTCTACTTTCATGTAAAGGAAATTAAGAGGGTTGTATCACCGCAGCCACAAATGCTTAAACTCCGATTATAGCCTTGAACTTTTAAAAAAGACATTATGCAGCACTGTGTTGTGGAGAAATGCTGATTTAAGACACTCGCCTTGATCAGGATCAGATCCATTCTATTGTATTCTATATTATTCTTATTATTTTCCTTTTGACTTTGTCCCCATTTCAGGGGCTACCTCAGCATATAATCGTCATCTATTCCCTCCCTGTATTTTCTCCTCTGATTGCAGCTACTTTATGTCCTCCAACACTGCATTCATCAATCTCTTGGTCTCCTACCAGGTAGCTCCATTTCTAGGATAATTCTACTACCAATGTATCCACTATCCCTCCTCTGAACATGTCCAAACCATCTCAATCTGACTCTCCAGCTTTTTCTTTAAACTTTACTGACCCTTCTAGTTTCTCCTCCTTGTCTCTCCTAAAGAGAATCTCAGCATCTTCAACTCCTCCACCTCCAGCTCTGCCTCATGTATTTTAGTAGTGTCTCTAAACCATAACCTGACTTATATTAAAAAGTGAAATCCCTGAAACTGAAACATCTAATTTTCTCATCTTTAGCGGGAGTCAGTACTTGACTTGAAGGTAAATTGAGTGATAATGTTTTGTCTCAAATGACCTCTGTCCCCTGGAGGTTTACAAAAGTAATTTCCTTGTTCTGTAAATGAAGTACTTAAGTAAAAAATTCATTCAAATGAGCAGTGGGCCACTGCTCATCAATACTGATGCCTTGAGAGGCTGGTTGTGAAGGGAAGACTGTATGGGTGTAGCTACTCCACATCCTATTAATACATGTTTTTGCAGTTCATTATTATTTAGACAAGAAAAAAAATGTTGTTTATTGTAATTAAATACCATTAATTAATCGGGTGAGGAATATCAGCTGCATGTCACTTATAAGATGCTTTGCAAGCACCCAGGACCCAGACACAATGACTTGGTGGGCTGCATTTGGCCTCTGGGCCTTGAGTTTGACACCTATGCTTTAAGCAGAAAAGGTAATTCATGTAGGATGTTGCCTACATCCTAATATTCTCTGACGTTGCATGGCCAACAACCAATCTCATCTGAAAACTTTACACTTACATTCTATGACAATGATAAAATCTAAAATGACAAATGATATAAAATCTGCCAAATCTCACAACAGTTTTCTTAGGGTTTCTACAGGCTGTTCTGCTTGGTTTGGGCTTCAAATTAGCTGTGTACGTTCTCAATATTTGAATGAAAACATATACTGTTATTGTTCCCACGTTGAGCAGGATGTGGTTATAACCTAGGTGGTCCGATCCCATGTCTCATTTCCACCCATGGTGCTCACCGTTTGCACTCTAGCTTACAAGAAACTCGAGTTTTAATCTGACTGTTCAGACTGTAACCCCTTGTTCAAGAATGTCTCCCAAAACTGAAAAACTGAGGAACTTCACTCTCACAATCTATTGCTTCAAACATGTTAATGGGACTTCACAAAATCCAAGAAGTCGAAAAACTTTACAAAAGTAAAAACCTTGTTGTGAGGCAAAGGCCATTTACAACTGGATTAGACGTTTAGTGAGCCAGACTACTGTAGGGCAGTCATAACAATAATCTATAAATAAGAGAAGAAAGAATATGATACCAATGTTGAGAAATCATTGTGCGAACAGCAGCAGTTGTTATACCTTTAGCTGCTTCTGACAAATTCCAATCTTGGGAATCAAACCCAGGACTCTCTGATCTCCCTTTTTAGGTGGCAAGCGTACTAACCGCTACACTATAGAACCAAGTCGCTGATTTACTCCTTTTTGGTGTCTCATTTGCAATTTTATTAATTTCAACATTTATCAAACGACCTATAACGAAGCAACAAATGGACCTGTTTTGGCCCATGAGCCATAGCTTGGACTACAATATGTTGACCTATTGTTAACATGTCCATGTAGCAGCCAGAAAAGAGCTTTGAGAGCTGTGAGGTGTGAGTGTTCCTGTGCAGTATTGATGAAACAAGTTGACATTGTTGACCAAAGTGTTCTCATCCCTCTTTAAATGATATGATAGGTCCATTGTGATGAAATAAAAGAAAACTAATTCTATACTCCTGATAGAGTTTCAAAACATTGATTTTAGTAAGTAAATCCCATGGGCCCTGTTGTAATTGACACTTGATCCAGTTATTTCAATCAATATCAGAGCTTCATTCACTACTGTGTTTCTTTAACGTATAGATGTCATCTTGTTTGCTGTCACAGAGCTGATAGATGTTTGTTGGCTCTGCCGTAGTGGGCCTCCTGAGTATGCAACTAATCTGTGGCCGCAGATCAATGTATGGACACGTTCACTTTATTGAGAAACTGCTGTGGGTGGAAGGTTAGAGGGGGTCAGCTGAGAGGAGTGTCTTTGGAAATCATTTGGGGTTTTTCATTGATAGTGTCTTTAGATAAGTTCTTAAAATATAGTTGGTTTCCTGGAGACTCATTTTGAGAAGACGCCCCATATAATTCCATGGTTTTATATCTTTTCAGTGACTATGTTACAAAATCAACATAGCATTTTTTGGAAGACCTCAGGCCGAGATTTAGGATCCAGAGAGTTACATGTTCACAGAAGTCATACCGACGTTGTGCTCTAAAACAAAACCATCCTACGTATCTTTATCCTGCAACCTGATGTTGCATCACCCACTTCTGATAAATAGTTCTGTTTAAGGAGAAAATCCCTAAACCACCTTGTTCTGACTAAAAACCTGTTCTAAAAGAAAATTCTTTAAATTATTTGAAAAATGTTGTGGCATCAAAGAGGTGAAAGGGAAGAGGGAGTGCACTCCACAGTCTGGAACAAAAACAAACTATGACAAAAAAATTAACTGTACTTTTTAAAGCCAATATACCATATTAATAGTAATGATGTATATCAACCTTTTGCCAATATCCAATATTTTCCAAATAATTATCTTTCTGTTTTACAATATCAAACAACCAAACACATACACATATTAATTCAGTGAGCTGCAATGCTGCCATCTAGTGGTTTGTACTTAAATTACAAGGGAAGATTTACATAGTCACGCTTGTGGTTCCACTGGAAAAACCCAGGACCCTCTGCTTTCTACTTCAGAGGCACGTGTGCAAACCGCTACGGAACCTGAAAGTCTTTTTAGGGTATTAGATACCCAGGCATTGCTATCAGGTTTTCACAAGCAGAGAAAAAAATCCTCCAATGGAGTTCCTGACTCAAACTCACAACATTAGTGTATGGCCAATGTGATAATCCCAGGACTTCAGAACAACATTGCTAATCAAAAATAAGTTTCAATGTATTTCTAAGGTGCAGTGGTGCCCTAGCGGTTGAGGAAGCGGACTCGGGTTTGGAAGGCTTTAGGATTGAATCTACCAGCTTCCAGGTTGCCATTGAGGGTCTCTGAGCATGACAGATATAATTTCCAGGGGGTTCAACTCCCACAGGAAACTCGCAGTGTACTGTGGTGAGATTTGGGCGGTTGTTATGGAGACCTCTGCCTCTGAGACGTGATAATTAACCATATTAAATGGTTTAAACTTTAAATATTTAGTTTTAATTGATTTAATATAGTTTAATTATAGAATGTCAAGGTGAATTCCATGACGTTTCCTGCAGTCACAGTTTTACTTTAGAATTTGCTCTTGTGTTAACGCTTATTCTTAGACTTGAACCTATCACCTAACGTGCGAACGCACGCGCACTAACACACACATACAGACGGTGTGTGTGTGTGTGTGTGTGTGGCGGCAGCAGCAGCACAGCGTTGGCGAGAACAGGGAAGCAGCGGCTCGCAGCGACTACAGCTGCCGCGGAAGAAGCACCCGCTTTAGCTCCAGCTTTAACCCGAGCTCGCCCCAAAACACACACCGGCAGCAGGAGCCACATCGAGGCGGTCAGAGGGGCGGAGAGGAGAAGGAGGAGGCACCCGCACCGCCACTCATTCTCCTCCGCTGCCTCCATCGTCTCTCCCTCCCTCTTCTCTCGGTGTCTCTCTTCAGCCCTCCTCACCCCTCGTTCCAGTCGGAGCGCCGCTGCCGCTTCCTCGTTTAAAGATGGCTGACCCCAACAGCGACGGAGAGGCGCAGGAGAACACCCGCGGCTTCGCCCGCCAGGGAGCCCTGCGACAGAAGAACGTTCACGAGGTGAAGAACCACAAGTTCATCGCCCGCTTCTTCAAGCAGCCCACCTTCTGCAGCCACTGCACCGACTTCATCTGGTGAGTGTGACACTACCAGTGTGTGTGAGTCAGGGGAAAGGACACAGGTGATTCACTTGCTGCTGCTGCGGCTGCGGTGGTGGCAGCGTCTCCTCTCGGCCTCTTCCGTCTCTGCCAGCTCTAACACACGGTTGTCTTTGCCCGCACATTTGCGGGGCGGGAAAAAAAAACAGCAACGCGATGCGCCATTCTCAAGCCAAATCACCACAATGCGACAACACCGCGGGCCTCGGTGTGTGACTGTGTACGCGCGTGTGCGTGGATGATGCCACTCTTGTTGGCAGCCTTGCTGCATCGACCTGACAGCATCTCCCTGAAACTGGAGTTCTGTTTGAGGAATGCAGCTGGAGTAAGAGACACAGGCCCCCGCTGCTGCAGCTGCAGATGTGTGGGTTGATGTGATTGAATATCTGCATTACAGCTGGCATTGTTATTGATTTATCCATCCATTAAAATCATAACAATTATTGATGCTGCATTTAGGATGAGCAATATTGATGTTTTTGTCCTTGAAAGAAAATGACATTTACTGGAGCTTTTGAGGACTGGCTGTTTAGTTGTTATTGACAAATTAAGTATGTGTTGGTTTGTCGACATTTTTCCCATTGACTTATTATTTTCATTGACTGATTATTCAATCAAGTAACTGACTGCAACTAGAGATGTTTAACTGAAGGTTCTCGTACACCACGGAGTCCATAGACACTACTGTACACAACTTGCAACATAAGGCATGGGGGCTGGATGCGGCCCATTTGGCCTTTAAAATCTGGCCAGCCAAAAATGTCAAAAATGTATTACTAATGTATATTAATAATATTTTTTTTACTAAAGGATGGCAGTGGTGGTTTAATGGTTAAGGAACTGGACTTGGGTCTGCAAGGCTTCAAGTTCAAATCCACCAACTCGACCCATGTGAGTGGGTTCATCACCCACAGGGAGGCTCACAATATGCTGCAGTGCCACCTGCTAACAGATAAGAGGATGAAGATGAATAAATTAATGAGCTGCTTACTGAAAATATAGCCTTCATGCACCTCAGTTTAGAAAATCGTTCTGTTCTTCTGCTTCTCACCTGTTGGCTCGCCAAAAAGTTTGCCCACTACTGGTATATTGTTTGTAATGCCTGACCTGCCAATGTGTATCAATGGTAGTTTTGCAAAATTTAGTTTAAGTAAAATTAATTTGGAAAACTAAAAGAGTAGTCTGCAAAACAACACATTCATCCAGGTCCCAGGGTTCTTGGCCTGCAGAAGATGTCAGCTCTGTGCAGACCATTGTTCCAGAATAGTGTTTTAAAAAAAAGTTGCTGGTGATTCCAGAGGTAGCATAGTAACACAGGATGTAAACAGGAAAGCATTCTTCATCTCACTTAAATTCTTCAGGAAATTATGATCCTGTTGAAGGAAACTAGACCATAAAGTGTGACCCCCCCATTCAATAGAAACCTAGTTGGCAGTTGTTGAGCAGTCCATGTCAATACGCCTCCTACAGGATAGTCCATATGTCAGTCACACGAGGTGTCCGCGCCATAGGGCTTGCATATTTCAGGTGACATTTTCGACACTGTTGTCATTTCCTACAGCCTTAATTTATATGGAGACACTTGATAAACTAATAGATGGCTTCTGGAGTTTTTAGAGTTTATTTTTGTGCTTTTTTCCACTTTTTTTCAGGCCAAATGGAAATGAGGTGTTATATGTTTATACATTATTTATGACCAAATAAACAGGACATTTACCAGCTGACCTAGAACCTGCATTGGAGGTGCTGTAGATTATCTCATCTTTTGTGCAAAAAAACCCCCTGAAAATTTGGTCATGAAGAAACATAGATAAACATACAGACTGACACCCACCTGCATAGTGTTATTGGGACGTATGGAGGGAAAAAAACCACTGTTTTAACAGCAGGCCGTGAGAACTATAATAATGAAGAAAGGAATGCTGAGAGTAAAAGAAGAGAGGCGGCTGTAGAATTATTGCCGCTGTAAATTTAAAGGCCACAACATTTCAAACGCAAAACAACTCGTACGTCATACTGAGTGGCAGTTTATTCTAATTCTGCCAGTAAATCCTTGTAAAGTTAAACTCTAATGCGTGTGAATAAAGTGGATGGTCGTCGACACACATTTCCTGTAGCTTTTAGCTGAAATAATGACCTGCCTCTGTGGTGTAAAGGGTGAACCATGCTTTGAATACCTGTCTGTATGCTGCGAATAATTTGCATATATGTTCTGGCTATTTGTGATACCAGTAAATAAAATCTCAGTTGTCATACTTTTACCTTCATGGCTTTTCAGTTTCTTCACAACCATATCTTTTTCAGCACAGCTTTTCTGGAGACAATGTTCACCCTGTTAACAGCAGCATAAACTTTCAGAGAAATTCAGAGAAAGAAATATTTGCATTCTGACCTTGAAATCCGAGACAGCTGCCTACTTTGCTGCCTTGTTGCGGCCTTTAAACGTCTTGTTACTTTCGTTTTTTGATTACTCAAATGTAATCTGCCTTTGTGTTTTGTCCACAGGGGCTTTGGGAAGCAGGGATTCCAGTGCCAAGGTAAGAACAGATGCTTAATCACATGATTATGAAGAAGCATATGTTTTGTTTTATTTGGTTTGTGTGTAGGTAGGGGATGGAGTTTGTACCGTGAGAATGTTTTGCTTGAATTCAGGGCCACAGGTCGGTTTGAGCAGCCAGCTGCAGACAAACAATGTCAAACTCAAAGCAACCCCTTGCAAACAGAGATAAATGAGCAAGAATCCTCCATCAGGCCGAGGTTGAGAAGACAGTGTGAGGTGTAAGAGTAGAAGAGTGGACGCAGCAGTGAAAACTGAGATGTCTGGTTTTGGCCTCAGAGAGGGATCAACCAGACAGACTAGCAAGCTGGATTTCATAAGCTTCTCTTTCAGCATTGAGCCTGACGGCTGATGGGGTTTATAAAATGGTGAATTTGTGTGTGGGCAGTGACGCCCGTCTGTGGGCTGTTGGCTGGGTTTGGTTGTAACGAGTGGGTGGGTGTCTAGACACGGACGACTGAACAAAATGGTTCCATAAACAGGCACTTACAGTGACAGCCCTTGATCTTATGCGTGCTGGAGTTATTCAGCAAGTGTTTTGTGCTGCGCTTGGGATATCACTTCCTCTTTTTACTGACCTATGTCCAACAGCCGCCTAAACATACTTGACCTGTCCACATTAAGGGTCATGCAGAAAGCTGCTTCAGTCGCTGGTGTAACACATGGTTGATTATGTGGAGCCGTGCACAGTCTTTGTGTTGAGTTTTAAAGAAAAACAAGCCGAGATCCCTTTATCTGGCCAGGACAGAGGCTGTTTTTGCAGCTCTGGTAGTGACACAGGAAATGCATCATGGGTAAGGAGGCTTAACATTTGTTGTGCGCACTTTGTGGTGTCATACTGTGAGCATGTA
This sequence comes from Paraplagusia blochii, assembly GCA_016785265.1. NCBI lineage: Eukaryota > Metazoa > Chordata > Actinopteri > Pleuronectiformes > Cynoglossidae > Paraplagusia > Paraplagusia blochii. The sequence goes on from JAFBJS010057696.1 coordinate 179,978, forward strand.
ACACATCAGACCAACACTAGAGCTGTGCACAGGTAGGGCTGATGTCAGATTGTGTTTCGTGGTTAGTTTCCATGGGTTAACTGATTACTTAGATTTATTGTCGTCCTCCTCTACAGCAAACAGGTCAGAGCCAGTGTTTGATATGTTGAAAATAATTCTCTGAACTACAGTGAAGCAGCATATTATTAATTATAATATTATTATTAATAATATTATTGTTGTTTTTTTTTTTCTTCGTAAGTGAAAGCATTTCAGTTGCAGTAATTAAACAAACATGTGCCCTATAGACAAATGTATCAGAAACGACATGCCATGAACTTTAAATTGGTTTTTAACCTTTTGCACAATATGTATAATGATGATAATTTCGTATAGACTGGCGGGCCGGATTCAACCGGCTACATCTGGTCCCCGGGCCTTAGTTTGCTTGGGTCTGAGTTTAATGGTCCCTTAACAATTTGTATTATATTTATATTACTTAATTTTATTGGTTGTAAAAACAAATTATATTGAACATTTCTTTTTTTTATTGACCTTAAAACAAATACAATTAAGGCAGTGAATTGCAGACTTTGGTCCTAGATTATTTACATTTCACTCCATTTATGGTGGTTCCATAGAGTAGTGGTTACAGGCTGCCTCAGAAGCAGAGAGTCCTGGGTTTGAATGAAGCAGTTGGTAATGTAGTCTGTAAATGATGCATTTGCAGAGATGTAAGAGAGTTATTTCTAAGCCGATGAACTCTTAGTACAAAGGGTACAGTAGATAATTCTAATCACTATACACAGCCATTCCTTTTCTTCTTTTCTTCCGTTGGTCTAATACATTTACAGTAGGACTGGGTGTAAAAAAAGAAAAAGTCCTATAGACAAGTTTTCTGACAAACACATAAAAGCATGAAGGACTCAAAGGAATTATGCTCCAAATAAATGATTAACCATCTACAGTTTAGAGCTGTGGAACATATGGTAGAAACCCAATTTTTCGCCTTTTTATTTATTTATCTGTTTATTTATTCATGTTCATTCAAGTCACACAGACACCATGTGGCCTTATTTACAACAATTCCTCAAGTTAGAATTTGTGGACACTAGGTTTCTGTGCATGGAGCTGATGGCAGTTGACTGGTGTGTTCACTAAAGCTTTCTCCCCATTCATTATAAAATGTATTTATTATGAAAAAAAAAATAACCAAAAGGATCGGCTGGAAAGACATTAAAAACATGAACAGGAAGCTGTGGCTGTGGGTCTTTGTGAACGGGGCTTATTGCATGTTCACTCACGCACATGTGCACAGACACAAAAAAGACAAACACACAAAGGCACTTGGAATGTCAAACATCTGTAGTAGTCTTGTCCAGACATGTAGAGATGAGTGTGTGTGTGTGTGTGTGTGTGTGTGTGTGTGTGTGTGTGTGAACTTTGTGTTGTTTGGCAGATTCTTGTGGGTGGGTGTGTTTGTGTGTATAATACTAGTTTTACTGGTGACTTTTTTTTTTCTATAACTCAGTGTTAACTTTAACTTTTCTATTAAGTGGACTTTTTTTTATTCATGTCTCCCAGGTGTTTTTCTACTTAAAATTGCTTTGTAAAAGATTTGACGATGGTTCATTTGTATCATTAGAAATACCATATTTTTCACTTTTTATCCTGCTTCGACTGGTGCGACTTATACTCCTGAGAGACTTAGTCTGGAAAAATATGTTAATGGTTTAGCTAAGTGGTATTTTGGGGTCTTTATACGCACACTATGACATTACATGGAAGCTAGTACGCATTACTCTGTGCTGTTGCACAGTTTATTATCTTACTACAATGGCTGTAATGCTTTGAAAGACAAGTGGTGAGGCTTGGCAGTATACCACAGTTCTACTTAAACAACCTGAATCGACACATAAGCCTCACCGCATTATAAATCACACATTGATTTATGATTGACATTTTCTTTGATGTTTTAAAGTACGCCTTATTGTCTAGAACATATTATAACTGCCCGCAATTCAAGTTGTCAAGTCTGGAAGAGAAGCAGATTGAAGTCATTGACATCTGCGTAGCCATGACATGTGTGAAGATTTGAGGAAGATGAAATATAAACTGTCCCAACTGTCTGCATGTTGACAATCATGGACGCGTGTTGTGCTGCGGCATAAACAACGCTCATTATGCCTGGGTGGGTTTATAGCCTCAGAGAGCACAATCTAAATACAACCCTCACAATGTCATGCTTACAGAAAAAGGCAGCAGAATCACTAAAGGAGTTTCCACACCTTCTGTTATACCACTGTGTAACTAATCGTATCCAGTCTTGTCATCTTTAATACTTGAAACAGGAAAATAAAAGGTTAAAACATGTCTTAACAAACCACACACATGGTTCGTTGGGATGTGTATTGTGTCATGTGACAGGTCGTCAGGCTGAGTCTCAGAGCCTCAAGGTTCTTGCTTCACATGAGAGCAATGATGTTGACGTTGAGATCTCTCTATTAGTCAGTACCCTGGTAGTACTGGATTTTTTTTTATTTCACGATATACCACAATAAAAAGTCACGATTTGAATGCGCGTGTCACAATTCACAAACGTAGTTTGATGAATTCCCGAACATATTTTGAAGAATTCATGAATGTATTTTGATGTAGGAATCGTTGTTTGTGTATTTATTGTTAAAATACATTTGTGAATTTCCCAAAACACATTCGTGAGTCTGCACTCGTCCATTTATTATAAAAGTACATTTATGAATTCCTCAAAATTCTGGCTCCATATATCATGTCTGTTGTCAATCCAAGCAGGAAATTTCAACCTGTTGCACGCCCATCCTTCAGCACCTCTGAGTGAAGTAACGTAAAGCGTCACACAAGACGTAATGTGGCGCCATCGTGCAAAACCAAAAGACAAAGGTGCCTTAGCGAGAAATCACTTTTTTGTTCCTCATTATTTTCAGTTATTTATTTAAACTTAGAGTATTCATAGGGACAAGACGACACAAATAAAATCGCCATAGGCTATTGAACCATTTGTTTAGTGAAATATTTGATAAAAAAAAAAAGTGTACACACGATAGAAACGATTAAAGAGAAATGTCACAATAAATTTCGTGGGGACTTTTCTATCATCACCACAACGTATCACAGTCTTCCAAAATCATCATAGTGTTGTGTAAGAGGATAACCTAGGCCCTACACTGCACTGTCTTGTGGTCTGCAGAAGAGAAATTCTGATACAATTTCAACCAACATCTATTATTAACTTGGTCAAACAGGTTATGTTTTTTTTTTTTTTGGGTCTTGGTGTTTCTATACTGGCTGTTTGTAAATGAGACAGAATCATCTTTAGGAATGGTGATCATAATCTGTGGAAAGAAATATTTGAGAATCACTCAAGTAAAAATGTGGAACATTGACCAAGATGTTTGCTTAGGCTACTTCTTATAAAAGTTAATTAAAGGACGCCCAAGAAAAGGTTTGACATCACTATAATGTAACAGTCTTCTTATAATTGAACCCACTATCTCCAACCCCCAATGGCATAAATCATGTCATACAGAATAATTAAAATCTGTAATTTTGGAATTCAGTGCATTTGGTGTTCAAACACGGGACCTTCTGCTTGTAAGGCAGTTGGTAAGGCAGGTGAATGTCCGGTACTTCTTGAGGTGAATAACCTGAAGAATACAATTAACACAAAACCATGGAACCTGAACTGTTTCTGTCAGTAAAATGTTACATAGACGTATGAACTCCAGTGATTTTGGTTACTATTCAATTATCTTCTCCTTTCGGCTTGTCCATTTTTCAGGGGTTGCCACAGTAAGGCAACATTTTCCATCTCACCCTGTCCTCTTTGTCCTCAACTCCAACTACCTCCATGTCCTCCCTCATTGCATCTATCAATATCTTCTTCGTCTCCTACCTGGTAGCTCCATCTCTTGGATCATTCTTCTACCAACGTATCCACTGTGCCTCCTCTGAACATGTCCAAACCATCTCAATCTGTCTTCTCTAGCTTTTTCTCCAACCCTTCCTGTCTGTGTTGTGCCTCTAATCACCTCATTCCTGATCCTGTCCATCCTTGTCTCTCCTAAAGACAATCTCTTTTTGTTCATATATGCAACTGTATAATATTTAGCTTGGGGCCTGAACCCATAACTGGGAGTTTCATTGTCTATATTTCTTATTTTTATTTTGGGAAAGAAACAGAATCTTCTATAATGTTTAGGGGAATTCCAGTTACGTCAAAGAATAGAAAATCTGATGTATGGCCATTCACCAAAAAGATTTTTAATATTACTCAATGCTGATTTTTCATTACTTCACAAACCAATATTATTAAATGGGTAGAACATGAAAGAAATGCTGTGATGAGGGTAAGGAACCAGTTAAATAACGAAACAAATAACTTTTTTAGAGGTGTCCTGCTTAGCAAATCAACCAATTACACTCAAGACACTGGCTTGGCCACATGAGGATTTTGAAAGTGTCTTAAAGAGTTCCCTCTTGCATCACAACCGTAAGTCAGATTGCATTAAAGAGGAAGCACTTTATCAATTTCTGCTGCAAAAGCGGCAAGTTCTTCAGGCCTGTAGTAATAAAAAGCACCAGTTAGTATTCTCAGTCACCTTAAATGTGCAAGAGATTAAATCAGACACCTGCTAAATGGGCAGTATCTTAGTCTTAATCTGTGCTTTTGTGCTTGTTTGAGTGAAAAACCCAGTCTGTTGTAATATAATAAGACCTGTAATAATTACTGAATCATTGTTTTCACTCTAAGCCTCACTGTCATCTATATTTTTTGTGCAGATGTTCAACTGTCTTAAATAAATAATATTTATCCTCTTTGTGTGTTCACTACGGGAGTAATAAAATAAAGGAAAATGTTGAAATGGATAAGTGTTTATTTCCCTGTTTGTGAGAAGTATGGCACAATCTCTCTGGCAGTTTAGTGATGTTTGACTCTTTCATCAACATCTGATCGTTTTCTTGTCCAAACCCATGTGCTTGACTGTTGCTATTAATGTGATCTCTTATTAGAAGTGTAAAATCATGATACTGCAAACATTTTGCATCATAAGCCAGTTAACTATTGTTTGTTCTGATTGTCTCTTGTTTTCTTGTGAGGTTTACAATCTTCGGCTCTCCTTCAGGAGTGCTTCACAGTCCCGTGGCTCCATTCTTTATCCCCCGTTGTTACTTAATTATATTATCAGCAGTGCAGGGCGGTTCTATATTGGATGCAAAGGACTTTCTACTGTCTCCTTGTGTTAACTTCAACCATTCTTCAAACTAACAGTAAATATTACAACAAAGTTATGCTACAAGTAATACATTTCAAATGCATAACATTGACAGGAAGTGAGTAGCCGATGTAAACACTGGAAGATAATTTTGTTTTTAATAATTTACAATGGTATGGTTTTGTAGGAGGATTTGTTTTGCTCTTTGATATTAAACATCTTTCAACTGTTAGTTATTCAATTGTTTACATCAGTGTGTTCAAGTTTAGTTTGGACAGTTAAAGACCAATTGTGAACTGAATCAAGTGTATGGTTTTCTAAATCTGAAAATATTGAAGATGCTATGTCTCAAAGTGGAAAAAACTTGCGAAGCTTTTTCCTTTTTCCTTAAATGAGCCATACATGTAGTCACAATTGTCTTTTGAAGTCCGGGTAGGTTCCCAGAGTCCACATGTCCCACGGCTGTGCAGCGTTTCATGCGCAGATTCTTGAGGATTGCCTTGTAAAGCCCATCAACGTCTTTTGGCTGTATGTCAATGTCCCTGGTCTCTCTGAGTTCATCCCAGACTTCATCCACCAGAGGATAAACTTTATTTTCTAAATCTGAGACAGAGAAGTAGCCGTCTTTGACCTGCATGTGGCTGTTGTTGAAGAGTTTCATGATGGCAACCGTAAGAAGGTTCTTACACGCTGATGGCTCTGCTGCATCCTGTACAAATTCGGCACAGGTTTTTAAAAGTGCAGCTCTTCTTGCGCTGATTGAAATCTCAGACAGTTGCAGTGTTGCAATTTTCTTGGTGTCCGTTAAAGCGAGCAGCACGCTGTTGAGAAGGAGCTGGTTGCTTAGCCACCAACTCAACAGTGACAGAAAACATATCACTCTGCTGCGGATATCTATGTAGAGGTTTATATGTCGTCGAGGAACAATGATGGCAGCGTCCTCTACGGTCGTCCGTGGAGTCTGACCGGTGACGTAGCCGTAAAGCAGTGTGCTTAGTTCCCATGTTTGGGTGCTCAGTGTTGTTTTAGTCCCATCACTTGCCCACAACACAGACTCCACACCTGACATTAATGATCTAAAAGACTCACTGTGCACTGTTTTGCCCTCATTGGTGAACTTAGCCTTCACTTGTGAAATGATTTGACACATTGAAGCTCTGATGAACATCTTTGCAAAAAAGTCACAAATCTTTGTCCTCACGGTATTAAGTTTTGTTACCTGACTATGACATGTGGAACTTTGGTTCTCTTTTCCGTACAGTGCCTCGGTCAGGGACTGGGCAATGTCATCAGCAATACTTTGGATATCGGTAGAGAATTCCTCATCCAGCATTCTATACTCTGCGTGGGAAACATCATCCAGTATGGGATTGATGATTTGGTTCACTTCATCACTCATGATTTCCTGAAGAGATTGTGCTTTGTTCTGTGAACTTGTTTGTCCTCTATATAAACCTTGTCTTTCCTTGCAGTGTTTTTTCTTCATCTTTCCTGCGAGAGACGCTAAAATGTTGCACAGCGAGCCGATCATGGCATTAAGTCTTCGCGGGGGAGTTACCCTTGTTTGTGTTCGTGGCGTCTTTACGCAGTCTTCAATTTCGGTTGCAATGCACTCCGTGAGTTTGTCGGTACTTGGACTGTGAACCGACTGGACTCCTAGAGTCTCCTTGATACTCAGGGTAACTGAGCTGTTCACACTGTCCTGCACCTGCTCCCTCCTGACACCTGGTTTTGACCAGATGCCTGAAAGACCATTGAGAACTTTGACCAACATGTGTGCTAGTCTGTGTTTGGTGTTGATGTCAGGTGTGCCCAATGCCACCAAGCGCCACTGGTTAGCAGTTAGACGCTCGACGCAGGACTGGAAGTGGGGACGCACAGTGTTGATAGCCTCCTCTGTCAGCTCCATTGGTTCTTCAATATAAATGAGTAATTCAGGTGGTTAGTGATGTTTATCTTGATATGTTAATTATTTTCCTTGATGACTTGTTCTTGGTGTTATCAGTTGAAGGTGGTGTTTAGCAGCAATTGGTGAACATGATGTAGTGTTTGTTTCTTAATTTAATTCCCAAACTCCTCCTTAGCCTTCATCTTCTCCTCTTTGTGTTAGCTTCTTCAAGTTGCTGAAATAGTTTATCATCTCTTTAAGCTCTGATTGGTCAGTGTTGGCTTCCATCTATCACGGTGAAACGTTACATCCTGGCTTTTATTTTACATTGTATTAAAACTACTTCTCAATAAGTTGGGAAACATCAAAGAATCAAAGGACTTGGTCGCACATCTGTTTGATGTTGGAACAGGGCTGTTTTTACACATGTTGATTAAGAGCACATACAACATTTATTTACATTAAAATTTATTTTACATTGATCAGACACTTTTTCAACGCGACTTTCAAGTAGGATTACTCTTTGGAGGATTATGAAGCAAGAAATCGAACCTAGGACTCTCTTCCCTCATAGATGGGCGTAGTAACTGATGGAATCAGTTTAATACTTTATGGATCCACTATATGGAATGCAATATACTGAACAACTAAGATTTTACTGGATTTATGTCCATAAGAGTCCATGAACATGATACAACTTACGACTAAACAATATACTTTTTGCATCAGTTACTTGACATCATCAAAAATTGAAATATCTGTATTAGATATTTGTATTTGACATATTCGACCACCCTGCTTTTCTTCATTTTTTGTTCAATTAAATGTCTAATACCACTAACGGTACATTTGTTTGAAAATAAAGTTAACTATAAAAAAGCTCATACAATTTTAATTTAAGAGCTGAAATGTTAACATTTTCCACTTTTTTGCTACAACATAAACAGGAAGACTTGGAGAAAAGTCTAGAGAATTGAGATGGTTTGGACATGTTCAGAGGACAGTGGATACTTTGGTAGAAGAATGCTAGAGATGGAGCTATCAGGTAGGAGACAAAGAGAAAATTGATGGATACATGGAGGTAGTTGGATTCAGAGTAGTAGATACAGAGGACAGGCAGAGATGGAAAATTTGGTCTGCTGTGGCAACCCCTGAAAAAGGGACAAGCTGAGAGGATAAGATATAGCCATTTCCCATTGTTCTCTTGAAATCAACCAAAATCACTTAAGTTTTTTTAATCAAAAGCTGTGATTTTTCTTTTGCTAAAAACAGTGCTCTTAGGCATTCCATGTTTTCGTGTTTATTGTATTTCCAGGTAATACAACCTTAATAGTACTAGGCATTTTAATAAAAGAAAATTGAAGAAAACAAGAATGGATTAATATGTTTTTTCCATCACTTTAATAGTTGATCAACTGCTCGATCCCTTGTGCCCTGAGAGCAAAAATCTGTGTTTGCTTGAGGTGTTGTCAGAAATCTTCGGGCTTAGTAGTGATTACCAGAGTATCCATCTGCGGACACTCTGTGGACGATTTGTCATCCAACATGGTGGAACCTCCTTGTGTGCCAGTTGATGTGAGACTGTCAGCCTGCTGTTACCCTGGCATCTCATGGCAATGAAAAACATTGTTTTTGGATCAGCTCTAAAAAAAAAAAATGTCTTGTTAATTTTGTCAGTCAGATGGAACGGCGAGTGTACACTGCACTGTAGGCCTCGACCTGGTTGCTAAGCAACAGAGCAAAGACCTCCACAGCAGGTCACTGGGCCTGTCTTTCAGTGGCTTGAACATTGTGTGTGTGTGTGTGTGTATGTGTGTAACAGTAAGTGATGGAGCAGATTTTAGAACAAAAAGCAGTGTTCCATGTGTTTACTGACACTTCTCTGTTTCTGACACATTGCAAACATACAAATGAATTCTCCACCCCCTCACATTGCCTCAAAACCAGCTGTGCCCCAACCCTTCCTGCCCACCCACCCACACACAAACACGTGAATTTTTTTCTTCATTTTATTTGCCTCATTGTGTTTTTATCTTAGTTTGTTTTCTTTTATAACCCTCACTCTCCTTTCAGGGCCGTACTTTGCCTTGTTGCTGTTTTCATAACGTTGTGGTCTCTAATGCCCTGCTGTGTTCTATTCTTATAAGTGTAAAAAGTGCAGTGATTGAAATCAGTGAGTCATCATCGCACATCTATTGTAAACAAACACAGACACAGATGACCTGTATGTTGCACTGCGTGAAAGCAGCTAGAGATTCTGGCAGTTGGCACTTCTGCCTGATGAAAATGTAACCATGTGTGAATAATTAAGATTGAATCAGAGTACAGGTACTACTCTGCTCCTGTGTTTTAGTTTACCATCTTCTCTCCTTTTACAAATCAGGTTACAGTTCTTCTCCTCCTTTCGGCTTGACCTTTTTCAGGGGTTGCCGCGGCGAGTCAACAATTTCCATCTCACCCTGTCCTCTGTGTCCCCAACTCTAACTCCAACTACCTCCATGTCCTCTCTCACTGCATCCATAAATCTTCTCTTTGGCCTTCCTCTTCGTCTCCTACCTGGTAGTGCCATATCTAGCATTCTTCTACCAGTGTATCCGCTGCCACTTCGCTGAACATGTCCAAACCATCTCAATGTGACTTCTCTAGCTTTTTCTCCAAACCTTCCTGTCTGTGTTCGATCCCTAATCACCTCATTCCTGGTCCTGTTCATCCTAGTCCAGGGATTCTTAACCTTTTTTCAGTGTCGAGTGACCTGGGGCCCTTAATAATCGCAGTTTAAAATTTTCACAGCCCTCTAGGGGGCGCATGCGACCCAACTTTGGGCCAGGGCCCAATGGTTCAGAACCCCTGTCCTAGTCACACCTGGTCAAATCAGGTTATGATGGGAACTCAAAATAGGAGTTTATTCCATTTCACAGCAGCATTCATTAGTCGATCTTCTTGTATCACAAAGGCATTTTTTGCTATGAAAAACCACGAGACATTTTATTTGTTCAAACCCCCCAGAAATATACTCTTAACAATATACTCTTGCTTATGTAAGAATGGCTGGTAGTTGCACTTTCATATCCAAACCGAGAGCAACAGTGTCGGCCACTAAGGTCTGAGATGGCTGGATTAAGATGTAACTTGTAAACTTGAATTTTGGAGCTCACATCTTAAAGCTCCACTGTATTTTATTGTTTTCACAGTTCCAACAAAAGAAACTACGCACTTGACCAAATAATTAGCCTAGAAGTGAAATTACATAGAATTGCAGATTGTATCCCAGGAAGTTGTGTTTATTGATAACATTACATGTAATAATACATCATGTTTCCAAGGTGTTGAATCAGTTTCAGGGCCAATCAGCATAACATCCACTTGGTGATTCCACTGTCATTAATATCGCCTACACAGGGTTTGTTATTATCTTACAATCAGCTAAGGACACTGACACCTAATGTGGTCAGGCAACTGTCAGCACGCACAAAGAGTTTAGTACAGCTTTTACCACAGCTTGTTTAGATAACTCGATGATTCACAACCTCTGTAACGTGCCACATCACTGTGTTCTGACATAAGACATAAGTGTGCTGTTGAGGAGTACAGACTTTTGAAAAGTTTAAAATCTTTTAATTATATACTCTTAATACATTTTCTCCATTTTGACCCAAGAGGGCAGTAAATAACTATGAAAACAGAAAATATGCAGAATTTATTATGTCTCTGTCTTTCTTCAACTCCTGTTGTGTTCTACTAAACAGGCCCAAGTTAAAAGATAATATATTTCATCACATCTGTCTTTTTGGACATTTTTTAACATTTTCCCTGGAATTATTTTTAAAGGTTGGGAACACTGCCTTTCTCTTTTATTGCTCAGATTCATGGTTACTAAATCTGCCCACGATTACACAGAAAACCAATGACAACAAGTGCGTACTTGTCAAGGAGATACAGAAACCTGTTTCAACTGTAATTCTTTCACATGTGATCTAGACTAGTGGGAACACCAATGAATGTAGCCAATGGACAGTATGAAGAGACAGAGATGCCTTTGGATTCCAAGCTATTATTTGTTTGGTTTACAGAACAGGTCAGACCGAATCATTCAGATGGAATTTCTGCTACTTTGAAGCCAAACAATGATAGCAGGAGAATAGAGAACAGTTGGGACAGAACAGCAGATCAGTAGGTAGACTGCACCCAGGCTGCAGCACAGCGTATCATCATATGTTGAAGAGATATGTGTTTTTATTGACATGCATTCCACAGTCTTTTACGAGGTGAACTCTTTCTCTTTTTTTATACATTGAATTATATATTGTTCTGTGTATTATGTAGTACAAATGTTGAAAGTCATAATCATATGTATACATATTTTTTTATATTTATAAGGTAATTAATATTTTTAAGGTTATTACCTACAGAGTATATAAGAACAATAAAGGAAAATCATTGATTACTCAAGACTTATTTTTTCATATTTTAATTTATAGCTAAAAACCAAGAGGCAACATCTACTAACATGCACTTTATATTCATGTTTGAGAACTGTATGTATCTTGTATCAATTCACATATTAATATTTTTTACAATTTTTGGTTTATTTTCATGCCTGGTACCATCAATTGTTTTAACAAATATTATAATAAAAACCAAAATAGCTCATAAGAGATTAATTTAAAATATGATATTTAGGCATTTTCTTGATGGCAAACAAAATCCCTTTAGTTCTTACACCATAGTTTTGACATTGTAATGCCAAAATAGGGCTTATGGGCATTCACTTGGTATTCTTTGGGTAATGTGTATATATATATATATGTGTATAATTATATATATACACATTACCCAATACACATTATATATACACACACACACACACACACACACACACACACACACACACACACACACACACACCTTTAGTGGTTCCAGGCATTACAATGAACAAGATGTTTAGAAAATGTCATTTAAAAAAAAAAAATACAAAAAATAGAAAATAAGTGTGGTCCCTTATATTTATATATATGGTTTTCTACTGAGAGTAGACAGAGTAAATCAAGGCCCTAAGTAAAATATATACTGTTTTACAAAAAACTGGAATACAAGAAAATTGACACCCTACGAGTTCTTGTCCTTCCTCTCAGTGGCGATTCATCCCCATTCTATAAAGGGATTTGATGCCAGCATCTCCAGCCTATATTAATCTGGGAACATGCAGAATATTTCTCTGAGTCAATCAGTCAATCTCTACCCTGCTGCCAGAAGCTGTCAATGTGGGAAGTTTCCTGTCACAGCTTTAATGTTATGCAGTGTGATTGTAAAATGTCCCCTCATGCAATATTAGACACTGAAGGCGTCCTCTCACAGGGGACATTAATAACCGCCTGTTTGTTTTTTCTCCTTTTTTTTCCCTCCCAGTGTGCTGTTTTGTCGTACACAAGCGTTGTCATGAGTTCGTCACCTTCTCCTGTCCTGGGGCCGACAAGGGGCCTGCCTCAGATGTGAGTAGAGAAAACATAGACTATGTTATGATGGGCATACCCATAATGGAAAGGCAAAGTAAAATAAAGTATGATTAAAACAAAAACAGTTATCAAAGTATTTTGGGTACCTAGTAGAGCAAATCATCCAAGTTGAGGTTTAACATGCACATGGTTAATAATGTTAATGATGTTTGTTAGCAGAAAATGTTAAGTCAGCTCTTGTTGTAAATGTACAATCCTGTGGTCTTACCCTTTCATAAGATGTCTAGGCTTGGGGCCAAGGCTATTTTAGCTGCTCCTCAAACAATCTGGCCTCCATGTTTCACCAGTATTAAAAACATTAAATTATTGAATAAAGGCATTGTATGATGCAGCGTCTCAAACACTGAATCACATCCAAATTTCCACTTATTGACCATAAAGCCAGTTATGTTTCTAATGTAAGAATATTTCCAAAAAACGCTAGACACGTTAGGTGGTAGGTCATAGATACAGAGATAGTGCATCTTATCGCTCATAAATGCATAAAGTCAAGATTGTTTCTTGTTTTTCTTTTATTGCTTTGGTTATATCACCAAAGCTACCATTAGCTACATGGCAACCGAAAACAAAACTCAATCACTGACCAGTCATAACTTGATCTTGTTAAAGCCACTCACTAATGGGAGCCTGTTTTAGAGGATATGAAATTAAAAACTGCACCGTTTACTCAACGTTCTTGCACAACTCGGATGTGCAGTGTCAACAGCAGATACATAAGGAAGCAACTGGTAGATAGACCCTGAATGTAGCACTTGCCCAACCAACTAATTATGCAGTCTACTTCCTGCCGCTTTTTACAACTTCCTTCATTTCCTTTTGTGCTTGTTGTAATGAAACTCATTATAAGGAGGATCAGAGGGAGATTGTTGGTCCATATCAATCAGTTCATTCAAACTCAGCATTTCTGTCATTTACGTCATTCAAGAATATGTAAGACAGTCACGCAGAGTGTCGGCTTTCATTTCTCAAAAAGAACAATCGGCTTTATTACCCATAGTACATAATGTAAAAAAACAAATATGTAGAACCTGCACCACCCTTAAGTACTCTTCTGCCACTTTGGAGTTTTCCATTTTGCTGAAGTTATGCCAAGATGAGGCAATAACCTACTGCCCTAGTCAATGTGCACAGTCAAGTACTTTATTTCTTCATCTCAGAATGGTCACAAACCATGGTACAAGATCTATCTCTCAGAATAATCATCAGAATAATCCATAAAATTTAATTACGTGAATGTTCCCCCTCTCTCTCTCTCTTTTAACTATCTCTCAGGACCCACGCAGTAAACACAGGTTTAAGGTCCACACCTACTCCAGCCCGACTTTTTGTGACCACTGTGGGTCGCTCCTCTACGGGCTGATACACCAGGGCATGAAATGTGACCGTAAGTACACAGCAATTTGTTTATAATTAGGAAGAGCCCATTAAAACACCGTCAGAAAGAAAATAAAAAACAAAAGGTAAATAAAATAAGACAGACATGAGTACTGGCAAAAAAATTAACATGTAAGACTGAAACAGTTAACAGTAGATGTTAGTTTAGGTGTCGATTAGTAGTAAATAGCTAGGTTCATATTAGTAGTATTAGTAGATTAGTAGGTAATAACTGCTGCTGTGTGTGTTGTGTTGTTAAATAATTGCAATCTCAATTATTGTTATATTTCACAGTGCCAGTGTTATGTCTGAGTTTAGTTAATATCAGACATACACTTATGTATATAACATGTCTATACAATCAATATAATATACAGTACATGCATACTTACCTGTGCGTCATGTAGCAGGGATAGAATCAGAATAGTATAGAATAGTAAACCCTCAGATTTATCCTTTGGGGAATTAAGGAAAATTACGCCTTCGTTGGCAGGATTCGAAACCAGCACGGAGAAACTCTTATGGATTTGTAGTCCATATTTGGTATATACACATACAATAACATATATTTAGAATTTAAAATATACTCCAGAATAAAAAGTATAAATAAAAACATACTGGTTAATAAAAAAGGATATAATAGCAATGTAAATCAAGATTGTGTTTGGTAAAATAATAGAATATTAAAATGTAATAATTTTACTGTTAATGCTATATATATATATATGCTCTTTCTCTCCCGCACACAGTTTTGGGGATTCATTACTTTAGTATAAGATTAAAGCTTTATTAAAGAATAAAAATAATTGTAAAAGATCAGCTCAGTCTTGCATATATCCATAAAAGCAACAGTTTACTCTCGATATCTGCCATTGCATTAAAGCGCCGCTTCGAAATGTGACCTCTGGCGACACCTTGTGGACTGACTGAGTGTCACCGTTAACTGTGGTTAAAGACACAGTGAGTGGGGACGGTGCCATGCTCAGTGAACCTCAGTCGTACCGTATAGGTTGGTGGATTCGAACCTGGAGCCCAGTCCGGTTCCTTGGCCACGACTAGACCCAGGAATGTGTATAAAATATGTAGTATATTTAAATGTTTTTTTTTTCTTTCTTTTCTTTTCTTGATTCTCTACAACCATTCTGTGTATAAAACCACAAAAACAACTCTTTACAATTTTTTTATAGGAGACACAACCTGACTATACTTTTTTTCTTCCATGTGTTCAGACTGTATGATGAACATCCACAAAAGGTGTGTGGCCAACGTCCCAAGCCTATGTGGGACGGACCACACAGAGAGGAGAGGACGCATCTATATCTCTGCACAGATCAAGGAGGACGCTCTCACCGTCATCAGTGAGTTCTTGTTCTGGCGTTTTCTGCCTCACCTTTATTGAAAAGAGAGAGTGAACCATCGAGGGCTCTGTCTGTCTAAGACTGGATCTGGAAAGTCCATTAGTCAGTCAATGATTTAACGATTGACCTACATCACCACTGGGATGTGAGGCCACGTGCTTGTTTGTCCTCTCTGTCTCACTCAGGCAGCTGTAGATTGATTCTGGGCGAAACTAAATTGTAGTAAAGTGTTGTCAGATGTTATTTAGGGCAGTAGAGAACGATGCTTTCCTACCCGATGTCCTCATCAGAGGACGAACTAACACTGTCTCCTTTACCCCTGCAGTCAAAGAGGCCAGAAACCTGGTGCCCATGGACCCCAACGGTCTGTCAGATCCCTATGTGAAGCTCAAACTTATTCCGGATCCTAAGAGTGAAAGCAAGCAGAAGACTCGGACCATCAAATGTTGCCTCAATCCCACCTGGAATGAGACATTCACTTTGTGAGACATTTTATTTTCCGAACTCAAAACACATTGTTTGTGTTCACATTCAATAAGTGATTAGTTTGACATCAAACCCGTAAATGTCGAGTAGGACGTCGAACCTTGATATGTGGTACAGGTTGAAGACCCATGGTTGAAGGGTTGGCAACAAAGTTCCAACAAAGAGTCAAATGCATCAGAAATTTAAATTCCTGATTTAAAATATGAAAAAAGGAAGTTTTTATTTGATTATTAGTTTTACAAGGGAATAAACAGTGATTTAGGACAGATGATCCTACAGGCAAATATTTTAAACCTATCCTGTTGTTTAATTCTTGTTTGTTCCTATTTGCTCAACATTCACTTTTATTTATTTTCTTCTTCTTTTTGCCTAGCAAGCTGAAAGAGAGTGACAAAGACCGGCGTCTCTCAGTGGAGGTGTGGGACTGGGATTTGACCAGCAGGAATGACTTCATGGGATCCCTCTCCTTTGGGATTTCAGAGCTGCAGAAACAAGGGATCGATGGATGGTAAGGCGACAGCTAACAGCCACTTCTGTGGCAAAAGAAATTCTTTAAAAACAGATTATTCATGATCTTTGTCCTTATGTTCCCCTTGAAATCCGGCTGTTAGGTTTAAGCTACTGTCCCAGGAGGAAGGAGAATACTTCAATGTTCCTGTGCAGCCTGATGGAGAAGACGGCAACGAAGAGCTACGGCAAAAGTTTGAGGTTAGAGCAGCTACGGTAGAGGAGCTGACTTACTGTCCTTATCATGTTTGGACATGAGTATCTGCTGATGCCAGGTTCCAATACTCATCTGTCAATCTAAGTTGACTATCTTCTCTCCTCAGAGGGCACGAGTTGGGCCGGGGAAGCCTACAGATTCCTCTTCTTCCTCCTCTGTGTACAAGTATGACAGTAATGGCAATCAGGACCGCGTCAAGCTCTCGGACTTCAACTTCATCATGGTTCTGGGAAAAGGCAGCTTTGGCAAAGTAATGCCTGATCCTCAACATGCCAGAAAAAACAACCTGCAGGTGTCTGGAAAATAATTTTACACCCCTTCTGCTTCATTCCAAGGTCATGCTGGCAGAAAGGAAGGGCACTGATGAGCTGTACGCCATCAAAATCCTGAAGAAGGATGTGGTGATCCAGGATGACGACGTAGAGTGCACCATGGTGGAGAAGCGAGTGTTGGCTCTGTCTGGAAAACCACCCTTCCTCACTCAACTGCACTCTTGTTTCCAAACAATGGTAAGAGTTCAATACTTGGCATCAGGAGATAAGCACAAGCACCGACATTAGGAGCAGTCATCAGCTCTTCCTCTCTGTGTCCCAGGACCGATTATACTTTGTGATGGAGTACATAAATGGAGGAGACCTCATGTACCAGATCCAACAGGTTGGCAAGTTCAAGGAGCCCCATGCTGTGTGAGTACACACTGATTTCAACAAGAATTACAATAATTTCATCACAAAGGGTCAGTTTAATAAAGGTTAAAATATTTAGAAAGGTTGACCTGTCTGGATTATTTATATCTAAAATTACAGGTATCTGATATTATTGTTGAATTTTAGCTTCATTATGTAATATCTGTAGGAATCATTATCGTTTTTTTTCCCCCTGGTAATGAAAAAGCCATAACAGTGCCAAAAGATCTGTGCTCTAAAAGTAGTTTTGGGTTAAACATTGGTATATTAAGATAAAAGACACTAGATGGCAGCATTGTGTCTCATTAGTTCAATTTATTTTATTTTTTTAATCAGGGGATTACAGTGAATTATACAGTGGAATAATATTTTGTTATTATGTAATATAATACATAATATATAAAATATATAAATATGTATTATAGTGTTAATAATAGTGATTAATCAATTCAATCAATCAATTTTAAATTCTATAATTTTTTTTATTAATCTACAACAATAAAAAGTTAGTCAATTATCCCTGGTGATAATAAAATAACTTCATTTTTTGTTTCAGGTTCTATGCTGCGGAGATCGCCATCGGACTCTTTTTCCTTCACTCCAAAGGCATCGTGTACAGGGACCTGAAGCTGGACAACGTCATGCTGGACTCTGAGGGCCATATAAAGATAGCAGACTTCGGCATGTGCAAAGAGAACATGCTCGACGGCGTGACCACCAAGACCTTCTGTGGAACACCAGATTACATCGCTCCAGAAGTATGACCTTCCAGTGCGGACTTGTCGAAGTTAAAAAAAAAAAAGGTTTCTTTAACCTTCTCACCTGTCTGTGTCCTCAGATCATAGCCTACCAGCCTTATGGGAAGTCTGTGGACTGGTGGGCCTTTGGAGTTCTGCTGTATGAGATGCTTGCTGGACAGGTGTGTAAAATGGCCGTCTATTAAAGGAGACCCTAAAAAGGAGGAGGACACAGGTCCCATGCTGAGCCACAGCAGCTGGATATCAGCGAACATGGTGTCACCAATGGGAATGTTGCATTCGGTTGTGTTAAAGATTGCTGAAAAATCATTAGTTCTTGATGTTTAACCTGGTTGTATTGGTCCTGGAAGGGAAGTAAGTTTGATCATGTGCACTTGTATGCAGCCACCATTTGATGGAGAAGACGAAGACGAACTGTTCCAGTCCATCATGGAGCATCACGTCTCCTACCCTAAGTCCATGTCCAAAGAAGCTGTTGCGATCTGCAAGGGGGTGAGGGTTCACGTGCCAATTTTCTTCCTTCATTTCTTTTCTTCTGCCTCTTTTTGGGCAATGAACTGTTCCCTCCTTTTCTCTTTGAGAAGTGAAAGTGAAACTAGTGTTTTCTTTGCGGGACACCACTGTAGTGTGTGCAGCTGCATGAACAACCACAGATTGAGAACACTAGTGTGCATGGCAAAAGATAGTCTTTTTACTCTGATTGTCTTATTTGTGTAAATATGGGAATATTGCTCTACCGTAAACATAAATACATCACACGGACAACAGTAGTTGTAAATGCAGAAGTGCAGTCTTCAGGATTTTCAGTGTTTCATGTATTCAGCTGCATTCCTCCTGAAATGCGACGCCGTGGCTGCTGAACCAAAACAAACACTGACCTAAATCACCTCTGCTAATGAAGATTAATACTCTGCTCTAATGATGTAATTACTGAAGGAAACAAAGAACAAGTTTACAAGACTGAAATGAAACTCTTTCACTGATCGGTTGAGAAAAAGTTTCTTTGTAAAATTTAAAAAAATATATGACGCAAATTACAAGATAATTATTAAACAAACAAACATTTGTCGAAAGCTCAAAATTAGTTGTGATTAATCATGATTAATTTCAAATGCATTTCAGCGTCATCATATATAGCTCATCTTGTTTGATCATGATTATATGTGATAATCACATGTAAATGTTAATGTATTTCAGCATGATTAATCGTGATCAATTGTGGTCAGTCATAAAAAATAATTGTTATTTGGTTAGTCCCGATTAGTTGTTTTTTATTCTCGATTAATTGTAAAAAGAATTTAGTGTGATTAATCTTCATTAAACATTAATATTTGTGATGACAAACACATTAGTATTGACAGCTAATAATGATAGTTATAAAATACATATGGTTAGTCACAATTACTATATTAACTATATTACAATAGTTGTAAATGTGTTTGAACATAAGGAATTGTGATTAATCATGAGGTATTAGTCTTATAAATGTGAGCTTTAATGTAAATGTTTCAATAATGGCAACTCTACTGCGACTGTGTTTTTTTTTTTTTTTTTTTTTTATCCATAGCTGATGACCAAACACCCAGGCAAACGTCTGGGTTGCGGCCCAGAGGGGGAGCGTGACATCAAGGAGCATGCCTTCTTTCGTTACATTGACTGGGAAAAACTGGAGAACAAGGAGGTCCAGCCCCCGTTCAAACCCAAGGCTGTGAGTACCTCACACACTCTGCACAAACACGCAGTAAAGATGTTGAAGTTGTTCAGATTGAGGAAGGAGACAAGATAGTTTGATGAACATCGAAGGTAAGTCACACGACAGTTAGTTCGCTCATCCCCCGAACCCAACCATCGCCTGCCATTGACCACTACTCTGACAAACGCATTGGGATTTGTCCGTGTAGTCACCAATGATGAAGCTGAGATATCACCTGCTCACACACAGACCAATGGAAATCCACAGTCCCGACTGTGACTGATTTGATTGGTTGATGCCATGTTTTAGTTGTATTTCTCTTTTTTCTCTTTCATGTTGTTTGTCGACGTCCGTTTTTCTGCATTTTATCCTTCACCAAAACTCACTCCATCCTCCATGTCCCTCTCCCCCATCTCTGTCTCACTCTCTCCTCTCCACGGCAGTGTGGGCGTGAAGCTGAGAACTTTGATCGCTTTTTCACACGCCACGCCCCAGAGCTGACCCCCCCAGATCAGGAGCTTATAGCCAACCTGGACCAGGAAGAGTTCCAAGGCTTCTCATATGTTAACCCTGAGTACCCTCACACAGCCCACTGACATTGCCACATATCATCCTGCTGCACTAGTACCCTTCCCCCCTTTCACCAACATAAAAAGATAAAAAATGTTGTCTGTTGTCCGGGCTGCATTCAGCCCTACATTTGGAACTGGTTTGGCATTTTCATGTTGTACCAGGCTGCTTTCTTTCATCTATATTGGTGTCAGTGACTCTATAGGCTAGTTTGACGTGAGAGTCCCATATCGCCTCCAAATCCCAGAAGTCTTGAAATGATTTGACCAATTCCATATCCATCAATAGCATTAGTAAATATTTCCCTGATAGCTTCATTGTCCAACCAAACAGATCTGCTGTGATTATGAGGTTAATACATTTCATCTGAGGCTAAGAGACCAAATAGATGATTGATAGAAAGTTAAGTAAGTGGATCGTGTGTGTATAATTGGTCAGAGTACAATTCTGACATCTGCATCGCCCAATAGATGACTTTAAAAGACTGTGATGTCATATGAACGTCCTTTTTGTGAATGATATTCTATAGAATGTCATGATTTATAGTGAAAGACGAAAAGAAATCACAAATAAGGATGGAGATGGCTTCGGAACTCATTTATAAAATATAAATATATATACTGTAATTTATTAAACATTTTCCCCATACACAGGGACTGGTTCTGTCCAGTTCTCCTGTTAATAAACAGCCTTATTATTTCAGTTATTATTGCAGTTCTCTTATCAGTCCACCGGGGGGAAAGAAAGCAATAGCTCTCTAAAGTAAAAAATGCCAAACTTTTCCTACGATGACACAGAAACAGGCCGATGCTCAGATGTCAATCTACACGAAGGGGAAATTATCACGGTTGCACCTGTCACATGTCTTTGCTCTGGTTTTAAATGGTCATGTGACTTCCGTGCCCTCACATCCGCTGTGGCTGCGACTCTGCCCTGAGTGCAGAAATGTTGCTCGCTTCTGAATGCTGTCCGTAGGGTTCACGTCGGACCTCACGGCTGACCTGAACCTGACCCGTCTCTGTGTCACCCTCCCCTATAAGTGCATATCAACTAAGGCGGCGTCACAAGTGTACTATTACCACACACTGGTTCAGTGTAAGTAACAACTGTTTCTTTGCTATGATTGTTTGAGAATCTAATCATTTCTCCAATGTTGAATTTACTCCTGTCAAATATGTTTTATTTCCAGTCAGTGTTGTAGTTAGGAAAATATTACTGAAACCAAGCAGTGGTCAACACAGGTCGCAAGATTTTCATTTCTGACTGAAAGCACGTTACTCTTTTTATGACCGCAACTCAGAAATGTTCTCGTCACACTGTGTTTCACGTTGGAGTATCTTTCGATTTGCAAACCACTGACTTCATTGCTCTGACGAAGCATCGCGCAGATGTGGGTTTGTCGACTTGAGGGCGTAAATCGGCCCAAAGTGCCAAAAATAGTATTCAGTAATGAAAGGCTGTAAAAAGGCACTGTCCTCAGCAATTGTGACCAAGGCAGCCCTCTAGTGCCATTTTGCAATACACATATGACTTTGACCATATGCATATTAACTTCATTGTCCTCCAACGGTACAGTTTCACCGCAACGTCCTCCTCAACGCCTGTCGGAAACGGCCGGTGTTTCATCAATGTCAGTTTAACTTTTTTTTGTTATCGTGTACTGATGCAAAGTAGTAATGATGTGTCAAATCTTGCTAAAAGAGCTTGTGTCTCAACGACAGCATGGTGAATTTGTTTCTGTTAAAAGTGAATACTTTTTATGATCACCCCAGTGGTGAGTGAGAGGTTTAATAAGAAAAATGTATATCTGCATATTAGAGAAAGTTCTATACAGAAGAGTTATTTGGATACGTCGTCCTGACAGAAAGCAATGCCTCTGTGGTTTGTGTTATTGTCCT
Organism: Paraplagusia blochii; assembly: GCA_016785265.1. Classification (NCBI taxonomy): domain Eukaryota; kingdom Metazoa; phylum Chordata; class Actinopteri; order Pleuronectiformes; family Cynoglossidae; genus Paraplagusia; species Paraplagusia blochii. Next base: position 202,157 of record JAFBJS010057696.1, read on the forward strand.
GTATGACTGGAAACTGATAATATACTCACTGGTGCTTACCAGACTACTGCTGTGTCCGACTTGTTACTGCTGTTGTCACTTCCACATACAGGAATTAACTAAACATTCAATTTCTGATTCTGTTATCAATTGATGTTGATATACCGTGGCCTCTTATCTGTAGCGGAGTTTAAGTCTTGTGGCTGTCCGTGAGAGGGTAAAAAAAAGGTTAATGCTATAGTTATGCATGAAATTAACCCTTAAGGAGACAACATAGGGCAGAAAATAATTACGAAACTTTAACGCACCTGGTTTACCTGTAAGCACAGGTTATTTCATTCACTACCCTGCATGTATGTAGTAGACAAACTTTTTTTTCTTCTGAGGCTAAAAAATATTAAAACAAAAGTTACGTACTGCAAAAACCTGCGAATAACAATATAAAAAAAAAACAGATTACACATTTTTTGTATCTTCAGTTCACATTAGCCAGGTGTTTTTATCACCCATGATCCATGAGCCATTATAGGCCGATAATGTTGCTTGGCTGATATTATTGGCTTTCCCTGGATACACATTGAATTATTTGGCAATTTTTTTAGAGAACACACTTGATTTTATTTATTTACTTGTCTTTGTGTAGAAAAACTATTTTTTGGACGTTTTTATTTTTTGTTTTTTTGTTTTTTACTATTGAATAGAAAATGTAAAAAAAAACAACTTTTTTTTTTATCTGGATCAGCCAACATGTCTGATTTGATGAAAAAAGTCAGGAAACAAATCTTCTGACATAAAAAATTAAGCTTTTTACGAGTCTGCTGACCAGACGTAGAGAAACTTTTTGCAGCTTCTTCTCATTTCATCTGGAAGCCCTAAGATGAATCAGTCGGAGGAGGTAGGAGACATGACTCTGTCTGTGATGTGTGTGTGATCTGTCCGTCTTGCCTGAGGCTCACTGCTTGACTCTCCTCTCCGTAATCCTCTCCTGGTTCTGGTTCCTTCTGCAGCTGCTGTGTTTAATCCTTGTCTCTGTAACAAAACACGTCTTTCTGTTGTTGTAAAAAAAAAAAAACTACTTTGTCTTGGATTTTCTCTACATCTGTGGTTTGGGTTGTCTGGAGGGTGTGTTTGTTTCCATCAACTTCAGTCTTGTATTGAACGGATGTGTATCCAAAACTTGGATTTTCTAAACACTTAATTTCTGAAATTTACAGAAGACCACTGGATAGGTATGCGATTAATTAAATGAGATGCAATGCTGCCATCTAGTGACATTTACTTAATTTTACAACTGTTTATCCCCGAAACAATTTTAAGGTCACACATCACTTGGCAAAACCCAGGGATTGTATCATTAGGATTTTTATGATCGTAACAAAAACTGGTATCAGTTCTTACAAATATAACGTAATATCGCACAAATATTGACAGTTAGCTAATAACAGTTAGCTTTATTTTTTAATCCAGATACTGACTGGAAGTCCTTGAACACCTTGACTTTTGTTCCATCTCCGTCTTTTGCTTTGCGTTAACACTCCACCTTCTCCTCCTCCTTTACTCTTCATCTTTGTGCTTTCTGCCTAATTGTCAACCTTTTTATTTCCTTCAACACTATTTTTACATTTACCGTTATTCCTTATTTCCACTTTCTCTTTCCCAGAAATCCCGCTGCGACGTTGGCAACTTTGACAAAGAGTTCACAAAGATGGCCGTGGAGCTAACGCCCACGGACAAGCTCTTCATCATGAACTTGGACCAGAATGAGTTTGAGGGTTTCTCCTACACCAACCCTGAATTTGTTATACAAGTCTGAGGAGCTGGGGTTCCTGAGACGTCGATCACCAGACATTTCTCCAACCTGTCCGGCCCAGAGTCGTCCACTATACGCCTTTAAACTCCATGCTCTTCATCGTTCTCAACTGGGCATAATCCTTGAACCACCCAAAACCACTGACATGAAGTTCTACACAGTTCTTTTGATGGTGCTTCTGGTCAAAGCTGGACTAAAGCTGCCTTCAGATCTTAATGTTCCTGAAGTTACAAATGGTTTGAGTACTCAGTACGACAAAAATCCAGAGCAGCAATGTAACAGTGTGTCTGGTTGCTGTATTGATCAGCCACAGTGAGTTTGTTTTAGTCTAAATTTCCTTCCTCTGTAGGCAGTAAAAGCTGCATCGCCTACATTTTGTGATTAATATAATTCCCCTCTGGATTCTAGAACCAGATTAATTTAGAATCTCTTAAATCCACCATTGTTTCTGAACTCTTAACACTGCTCACTTGGGTTTATATGTGATAATTAGACTAAAAGAAGAGAGTGTACACTGATCTGGCTCACTTGACTCCTAAAACCCCGGCTGGTGATTGATCGGTGGGTTGTGACAGCAGCGGCCGCACGTGCAGTGAGATTGAATTCTCCCTGCCTGCATGTGCTCAGACCACAGAGTCAATGATCAGTTTCATTAAATGATTTTCTCCATTTTAATGACTTTGTTCGAAGTAGAGCAGAGACATTTTTTTTTGTAAATTTCTAAAATACTTTATCCAGAAAGAAATATTATTCCAGGATTTTACAATTTTAGTTGTGAGGTTAAAAAACAATCACAATATACCATTGTGATTTCATGAATTGTTTTGAGGATGTTGGTTATGTGTTTTTTTTTTAAACCTGTTCTTGTGGTGTTTTTCTTGATTTATTATACTTTTAATTAATTAACAGCTAAATCATGAACTAGTTTCTACAACTCCTATATGAGTGAATTGTTTTATTTTAATTTCCCTCTACATCCCCCTTCTAAAGGTCTCTATAAATCCTATATTTTGATTGTTAAAACAACATTGTGTTGGAGCATCAAAAATATTTTTCTCTCGTCCTTTAAAGTAATAAAATGAATCCCTAAGTATTACCTTCAATCTAAAGGTTCAGTATTATAAAATCTAAATGCCCTTAAGCTTTTCTATACTAGTTCTGCATCTATATGCATAAGAAATATAAAAGTATAGAAATATTTATTTAGAAATGCTATGTTTTGATGTTTTTGAGTTTGTTCAAGAAGCATTCCATTATGAAGGAAGTAACCCAGTCCCGGACAGAAGGTGTCTTCAGACCAGGCATGGGTAAACTGAGGCTCGGGGGGCCAGATGTGGCCCGTTTTTCATTGTCACCCGGCCAGGAACCTCTCCAAATTGTATAATTGGTTTGTATTGTGATTATACATCTGCTGTTTCCCTGCTATGCCCACGTTTCCATGTCGATTTCATATAGAAGGCTTAAAACATGTTGTTTACCTTGAGTTACACAAACGCTCCATCTATTTGCTCCTAGTCGGCCATTGTGGACACTATGGGGACCAATTTTGGGCCCCGGGCCGGATAGTTTCCCCAAGCTTGCCTCGGACCTAGTATGCTCACACTGGTCTACCAGACTTTCGCTCATCCCATTCATTTACACTTTTTCAGGTGAGGGTAAATCTGACCCAGAAACATGTCTTAAATCAAAACGTGTTGATTTTTTTATGTACGGGGCAAATTGTTTACGACCTTATGTCTGATTTTAGTCCTGAACCTACGTCTTCAGCATGTCTTGTCTTCCAAACTGATGTATAAGGTTGAAAAAAATACTCTCAAATGTCTGCTTTGTAGCAATATCTGAACTGCCTGTCTTTGACTTCGAGTCCTCATGAGATTATTGTTTTCTTTTTTGTTTATCCATGGGTTAGTGCTGTGTACAGTAGGCCGTTACAGTTGTTGTGGTGCAGCTCCTCTATGCATGCCATATATGTTGGTATTTTCCGAGATCGTACGATCTGACTTTGTGAAGAAGGAAATCCCTCGTCTCTCGTCTTAAAGTAGCGATGCAAGTTCTTAAAATACATATTTATTAACGCTTAGATCAGGTTATTGGGACTTCGCTGTCTCTGATACGTGTGTAAAGTTTGCTTTACGACGTCGGTGAAACTAACCTATGAAGTAGATATAACAACGCATTATGTCTTGTGTTTTTGGTTGGATGTGAAAACAGGAACAGGATGTAGAAAATAGAAGTGGTTTCCATCTTTACTAACGTTCTCCCTTTTCACCTCCTTCCACCTGTGCATTAAATACATTTCAGCAACAGACTATTAATTCATACTCTATTTTCTTAAATCATTTCCCCTAACTTTCTCCTCTCTCTTCATCCCTCTTCTCTAATTTTCTGGCAGTGTTCCTGTTTTTTTTTTTTTAAATAAGTTTTTAAATGAGAAAGGAACCTGGAAAGACAAGAGAGAGAAGGACATGACTTTAAGGATAAAGTTTACTATGCAAAAGGTGGGACAAGAAAACACAGGGGACAATTAAGAAGGGCAACTTTTACAGAGCAACCCTAAGCAATCGTGTAACGGGAAAGTATTCATGTTTTGCATGCGCTGTCCTTACCTGCGCGTGAGAAACACTTTGTATGAAAATCAACATTAAATGAATAATCGTACAAACATGACAGTCCAGTTTTTTTTTTTTAACGAGAGTTTTCCTGGTTGAAGTACCTGTTGTGGGCTTTAAGCCGTAAAATAATGTTGAACTCATTCAGAATGTTTAAGGATTGCGTTGATGTGATGATGGTTTTTGTAGTATTTATAAATACTTGACCTGCTTTTTAGTGCTTAAGGATCTGGTCTGGAGGGTTCTAGGTATAAATCCACCAACTGCTAGGTTACCACTGAGGTCCACTGAGCATGGCATTGTCCCCTCTGACTTCTCCCCGCATAGCTGCCACTTTGGTAATGGATTCAATGCAGAGGTTACATTTTTTGGGTGTGGATCACTATGACAAGGAGTTGTTTTGCCTTCCTTCCTTAGACATAGAAGCTACTTTTGTTCTCCTATAGCAGTACCTTGAGGAATCCCACTGGATTACTGATTTTATCCGCCCGATAATATAATTAAGTAATATATCTAGATCTAATTGATCTAGTTTAATAGTCATGGGATGATATGCAAAATGCTGGGGCTAGCAACTCATGCAGTGGTTTATATACTGTAAATAAATGTAAATATAATAGGCATATATTGTTTGAGGTTGAAATCTGAAACTAGAAATTACGTATTTGGAAAATGTATGTGGAAAAAAGTTATCCATACAGGTAATCAAGATTTCATTATTTGAATAAGGTAATGTCTTTGACCAAAAAAAGATTTTTGTGTGTGTTGCATCAGTGATCATTTGGTTTTGTCCACATAAAAAATACACACACCAGGGGCGGGGCTATGTTTGGACTGTCCTGTCCTCTGAAAACAGACAAGTCAACACTACTTGGACCACTCAATGGAGTAGAGTTTTTACTGCTGAAGTCTCATATACCATCTGGACTTTATCGATTTCCACTCTCGTTATCTTTTCATTCTTGTCAGAACATAAATCCGTCATCTCTTTTATCAGATTTGTTGGATTTATTTTGAGAGGAAACAAAGCTGAAAGCTGCTGCCCATGTGTCCTGACAATGTACGGACTACATCAGGACCTCTTCTTCCAACCTCCGCTGACTGGATCCACGCAGAGTTGAGATAGTACCCTGGGCGCACGGAGCTTTCTTCGGTTCTCTGACTTGGCTGAGCCGAAATGTGGCTGTGTAACCGCGGTGTCATGATGCTGCTGACCACGGCGGGCGCTTTCTGCGCTTTCAGTCTCATGACAATCGCCGTAGGGACGGATTATTGGTTGTACTCCCGCGGCATGTGTCGCTCCAAGAGCCAGAACGACAACGAAACAGTCCGTAAGAACGAAGAGGTTCTGACCCACTCGGGTCTGTGGAGGACCTGCTGCACCGAGGGTATTTAATTAGTTTTTAATAACAGAAATAAATGAAGTTTTAACGATAATTATATAAACACAACATTCATTTTAGCATAAAATATATTCTCCCAACTAAAAATGAATTTTAATTTCTACAAAGTTTAAAGGTTTTTGGCGAAAACATATATCTTAGTAGGTGGCGGTAATGTAGCAAAAATGTGAGGGAAAAAAAGCCCGCCGTGTGTGTTAGCATGGTTAGCTCAGCGATGCCTTACATTGAAGGCTCAATTTAACATGAAATTGAAGTTTTGTGTCAAAAGTCATAGTTTCAGTATAAGTTAGGAATATTAGTTTATATTTTTAAATGTTCATATTGTTAAGAAAATTGCATTTTTAAGGTTTGTTTTACCATAATTAGTAGGCACAGTAGCCATTTAACTTTGTGTTGCTAATGGGAACCGTACGCAATATTAAAAACGAATTTTGACTGTCGACATTTGATACTAAACCGTTTTTTAACAATTTTAATTCCTGATGTTGTAAGTCAAACATTTTGTTATTTAATATGTTATATATTTTCATTCAAACAACAGCATATCAACACCTATTTAGTTTGGCATTACTGAAATTGATGGATTATTTTTTGAAGCACTGCATTTGTATGAAGAAGTTTATTTTTTTGTCTCTATCATTGTGTAGCAGTTGTAACAGAGTCAGTTTGGTTTCAACAGCAGTGACCGAGTCACATATACAGTCAATACAGTTCAATTCGTGCAGCACATGGGAACATTTTAATCAATAGTTCCCTGTAGGTGTGTGTTTATTTGTTCGTGTTTGCATGTACATTGGATCACAAATGTTAAAATGCTTCACATGGTTGTTTTATTGTTTTGTTTTTCTTAATTATAACTCAGTTATAAGTTGTGCTTAAATTGCAGAGAGTTTAGGGGGGTTTGTGAAAAAGTAATCTGCCTTTTTTTTCAGGGACATTCCGAGGTGTTTGCAAAGAAATTGATCACTTTCCTGAAGATGCAGACTATGAGCAGGACGCAGCAGAGTATTTACTGAGTAGGTAACACATTAGGTGTCTTTTTTTTTCATTTTCCAAACCCATTTAACCTTCAATTGCAACATTCAAATGAATAAATCACAAATTACATGTTACCAACAGGCAAGAGGTTAGTGACTGTCTGTCCATAATCAGCAAAGAAAAAAAACAGCTGGTAATTGAGGACATTTCATTTACCTTTTTCTTCTGCAGGAGCAGTGCGAGCCTCCAGCCTCTTTCCCATTCTCAGCGTGGGTTTGTTATTCCTCGGAGGTGTTTGTGTGGCTGCCAGTGAGTTCTACAAGTCGCGCTACAATGTAATACTCAGCGCGGGTATACTCTTTGTCTCTGCAGGTTAGAAGCAGAAGTGCTCTCCACACTATCTCAGCTAAGTCCAATTAAAGACACTTTGGTTGATTTTGTAATGATTCAATGACACTATATCAAGAAAATATCTTTATATGGACAAATGTTTACATTTATTCAATTGGGAACTGTAATACAGTTTTATTATTTAATTTATTTTTAAAGCAGACTCTTTTATCATGTGAAAAGTAGCTGAAAAGTAAACTAGTAATAATAATAATTGCTCATTCTTCCAAACTCTTCTAGGTCTCAGCAACATCATTGGCATCATCGTGTACATATCAGCTAACTCGGGTGACCCCACCCAGAGTGACAACAAAAAGAGCTATTCTTACGGCTGGTCATTTTACTTTGGAGCTCTGTCGTTTGTGCTGGCAGAGATGGTGGGCGTCCTGGCAGTTCATGTCTTCATTGAAAAGCACAGACAGCTGCGCACAAAAGGCAGGCCTTCCCTCACAAAGCCACCCAGCTCCCATAACTCGTCCTACTACCGCAATCGCTACTGCCAGAACCGTTCCCGGCGCTACAGCTACAGGAGCAACCACAGTGCAGGGGACTCGACCTCACAATCATTTCGAGCATCCTTTATGCAAGACCAAGAGCTTTCTCTCTCAGCAGAATCCAAATTGAGTGGGATGACAGTTTTACCAACACCTGTGGCAGTGGGGTCGGAACTTATGCTGTACTCCTTGACCTCACCACTGGAAGATGAAAAGATAGACATGGCTCTGGAGGATTTAAGTGTCGCAACTGAAGAAAATGATACAGCAGGGATTCCTGGGAACTGTACAGCCAACAGAAGGACCACTCCTGTGTGAACAGACAGATCACAACAGCATGATGAACAGTAAAAAACATCTAGTCTTTCTGTCACAGATAAATAAAAACAATAATGGAGCGAGTTTCTTTTGTTTTCTGATAAATCAAAAAAAAGTCATTTTTTATGTTTGTACTGTCCATTAACTATTCTTTGTGCTGTTTGTAACCCTGAAGCCCTGTTTGTCATAACATTCTTTAGTGTTTAACCCAGTGTTTTTTCTCACACTGTACTGTGGTTATGAAAAGGACCTTTTGTTTACATACATTTATATAAATTGCAGTAGAGTACATTAAATATGTTAACTATCTGGTGGTAAGCTCAGAGAAAAAACAGTGTCATCTTCAGCAATTTTGTTTTTGTGCTATCCAGTACTGAGGTTGACAGAATGTTTTTTTAAAAAGGTACAAATGTACAGAAAGTTCCTGGCAAATGTGTGCCCATCTGTTAGGAAAACATTAGGTCTCAACTGCATGTGGACATGAATGAGATAAGGTGCATTAGAGGCACTCGCTGCAGAAAAGCAGGTTAACCAAGACACCTGCTGTGTAGTCATGACAACAGCATCTTCCTGACATTTGTCTCTATCTCTATTTGGTGACAAAACAGGTCACTAAATCTGAGTTCACTGGACTGAAGCTTGGTCACAGGAGATTAGAAAAGTAAGGTCAAAGAGTTTTGTTGGGCAACTGGACAGTTAAGAGTTTTAGAGAACATTTCACCTCTCATCCTAGATGAGCATCTCCGCTTAGGTAACATTGTAACTTAGTAACAACAAGTAACATTCTCAAAGCTACAACATATTAAAGCTTGATTTAAAGTAACAGCTGTTCATAGAGCCCAGCATAGTTGATGTTTTGGTGCTTGACCAAGAAATTAGTGAAAAATTGCTGTATGAATCAGTCTTTAAAGCTTGGCAAAAACAAAGATGTTTTTAAAGTCTTTCTCAAAGTGACAATGTTTGACCCAGTATAATTCTAGTAGTGAGCAACAGTTGTTCTGAGAGATCTTAATTCAATGATCTGAATATAATTGGCAAACTCTCCTTAAGCCAAAGATATGTACTCTACGTAGAGGAAATGTCCACATACTTCGTTCAGTTTATAGTTATGATGAAAATTTTTGGCAGCGGTGGGATTCGTACCCACGCCCCCGCAGAGACTGGAGCCTTAATCCAGCGTCTTGGATCGCTCGGCCACGCTACCCTACAAGAAGCAATACAATGGCGTAATCTTTTACGTTCATTCAAATCTGCGAACATCTACAATGAATTTCTTGGATGCCAGATTCACTGAGTAACACTGTGAAACCCGATAAATACTTTCGGTGCAAATGACTTCATGTTAGAGTTGTTGCTAAGAGAAAACCAATTGCTTGGTTGTGAGAGACCTCACCGTACTGTTGGTGGTTCATCAACAGTGCCGGGCGTCGGTAAAGTGTCCATTTACTTCTTTTGCTTTGATTCAAATTCAAAAGCTTGGCAGTGGTGGGATTCGAACCCACGTCTCCAGAGAGACTGGAGCCTAAATCCAGCGCCTTAGACCACTCGGCCACACTACCTCATCAGTGAGAAGATTGTACAGTCTTTCTAAAAGTGACAATGGTTGACCCAGTATAGTTCTAGTCGTAAGCAACAGTTGTTCTGAGAGATCTTGATTCAATGATCAGAAAATAATTGGCAAACTCTCCTTAAGCCAAAGATATGTACTCTACGTAGAGGAAATGCCCACATGCTTTTTTTCAGTTTATAGTTATAATGAAAATTTTTGGCAGCGGTGGGATTCGAACCCACGCCCCCGCAGAGACTGGAGCCTTAATCCAGCGCCTTGGACCGCTCGGCCACGCTACCCTACAAGAAGCAATGCAATGGGGTAATCTTTTACATTTATTCAAATCCCGCACATCTACAATGAATTTCTTGGATGCCAGACTCACCCAGTAACACTGTCAAACCCGATAAATACTTTTGGTGCAAATGACTTCATGTTAGGGTTGTTGCTAAGAGAAAACCAATTGCTTGGTTGTGAGAGACCTCACCGTACCGTTGGTGGTTCATCAACAGTGCCGGGTGTCCATTTACATCTTTAGTTGTATGATTCATCATCTAAAAGCTTGGCAGTGGTGGGATTCGAACCCACGTCCCCAGAGAGACTGGAGCCTAAATCCAGCGCCTTAGACCACTCGGCCACACTACCTCAATAAGCTGAAGATTTTTAAGGCTTTTTTAAAGTAACAATGGTTGACCCAGTATAGTTCTAGCAGTAAGCAACAGTTCTTCTGAGAGATCTTAATTCAATGATCTGAATATAAATGGCATACTCTCCTTAAGCCACAGATATGTACTCTACGTAGAGGAAATGCCCACATACTTTGTTCAATTTATAGTTATGATGAAAATTTTGGCAGCGGTGGGATTCGAACCCACACCCCCGCAGAGACTGGAGCCTTAATCCAGCGCCTTGGACGGCTCGGCCACGCTACCCTACAAGAAGAGATACAATGGCGTAATCTTTTACATTCATTCAAATCTGCGAACATCTACATTGAATTTCTTGGATGCCAGATTCACCCAGTAACACTGTCAAACCCGATAAATACTTTCGGTGCAAATGACTTCATGTTAGGGTTGTTGCTAAGAGAAAACCAATTGCTTGGTTGTGAGAGACCTCACCGTACTGTTGGTGGTTCATCAACAGTGCCGGGTGTCCATTTACTTCTTTAGTTGTATAATTCACATCTAAAAGCTTGGCAGTGGTGGGATTCGAACCCACGTCTCCTGAGAGACTGGAGCCTAAATCCAGCGCCTTAGACCACTCGGCCACACTACCTCAATAAGCTGAAGATTTTTAAGTCTTTTTCAAAGTGATAATGGTTGACCCAGGATAGTTCTAGCAGTAAGCAACAGAAAATAATTGGCATACTCTCCTTAAGCCAAAGATATGTACTCTACGTAGAGGAAATGTCCACATACCTCGTTCAGTTTATAGTTATGACGAAAATTTTTGGCTGCGGTGGGATTCGAACCCACGCCCCCGCAGAGACTGGAGCCTTAATCCAGCGCCTTGGACCGCTCGGCCACGCTACCCTACAAGAAGCAATGCAATGGGGTAATCTTTTACATTTATTCAAATCCCGCACATCTACAATGAATTTCTTGGATGCCAGACTCACCCAGTAACACTGTCAAAGCCGATAAATGCTTTCGGTGCAAATGACTTCATGTTAGAGTTGTTGCTAAGAGAAAACCAATTGCTTGGTTGTGAGAGACCTCACCGTATTGTTGGTGGTTCATCAACAGTGCCGGGCGTCAGTAAAGTGTCCATTTACTTCTTTTGCTTTGATTCAAATTCAAAAGCTTGGCAGTGGTGGGATTCAAACCCACGTCTCCAGAGAGACTGGAGCCTAAATCCAGCGCCTTAGACCACTCGGCCACACTATCTCTTCAGCAAGGAGATTGTACAGTCTTTCTAAAAGTGACAATGGTTGACCCAGTATAGTTCTAGTCATAAGCAACAGTTGTTCTGAGAGATCTTAATTCAATGATCAGAAAATAATTGGCAAACTCTCCTTAAGCCAAAGATATGTACTCTACGTAGAGGAAATGCCCACATACTTTGTTCAATTTATAGTTATGATGAAAATTTTGGCAGCGGTGGGATTCGAACCTACGCCCCCGCAGAGACTGGAGCCTTAATCCAGCGCCTTGGACTGCTCAGCCACGCTACCCTACAAGAAGCAATTTGATGGTATATCCTTTTACATTTATTCCAATCTACAATGAATCATCTACAATGAATTGCATGGATGGCAGATTCACCCAGTAACACTGTCAAACCCGATAAATACTTTCGGTGCAAATGACTTCATGTTAGGGTTGTTGCTAAGAGAAAACCAATTGCTTGGTTGTGAGAGACCTCACTGTACTGTTGGTGGTTCATCAACAGTGCCGGGCGTCGGTAAAGTGTCCATTTACTTTCATTCAAATTCAAAAGCTTGGCAGTGGTGGGATTCGAACCCACGTCTCCAGAGAGACTGGAGCCTAAATCCAGCGCCTTAGACCGCTCGGCCACGCTACCCCACAAGAAGCAATACAATGGGGTAATCTTTTACATTTATTCAAATCCCGCACATCTACAATGAATTTCTTGGATGCCAGACTCACCCAGTAACACTGTCAAACCCGATAAATACTTTCGGTGCAAATGACTTCATGTTAGAGTTGTTGCTAAGAGAAAACCAATTGCTTGGTTGTGAGAGACCTCACCGTACTGTTGGTGGTTCATCAACAGTGCCGGGCGTCGGTAAAGTGTCCATTTGCTTCTTTTGCTTTGATTCAAATTCAAAAGCTTGGCAGTGGTGGGATTCGAACCCACGTCTCCAAAGAGACTGGAGCCTAAATCCAGCGCCTTAGACCACTCGGCCACACTACCTCATCAGCGAGAAGATTGTACAGTCTTTCTAAAAGTGACAATGGTTGACCCAGTATAGTTCTAGTCGTAAGCAACAGTTGTTCTGAGAGATCTTAATTCAATGATCAGAAAATAATTGGCAAACTCTCCTTAAGCCAAAGATATGTACTCTACGTAGAGGAAATGCCCACATGCTTTTTTTCAGTTTATAGTTATGATGAAAATTTTTGGCAGCGGTGGGATTCGAACCCACGCCCCCGCAGAGACTGGAGCCTTAATCCAGCGCCTTGGACCGCTCGGCCACGCTACCCTACAAGAAGCAATACAATGGGGTAATCTTTTACATTTATTCAAATCCCGCATATCTACATTGAATTTCTTGGATGCCAGATTCACCCAGTAACACTGTGAAACCCGATAAATACTTTCGGTGCAAATGACTTCATGTTAGGGTTGTTGCTAAGAGAAAACCCATTGCTTGGTTGTGAGAGACCTCACTGTACTGTTGGTGGTTCATCAACAGTGCCGGGCGTCGGTAATGTGTCCATTTACTTTCATTCAAATTCAAAAGCTTGGCAGTGGTGGGATTTGAACCCACGTCTCCAGAGAGACTGGAGCCTAAATCCAGCGCCTTAGACCACTCGGCCACACTACCTCATCAGTGAGGAGATTGTACAGTCTTTCTAAAGGTGACAATGGTTGCCCTAGTATAGTTGTAGTTGTAAGCAACAGTTGTTCTGAGAGATCTTAATTCAATGATCAGAAAATAATTGAATACTCTCCTTAAGCCAAAGATATGTGCTCTACGTAGAGGAAATGCCCACACACTTTGTTCAGTTTATAGTTATGATGAAAATTTTTGGTAGCGGTGGGATTCGAACCCACGCCCCCGCAGAGACTGGAGCCTTAATCCAGCGCCTTGGACCGCTCGGCCACACTACCCTACAAGAAACAACGCAATGGCGTAATCTTTTACATTCATTGAGATCTGCGAACATCTACAATGAATTTCTTGGATGCCAGATTCACCCAGTAACACTGTCAAACCCGATAAATACTTTTGGTGCAAATGACTTCATGTTAGGGTTGTTGCTAAGAGAAAACCCATTGCTTGGTTGTGAGAGACCTCACCGTACTGTTGGTGGTTCATCAACAGTGCCGGGTGTCCATTTACTTCTTTAGTTGTATGATTCACATCTAAAAGCTTGGCAGTGGTGGGATTCGAACCCACGTCTCCTGAGAGACTGGAGCCTAAATCCAGCGCCTTAGACCACTCGGCCACACTACCTCACTAAGCTGAAGATTTTTAAGTCTATTTCAAAGTGACAATGGTTTATCCAGGATAGTTCTAGTAGTGACCAACAGTTGTTCTGAGAGATCTTAATTCAATGATCAGAAAATAATTGCATACTCTCCTTAAGCCAAAGATATGTGCTCTACGTAGAGGAAATGCCCACACACTTTGTTCAGTTTATAGTTATGATGAAAATTTTTGGCAGTGGTGGGATTTGAACCCACGCCCCCGCAGAGACTGGAGCCTTAATCCAGCGCCTTGGACCGCTCGGGCACGCTACCCTACAAGAAGCAGTACGATGGGGTAATACTTTGGGTGCAAAAGACCTCATGTTAGGGTTGTTGCTAAGAGAAAATTGCTTGGTTGTGAGAGACCTCACCGTACTGTTCATGTATCATCAACAGCTCCTTGGACTACTCAGCCCTGGTACCTTTGCAGGAATTTTTTGCATTGCACATTTTTCTTCCAGTATTTGGATTTTTATGTAATTTTTTTTGGCAGTCAGAAAGGGTAATAATAAGAGCAATAACAAAAAAAAACATATGTATTTTACACTTCAACTTGAGAGCTGGTCTGACTTGTATGTTCACTTCCTAAGTCCACCCTCTTTTTAATATAATGATCCTTTGTTCCTTTAATTTCTTAATTCCTATTTTCATATTTTACATTGACATGTTCCACAGTGATTAAATCACACTAAGTAATGATATGGCATGATATACTTGTTAAGAATATTTCTGCTGTTAAGTCACACAAACATGACTAATTCCTCATCCGTTGATTTTGAAAGAACCATAAACACATCCGCTTCCGTCCTGCGCCATTTTGATGAAACGGCGAGGGGAGCATTTTCCGTCGACGTTTGTTCTATGGAGTAATTTGAAGATTTATCCGACTCGACAACTTGATGTCAAACCTGGACAAACGTTTTCGTCGAAAGAAGAAGAAAACTTGAAGTTTCCACTATTGGCTCGTGGATTTGACGGAGGGGTTCTTCGGCGAAAGCTATTAGCATTCTTAGCTTAGCTGTTGGTCTGTAGCGCAGCGAGCCAGCATTGGCTCTAGCGTACTTAGTCGTGTAGACTTTTAGGCGTACCGCGACAACATCCGTGAACTCTGAGACTTTGATTTTCTTTTTGGACATTGTCATTTTTCTCCAATTATTTGAAATACAAATTGACTGCTTGTTGTGGTGGGGTAACCCGGCCTGTGCTGCCAGCTTCAAGTGCGGCTTGCAGTGCAACGGGCCGGTTACTTCTCCAAGGACATTTCACTTTGGACACTACCACATTTAAGGCCCGATAGAAAATATTAATTGGTTTCCACTTGGACTTTCGCGAATTCTTTGTCGTGTTTACTTGGACTTTGGAGAACTTGCGGGGCTCGTGGTGCCGCTGCAGAGCACCCAGGCCTCAAACCCCGACGTTTTACTTTGGCAATAACAAAGACTCTTGTCATCTGCAACCCAAACACGGCTTCCTCATTTTGTTAATTTCTTTGTCCCTAGTGTTTCAGCGCATATAAACATGTTATATTAGAGATTTAACCCTAATATGTTAAGGGTAGGCGTTGCTTGAGTTTGTTACACCAAATCTGTGGTTTTGTTTTCTATTTACATTTTGTGTTTGGTTGAGTACATAGGCCTGTGAAAATGTCGTGTGTTCACTACAAGTTTTCTTCCAAACTGGAGTACAACACAGTTACTTTCGATGGGCTGCATATCACTCTCAACGAGCTTAAAAGACAGATTATGGCCCGGGAGCGCCTCAAGGCCACAGACTGCGACCTGCAGATTACCAACGCGCAAACTCGAGAAGGTACGTTATTAAGTGTTATCTAACGCAGTATTTATATCACCAGCAGATATACTGATGTATGTGCTTTATTTGTCAAGGGTTGCCTTGTTTTCTTATTGTATATATGTATGTGTCCACATACATGTGTGTTTTTACGCTTTTATATAACCGGCACGTGTTTTTGCACACACACTGAAGACGCCACGTGACATTTTTATGTTTTTACCGTCCATACATTAATGTGTGATCACGCAATGCTTTCCCTAATTCATGTAGGTACACGGGCCATATATTTTGATACATTGATAACATTGTCCAACCTATATCTGCAACGGGTTACTCTATGACATCATGATATTGGCATCACCAAAGACTGTGTATAAAGAAATAATCTTTGTCAAGCTTTCTAATTCTTGCAATCCAAGCTGCCTTTCATTTAGGTTTTTGAATAGTAATCATAGTGTTAAGTGATTTATATGTGCATCATATCTCTTCTTACATTCAGTACAATGTAATGGTTTTGTATTGTAATGTCACGCAGAATATACCGATGATGAAGCCCACATCCCGAAACACTCGTCAGTGATTGTCCGTCGCACTCCTCTTGGTGGAGTCAAACCTGCTGGCAGGACGTTCATTGTGTATGTATTAAATAATCTCAAGGATTTTAAGAATCATTGCCAGTTCTATTATTTTCTTAATGTTAATTTGACATATTTAACTGTATTATTGTTAACTGGCATTTCCTGTTTGCCTCCTGTTCTTGCAGAGATCGTTCTGACACAGCTGTGGTGGGATCTTCGAGACCCGTATGTAAAACAAACCCAGTACAACACTCTGTCCTCCTCACTTTATACACACACACACACACACACACACTCTCCCTCTCTCTCTCTCTCTCTCTCTCTCTCTCTGATTTTATCAACCTTTCTCAATAACATTCTGTTGACCGAAATTGAACTGTGTGTATTTTCTGTTCATTGTTTGTTGGTTACATTTGTGTTGTGACTGATTTTTCTACATGTCTTAAGATGTTTTGGAGGGTTCCTGAAGTCACAGTTTAAGTAGATTGTTGTTTCTTTAAGTGGTTTCATGACTCAATAAACAAATAAAGGTGTGGCTAAATGGTACATGAAACAACAAACCAGGGAATATTGTTATGAAGGGTTTGAATTACTCAAATGTTGAACTGTTGGCACTTTATATAACTGTTAATCATTGTTTCATATTGAAATGGTTTGAAGTCTACCTCAGAGAACCCAAGTGTACTTAATTGGGATTTTTTAAAAAGAAAAACATGGTATTTTTTAATTGTCATGTTGTTTGCTGTAATGGTATTCTATTCGTGTTGCTTTGGGGAACAGGTGGCGTGAAATGTGGCAAGATTTTTTGTTGTTAACATAATTGCAATGACGTTGCTAAAAGTGTAATTTTAACAGATATGCCACTTATATTTATATTTATATATATATATATTTAACTTAACCTGCTTATCTTCAACAGAATTTAATCTGCTGTTTGTTCCCATTTATCACTGTCTTTTTTTTTTTTTGTACAACCTCTTATTGATGTTATTCTGCTGAGTATGGATTGCATAAAACCCTTCAATACCAGGAGGGTTAAATATTTTATTATGCTTAGTAAACACTCACTTAAATCCCTTCATGACTTTTTCAAGAAAGCCAACAATAGCTTATAGCACAGAATTGAAACAATGAGGTTTAAGCATAAGTGAGATTTTACGACACACATTTCTGACTACTTCTCAGATTTGGGAGGCCTTACTTGGTTGCTGCAGTAAGATATATACCGGTGTAGTGTGTCCTGTAAGCTGTAAGCTGCAGTACCTGTCAATAAAGCTGTTGAGTGGTTCAGTGTTTGAACTGCTTGCACCAGATCCTTGTGTGTTCCCTCAACAGAACTCTTCAAAAAGGATTTCTGCTAACCCCTCTGCACCATAGTTGACAATCGTATCCCGTGGTTTTTAGACGTGAATTACTTTGAGCAGGATAATCCTAACTTGAAAATATTTGTTCGACCTTGTGTTTATTCAGTTACCTGGAAGTATAACCCCACCCAGTTGTGTACTCTGCAGTATATAAACGTTTAATGACAGCTTGAGTGAAGGCCAAATGTTTTGTTTATACTAATTTGGATTGCAATGTTTATCCATTACCTTTTAAACAACTCTATTTGCATTGTCCAAATAGAATATATCTTGCTTTTGGATCTTTCAACAATGTACCCCTATTGGTTATCTTCTTTTACAGAGTGGCTTATCCCTGTTCATTAAACGATTCTTAGAAATATATTACACTTGATGAATTGGCTCATACTTAGTTTGACCTTTTTGCTCTCTCATTGTCAAATACAATAAAAGTCGAACTTAAGTACAGTTTAAAAAGTAGATGAGCACAGGAATAGTGTAAGTCTGTTTATCTGTGAAAATGCAAGATTAGAGTGAGCAAGTGTATTTATCCATGCTCAAGATCATAGGTGCGCTGGTTTGCATTTCAAAATGTGCTGCATGCCGTATATCTTTATAGTTTTCCTTAGGGACTGGACACAGATCTGGTGTGGGTTAAAAAAAAATCAGTGGTCTTCTCTTCAACGGTTAATTAATTAAACATAGTGTTAACACTTTTATTATCTGTACTCTGGTTTTCCTGCAGACTGATTCTTCTCCCTCAATGTCACTTGCACAACTTTCCAAGGTAGTACTTCACTTTAATTTATGTCAAACATTTTGTATTGTGTTCTTTTCTTATTGACCCCTATTCCTCTAATTGTGTGCTTCAGACTGCAAACCTGGTTGATGCAAATGCATCAGAGGAAGACAAGATTAAAGCCATGATATCTCAGTCCAACCATCAATATGACCCGATACAGTTAGTACAAAAAAATCTACGTTAATTTTGTTTTTTTAAACTCACTCTGATAGTTTATTATAAGCACTATGTAATAGCTGATGAATTAAAAACATTGTCTCAACAGCTACTCCAAGAAGGCTGTTGGACCTCCGCCTGCTAACTATACCTGCTTTCGTTGTCTGAAAGCTGGTCACTACATACGGCAGTGCCCCCTCTTGATGGTATTGGTCATTTGCTCTTTTTTTTTTTTCAATTTTTCTTAAGATTTGTGTGAAATAATTGAAATGTAACCAATAACAATCATTTTCAGTCCCAAGATAAGGGTGTAGAGGCTCCTAAGCCGGTAAAGACCAGTAAGGGTATCCCTCAGAGCTTCATGGTGAAAGCTGAGCCAGGCACCAAAGGAGCCATGTTAACCAGCACTGGAGAATATGCCATACCTGCCATAGATGCGTATGTGTCAGAAAAATAACTTTATTATCAGAAAATTTGATGTTGTCATGAAAAATGATATATTTCTGTAAAAATTGTAAACTATTTTAACATAGGGAGGCGTATGCACAAGGGAAGAAGGAGCGCCCTCCCTTTGTTCCACATGAGCAGTCGTCATCAGAGGATGAGTCTGACCCCATTCCTGATGAACTTCTCTGTCCAATTTGTAACGACCTAATGACTGATGCTGTGGTTATACCCTGCTGTGGCAACAGTTACTGTGATGATTGTGAGTGATTTCTTTTTTTTTGTCCAAAAATGTTTACGTATGGGCCATCTATAAAACGAATTAAACACGTTTCGTTTGTGTAGGTATCCGCACAGCATTGTTGGATTCAGAAGAGCACATCTGCTACACGTGTAAACAGTCAGATGTTTCCCCTGATAATCTCATTGCCAACAAATTTCTCCGTCAGGTAACAGCAATTTGTAATTTAATTTAGCATGTCGAAAAAAAAATGTCAATGTAATCTCATCGTCATTTTTTTTTCTTTTGTTAGGCTGTGAACAACTTTAAGAATGAAACAGGATACACAAAACGCACGCGCAAGCAGCTCCAACACAATGTCGTTCCCCAACCACGCCTTCACATGACCAGACCCCTCTTCTCAAGACAGCAGGACCCATTACTGGCCAATGTAAACGCCCCGCCTCTTGCAAATGTACCTATGACTGCACCTCAGGTGCAGGCTCAGACTCCACCTTCTACTGCACCTGCTTCTGCTGCTACTCCACCTCCTGCTGATGCTAGCCCCGATGCTCCTACTCCTCCTCCAACTGGTGAAGAAAGTCAAGATGTGCCAAAATCTCCTTCACCCGTTGTAAACCACCATTCTCCAATGCATTCCAACAACCATGGAGAACCTCCGCCACCTGGGTAAGTTCAGCCTAAATCGTTTTATACAATGGCCATGCCATCATTGTCCATTGCCCAAATTCCTTCATGCTCTTTTATGTTATAGGGAATCTGATCCAGAACCTCCCATGAGATCAGCCTCTGAAAAGGCCTCAGAAAGTGCATCACATGTAAGTGTTGTTTTGAATGTTTATTTAAGAAACCATCTCGTGTTTCATTGTTAACTCAAATTATTTATATTTTTTACACCCAGAACTATCATTTACCTTTAATTGGCCACCCACCGCCCTCCTCCAGACCAACACATTCATCAGGTAAGAGAATGAATCACCCGAGAGCTTGTAGGAGCTTGAATCCTCTTACTAAACTTCTTGTTATTTGTTAGGTCACCAGGCAAGGCCCCACCAGACACAAAGGGTCGGAGGCAGACATTGGGAAAGGTAGAACCCATATATGAGGAACTTTTTATATATATATATTGTATTTGTTTTTTTTTGATAGCATCCTCTTTTTACCATCAGGTCATACAGAGGTAGAGGAGATTATCCAACAACCTCTCGCCTCCCTGCTGCTCTACCTCCTGTACCTACTCCTCCAGTATACCCATCTCCATCACTTTACCCTCACCCACCGCAGCCTTATCCACCTCCTTACTCCTCGGGCCATGGGTTACTCGCTCCTCCAGCAATTGGGTACCAGCCTCAGCCCCTTTATGCGCCTGGACCACCAGGGCTTAACCCTCCCTGGGTTCCTCCTGGCCCCCAGCCCCCTCTTTCCCACCTGATGCCGTCTCTTTCTCAGCCTCCTCTCTCTAAGGAAGACTTTTATCGTCAGCGGCACAGGCAGGACAAGTGAGTCATGTTTTGATGTATTAGAATTCAATTTTCAGAATGCAGTATCTTACGGTGTTGTCGTAAAACAAACGTTTAATGTTCAATTTCATGTTTCAGAGTAACATCTAAACTTGATGAATTCACCAAAGATTTCCATAAAGAACTCATGAAGTTCAGAAATTCACCAAAGAGACGAAGACGATCATATTCTAGGTAAAAAACATGAATACAACATGAATACAAAAACATCAAGTTTATATCTGAGAATCTGTAAGAGAGATTAATCATCTTTAAGTGTATATTTCACTTGGTTACTGTATATACTTTTCTTTTTTGTAGATCCCGGTCATACAGTCGTTCTCCATTCAGCCGTTCATACTCCCGTTCAAGATCAAGATCTAGGTCTTATTCGTATAGCCCTAGTCGATCCAGGTCTAGGTCACGCTCCCATGGACGCTCTTATCCCCGCTCTCCCTACTCTAGACGCAATGGACGCAGTTATGGACGCTCCCGTTCAAGATCCCGCTCTCGTTCAAGGTCTTACAGTTATCGTCGCTCTGGTTCACCCAGGTCTCCTCCTTCCTATCGAGGTGGAGGCTGGGAAGGAGCTGATGGTGCAGCACCATATAGGTCTAGGTCACGGTCTCGCTCTCCTGGGGGCTTCCGAAGCCGCAGTCCTGGTGCAAGAAAGCCACCGCCACGAGAGCTGCCACCTTACGAGCTAAAGGGTCCTGGAACTGACGATCGGTGGGAGAGAGAGCAGTATCGCCAATGGGAAAGGGAGTACACAGACTGGTACAACAAATACTACAAGAGGTATGACAACCAACATCAACCTCCACTACATCACAGAGGGCGTGGAAGCAGAGACAGGGAGAGGGAGAGGATGTCACCCCTATCAAGGGATTACTCACCCCAGGAAAGAGGAAGAAGAGGAAGGGATGAAAGGGGTCCTCCTCCTCACCACCCTCTTTCTTCATCCTCATCAGGAACCAAGACCAGCACAAAAGTCTTGAAAACAAAAAAATTAAAAAAGAAAAAAAGTGGAGATGAACCAGAGCCGTCCCATCAGTCAGCAGACAGAGGCGATGCCACGCCAGTCCGGGATGAGCCAATGGATGAAATCCCAACACCCAATAAAACACCCCCAGTCTCTTCAAAACCTTCGTCCAGCTCTGCAGTTCCTAAGGCTTCATCTTCTAAAAGTTCAACGACGCAAAGTAAAACGACCACCAAGGCTACGTCCAAATCCCAGTCCGATAAGATGAAGAAAGATAAAGTTCAGAAAGTAAAAGCTAAAGTGAAGACAGAGAGTGTAAAACCAAAGAGTGATAAAGTTAAGAAAAAGACTGGGGACGTAGTAGCTGTCAAAAAGAAAGAAGCATCTACCTCCTCTTCCTCAGGCACCAAATCAGTAAAGCCAATTAATACCAAGCCAGAAGATCAGTTAAATGCGTCTACTTCAAAAAAAGACAAGAGTAAAAACTCAACAGTGAGACCTGCTCTACTCAAGACTCCCCCTTTGCCCTCCCAAAACCTACCACTCTCCCATCACTCTGGTCACGATGGCTCCCGTCTTGGCCACGACGTGCGTGGAAGAAGGGATCTTCCACCTGGAGGGGGTCTTCTTCCCATAATGCATCAGCATGGACTCAACCTTATTCACCGTCCTCCCTCCCCAGTGGACAGCCGAAGGAGGATGGGAGAGGAGAGCCGGTCTTTACTTGGAACCCCTCCCAGAAAGCTGAGGCGGATTGATGGACTGGGTGGTGATGTCCTTCCCCACCCACACCTTTCCCACCAGCCACCAATTCACAGAATTCCAATGTCCTCTGACCGACCGGGTCTTCTTCCACTACCAGGGTCTCGTGACATGGGCAGAGGAGACACGGATAGAGGAAATATCAGACCTTTGATGGACCTGCCGGTAGGTCTACACATGGACTTGCTTGTGAAGATTTTACTATGTTAAGTAAAAATTGTACTAAAGTCAAACAAATAGGGTTACGTAGAGGAAGCAAATAAATGCAACCACTTGTAGATGTCAGTAAAATCTCGTAACTTTAAAGAAGCTACTTCCATTTTTGTCCATCAAAACCAAATCCCTGATGACAATTGGTGCCATTATATTTCTGCTGTGATACTGATATTCATAGATGTAAAGTGTGACAAGTCCCTGAGCCACATTCCCTTTTCTTTGTTGAATTTCAGATGCAAATTCCTCAGAGAAGGATCAAGTTAAACCGGCATCTCAGCAGGAAGGACACAGACGCAGGCTCAGACAGAGTACCATCAGGTCCTGAAAAGACAGCATCCTCCTGTGATCGACTAGCTCCCACGGAGTTCCCAGAAGGAGACAGATGCAGCAGCACAAGAGATGGAGAGGGAAAAAAGGACCGTCCCGCATCTGGTGAAAGCGGAAGCTCTCACGAAAGAACCACTGTGATTGGAGAGAGACAACAGGGCTTCGATCGAGAGGACAGGCGCTGGGGAGACAGAGTTTCTGGATCCGACAGGGACAGAACTTCTGGAACTGACAGATTAGACAGAGACAGGGAAAGAGAGAGAGTGTCTCACACTGACAGAGACAGAGTTTCTGCAACAGACAAGTTGGACAAAGACAGACTTTCTGGATCAGACAGAGGGGACAAAGACAGAGTTGTAACTGAGAAATCAGACAGAGTCTCTGGAGCGGACAGAGGGGACAAAGATAGAGCTCCAACAACAGACAGGTCAGACAAGGGAAGATCTTCTGGATTGGACAAAGATAGATCTCAGGGTTCAGACAGGGAGAAGGACCGGGAGTCGGGGTCAAACTCACATAAAGCAGTTGCCGTGGAGAAGGATGCCGAAGAAGAAAAGACGGTGAGGACCGATCGAAAGGGCTCTGCAGGAGGATCACGGTCTGTCAGCCTAGACAAAATGACCATAGGTGAAAAAACCGCAGTCAGCAAAAAACAGACAGACCAACAGGAGACACCAAGTGTGTCCACAAAGGACAAAAGTGAAGCATTGGGCAAAACCGCTAAGTCTGACAGGTGTGCTTACACAGATTTCTCTGTTGCTTAAAGGAACATTATTGCTGCAGTGTGTACAATTATCTTCCGTTATTTCCCAGGAGCGTGTCCAAGGACAAAACAGAGAAGAGTGTCCCCGCAGCAGAGAAACCAGCTGCCACTCAGAAAGAAGGTAATTGGTATCCCTGTCCAAGCGTGTGTGAACGGATGCCCACAGTCATAGTTTTCTATATCTGAACCCAAACAACCCTTTTTTTTCCCCAGTAGGAAAAGATGGCGAAGGATCTGCAGTGAAGAGTAAACCCAGAATCAGCCGAAAGGTTTTGAATCAGACAGTGAGCACAGCGAGGTGAGTCTCTGCTGCAGAACGAGCGTGGTGCAGAACGATTGATGTTTTTTTAAATCTGATTATTAGTTATTAATTATCAATAGTTGCTGTGGATGAATTGCAACATGTTGTGGTCATAATTAGTCATGATTAACACACAGTATTCCCATGCACTAAAATCTTTCACCTGATCTTTAATGACCATCCTGATAGTTACATTTTTACATATTAATCTGAGAGAAAATATTCACTACACGTACAGTTAGATATAATGATCCATTTTGATATAATTGTATGCTTATCCAATTCAGACCACCACAAGAGCCACTCATCCAGCTGCCTCCACGTTCCAAATGGGAGAGAGAGGATGATGACGACTGGCAAGAAAGTGTAAATACTGCTCCCAAGGAACCTTCACCTCCGCCCCAGAGGAGCCGAGGCAAAGAGTTACAGAGTGAGCCACCTAAACTTGTACGTGATTCTGTGAAGGTGGAGAAGAAAGTAGTGAGGGAGGAGAAGAAATCTAAGCCAGCCAAGGAAGAAAGTAAGACTAACAGAGCATCACAGTCCAATGTGGAGAAACCTACTAAACCTAAAATTGTGAGGGAGGAAAGCAGAGCACTAAGGGACGAAGGGAGATCATCTGCAAGAGAGGAGTCTAGAGGAGGAGCAAGAGATGAGGCTCGAGGAAGAGATGAAGCTCAAGGAGCGGCGGGTAAGGAGGAAAGATCAGCAGAGGGTCGGACCGGGAGCACCAGAGATGAGAGTCGTGGCCCGGAGCCTCGGAGACAGCGGTTGTGTTCAGATCTTGGCCGAGAGACCGACGAGGCCGCTTTCGTTCCAGACTACAGCGAAGGTGAGGGGTCTGAGCAGGAGAGAGGAGGCAGTGCCAGTCCCAGCGGGTCAAATAGCCAGCCCTCCCGCAGCCCCAGCCTGAGCAACAACAGTGAAACAGCGGACAAGAAGAAGAAGAAGCATAAGAAACATAAAAAACACAAGAAGCACAAGAAACATGGCAGTGAGGAAAAGGGTGAACACAAGGAGCATAAGCACAAACACAAGAAAAAGAAACACAAAAAGAACAAAGACAAAGACGGGGAGGCAGAGGAAGGGAAGTCGGAGAAGGCAGAAGAAGTCCCTTGCTAACAGAAATGAATCGAACTCTTGTCGGACTCACCTTTGTGATGCAGACTGAAAAGAAATTGCTCGTCGCCTGTCTTCGCTCAAACCAATCATGACTTTGGGTTAAGGCCACCACATCTAAAGGAAGCTTATGGACTACAGTAGATCTTCGGGTCGCCGCTTTTTTTGCTGTTAGACAGTGTTCAAGAAAAGTTGAGGGCCACATCTCATCCACCTGGACACATATTGTACGGCTGACTTCAGCACTGAACTTCAGGGTCGTCCTGTGTCAAACACACATTTGTGTCCACTCTGTACATGAATTAGAATGAGAGTGGTCCCTGATTGAGATGGAGAATTTCTCACATCTTGAGGAATTGTATACTTATGAGTTCCTTTTTTTTTAATTAAAAAGTGTTTTGACTAGAAATTGATGCTTGGAGTTTTCTTAGCTCAACATGAAAGTCGCCTGCGTTGTTCAACATCCAACGGGCTTCAATCCGTTCTTGAAGCTCGTTGTGTCAGTGATCCAAGGCAGTGATGTCCTCTGGTGAAACAAATATTTTTCTTTTTTCCTTCAGAACACGGTCTGATGTTGATTGCTGACAGGTGTTGTTTGTTGAAACGCTAGCTTTTCTTCCAGCTCTCCTGATGAATCTTTAGCCTTGGTTGCTCAGTGACACAATACTCGCAAAGGGCAACTTTCATTACTCGGGTTGCGTCCGCTCACACGATGATCTCATCCCTAAGGACAAATGCGTTCTCACTACCGTAACTTATGCAGTCTTGGACTGGCATATAGAATACATCCAGTAACAAAGGACCAGACTTGGCATCTTTAACGGAAACAAGGGATTCACGGAAAATGTATTTAACTGTGTTATATGTAATTATCAGGTGGTAAAAATATGAGGTTTTGGTTGAAAATTACAGTCCTATTTATTATTTTCCCATTTTTCTAAAACTGCAAATATATTAAAAATTACCATCACTACCAGTTCACCAGAAAAAATGTGTGACTGGGGATAAATTACATTACATTAGTTAAATGTGTGGGGAAAAAGAACTAAACTACTGTTGGAATCTGACTGCCGTTTTATTTGTGATTATAAGTACTTCAAGTTTAAAGGCCTCAACCATCTGATTAGACCTTGATTGGATGAAAATCTTTAATAAAGGTACTTTTGATTGTGTAAATTTAACTTCTTTTTTTTAATTCTTTGCTGTTTTGTGCATCCTTTCTACAGTCAAGTTATTTTACGACTGCTCAGAGTAATTTCTGATCCTTATATTTGGGCCAGTATGATGTCGATATGTTTGTTGAGTAAAAAAAAAAGGTTAAAAAAAATACTGGCTCTTTTTGCAAGCTTGTGTTTATTGTCAAAAATTTCACTTTGGGAAACCCTTTGTGAAATAATTCACACCTGAGTTGGTATGTAATGTAAAAAATGTTTTTACAACATCGCAGTGCTAACTGAGGAAATAAAAAAAAATAAAACAGTACAAAGTAAACTGCCTGCCTATTGGTTTCTTTTTTTGAGTAAAGTTCATGCTGTGAAGACCTGATATAATGTACCAGTTGGAAGTATTTTTAATTATTAATGTAAGGGGAAAT
This sequence comes from Paraplagusia blochii, assembly GCA_016785265.1. Classification (NCBI taxonomy): domain Eukaryota; kingdom Metazoa; phylum Chordata; class Actinopteri; order Pleuronectiformes; family Cynoglossidae; genus Paraplagusia; species Paraplagusia blochii. Next base: position 228,769 of record JAFBJS010057696.1, read on the forward strand.
TGTATTTATGTTACAAACAAAATGTTATACTACAAAAAAATGGTCCATGATGCTTTTAGTCAATTTACAAAATGCATTTTTAAATTAAATTTATTAAAATGAAGTGAAAAATGTGCAGGATAAGAAACTTAACACTATGTGGTGCTGTTTGCCTTTGAGTTTAACAAAAAGTGTCCTTCAGTATTCTTCAGCTGCTCAGTGCGGTCCCATGTTCCTGTAACTCCTCTTCCCAACACACTGCAAAATGCTCCAGTGTGTATCCAGTGCATGTGTTAGTATTTGTACGTGTGTGTTCAGCTGTGATGATAGTAAAAACCAGCAGATTACACAGAGAGAAGCAGAAGGCGGGTGTACCAGGGGAAAGGGAACACTTGAAAAGCAGCAGATTTATTTTCCCTCATGCTTCACATCAGAGCAAATTCATCTGTACATCGAATCTGTGTCTTTTGTTTTCATCCCTAATGCACAGTAAGATCAGTGAGACCATTACAGAGGATTAATATATTGTTTTAACCCTTGCCCAGATTACCATCACAATTCATTATTCCTCTCATTTTTCATCCAGATAGGGGTTACTCTTCCTGCGTATTGTCTGGGAGCGTGCGTGTGTGCGTGCACGCCCCTGTGCACCTGTTATCTGTCTGTGTCTGCTCTTGTTTTGTCACACTGACGTTGCATCATTTCCTGTTATCAAGGCCAAAGGTTGCTAAGCAACTTCACTTGTGCTGAATGTCAGAAAAGATGTTTTCCTTTTGACCAGCCCGCACAACAAACTGTCTCTTTTCCACTGGCTCCGACCAAACGTCGCACTGAAGACGCTGCATGAGTGACTGAGCATGCACTCATATGGTCCACTGTGCATTTGTGCCGGCGTATGTGGTCACCGGGGGAAGCGGGAGAAAGTGATGGGAGAGGAAGAGTGGAAATGAGATGTCAGACAGATTTCCATGATTAGAGATAATGATTTATTTTCTTTTCCGGCGTCCATTTTCATGGGTGTCTGAACTTTTTTTTTTTTTTTTTAAGAGGGAATGATCAGGTTTTGGTGACTTCTATATAAAGACAGTAGAATCAGAAACACTTATAGTGTTGACTAATGTTGAACGCTTGATATTTGTTCTTAGCCTTTGTCCCTCAATTGAGAGCAGGCAGGAACACCTACTATACCTGTCAACATTAGTGAGTACTAGATCAGGCATGAGCAAATTAAGGCCCGGGGACCGGATGTGGTCCGCCAATCTTGTCCAAACTAAATAATTTATTCAAAATATTTTTATACTTCTGCCTTTTCCCTGCAATGACGTGTTTCCCCAGGAGATGACGTCAAAAAAACTATTTGAAGTTTAAGGATTTTAGGTTTTATACATGACTTTTAAGTTCAAATGAACGATCCATCTTTCTGATCTGGACTCCGCCCTCGTGTCCAATTCTAGGACGAAATGTGACCCGCGAGTCAAAAAGTGACAAAAAAGGCTTACAAAACAACTAAAAATATTTGTTACCTAAATAACTATTAACCAACTGCAGTAACGTATTATGGAGTCTATACGAGGGATGGGCAAACTAAGGCCCGGGGCCAGATGTGGCCCATTCAGAGTGGCAATTCGGCCCGGCAAATTTGTTCGAATTATAGAGTTTGGTTTGTTTTGCAATTACACTTCTTCCTTTTTTTCCCTGCAATGCCCATGTTTTTCCAATAGTTTGCATTTTAATTTTTCTTGCATAATTTTACTCCTAACCCGACCCGTGTCCAATTTTAGAAGATTTGGACCTGTGAGTCAAAAAGGTTGTCCTACGCATCCCTATAAAAGAACTGGAAAAATAAGTTTGACACTCTTGCTCTGTTGCATTGTATTGTGATATGTATTCTATAAGTGATACTGCAGGTTGGACATGGTAAAATCCCAGGGTGGACAGATGAGGTTGTAGCACCTTCATTGACATCTTTAGGTGGCGCTATGGAGCCAATAGAAACTTCTGATCCTACGATGTTTCTATTTGGTTTGGAGCACGGTCAACAACGATAGTCCAGAGGTCCAACAACATTCTCTGTCTCTGACTGAGTCTCGTTCTGGTCCCAGTGGGAAATTTTCCAGGTTTATAACAAATATATTTCATCACAGATGCACAAGATGAGGAAGGAGAAGTAGGAGGAGCTGTAAAAGAAGACTGCTCCTCCTGATTGGTCCTTCATCCAAGGTCAGAGCTGAGGCTTAGTGTGTGAGTGTGTGTGGGTTTGTGTTTGTTGTTGACGTTCAAACCCCATTACAAACTGAACAAATGTACCTAATGGTAATAATGTTAGCGTCCAACAAGACACAAACCCATTTATATCAATGAGGACAGACTGAATACTGGGAACAACTTAACGTGACGCAGTGCATTTCAAGAACACAAACCACTAACAATGGAATGTCTGTCTGTCCGTCTTTATCTATCTGTCTATCTATTGATCTGCCTGTCCTACTGACAGACAGTGAGACGGGCAGACATTATCTTAATACCGAACAAGGAATCTAAAACTTTACCAATGTTCTCCTTTGTCTTAGTCCAACTTTCAGATTCTATATGCTACATTATTAAAATGATTTAGTTTGAAGATTCACAAAGACTAGACTAATATTGTCACCAAACCAGTAAATATTAAAGACACTGAAGCATGGGGACGTCTGATTGTCTCAACATGGACGTCTACTTACTTTGTTTCCCCTTCCACTTCGGTGAAAACTGAAACTTTAGGACGTTGACATTGACACCACGGTGATATGTGTGTGTACTGTTTAACCTTCTTGTGTATTCCTCCTGTAACCAGGTCAAGTCAACAAGCAGGCAGGCTTACTGTCACTCATGTCCTTCGGTGTACATGTACTGGTACAGTATGTGAAGTACCCTCAGGCTGTTGTCATGGCGATTTCAATGACCGATCAGTGCTATTGATCTGACATCGAATTCTCACAGTGGGTGTGTGCGTGTTTCTACACTTGTGACAATGCTGTGAAATAAGGCTTCCCCCTTATACTGTCTAATGTTATGTGATGGTCACCATGGAAACACACCAGAGGGGTGCCTTCCACACACTGATAATAATGTTTGGCCTAGATTCACATCCTCGACCAATAACTCTCTTCCTGTTCGGGAAGGATGGGAACTCTCTGCGCTCATGTTGGCGAAACAAATGTAAATAGGTTCATGAACACGACAGAACAAAAAAAAAAAAAAGACAACGATGAAAGGTTTCTGTGGAGCAGAAGGAGTCCTGGCACAACTTACCAGAGTGGGAGAGGGGTGAGGAGATCTGGAGTGAAGGAGGGGAGAGGGCCGGGGGGAGACCCAATAACAACCTATTACTACCAACGCTGGCACAAACACGGAGGCTTTCCACTCTGCTCATCAGTTTCCTCCAACGCCAGAGTCAGATCTGCCATGAGTTTCTGTGTGTGCAGTTTAAGGTGTCCTAGATATTGCACTGAGCTACAGCGATGTTTGCTGCTGCTGCCGCTGCCACTGCTGCAAAAGGCTGGTGATAAGTGCTGACATTGAAGGTTACTCTAGAGTTTCTCTTCTCTAAATTTCCCAGTTGTTCGGGTCCTTGTGATTTTTGTGGAGTGTGTGTCCTGTCTCTTATACACATCTAGATGTGTATAAGTCATTGGTGACTCAGGCTGGCTGTCTGACCTCAAGTTGAAGTCTCTTTGAATCCATGCAGGGTGATAAGGTGGTATTTTAAACTTTAGGTGATTCAGTGATGTATTGAAGCAGATCGAGGCAAAATAAGGCCTGGGGGCAGGATACGGCCCATTGGGTCCTTAAATCTGGCCAGCCCAACTTGTCTGAATTATAATTTTCACATTATGCTTCTGCCTCTTCCCTGCAATACCAGGATTTCCCCAATAGGCGGCATAGAAATAGCGTAGTAATTAAAATGTATGCCCATGCCTGTTCATCCAAGATATATATATGTATATGGATAGTAGAATAAATGGATATTATTGGTTGGCCAATCGTAGCAACCAATCCAATTACACTATGCCGGAGTTTTGCCAATTTTCTGGCAACGCACACGAGGACCTAAAATGCACCTATTTTTTTAGAAGAAGTCGACGCATATAATAGTTGATATCGGAATTAAAATTCCAGCGTTCGGATCGGATATTGGCAAACGTTAGTATAAACGTTAGTGCCCAGTTATTTTGCCAATGTGTTAGTATGCCTTAATAATTTAACCTGATTACTTACTTATTCTTACATTCATTATTGCGATAAATATGTTATTTCTTACTTGTGTCTTCATGACTGCCACCCAAATCACATTGCACCACAGCATACCTTCCTATGGGTGGGGACCCAATCTTACATCTGTATTATTTACATCATACATCTGTATTATTTTTATTATTATTGGATTTATTAAACTTTCTGAACGTTAACATCAGGCTAATATAACCTTAAATGCCGTAAACATATATACCATATATTTTGTTGTAAATTTAATACAATTTACAAATTGAGTATTTTTGCGCCTTTTTCGTGAGCTGATAAAACCCCGAAGTCTTGTTGTTTTCAGATCGTACCAACGGAACACAGGTGATGAAGAACTCTTCTCACTTTTCCTCTGAACATTAGCCTCTGGACATTTTTCAGACACAGCTGTAACTGTTTTCCACCTGAACTCATTTTCATTTAAAACGGAGAATCTAGCACAACAGAGACTCTGTTACGGACACAACCTCTTCTTCTTCTAGATATTTTACCGTGTACTTCAATCTAAAGTTTGAAGACACAACTATTTTAAAGACCCATTCAAGTCTGTTTATCCGGCCTGGAGTAACTATCATTGCCTGTTAGAACCAGTGCCATGGGACCTTCAGTTTCTGTATACTGCAGCATATACTTCAAATAAAGTAAATTGGAAGCCATTTGCAGATGCAGTACTATCAGGGGAGTAGTTCAGACAAGTGCTCTCTGTAAGCTGTTTGCTTAGACCTACTGTAAAAAGGTGCCTCTAATATTAATTCCCAGAGTGGGAACCAGGGACGAGCAGACACCGACTGTGGGGAATCCAAAGGAGCGTCCATAAAAATGAGCAGTTATTTATTTTTATTGCAGGATACAGTACAACATTATGCTGTGTTTATTTATTATTGATGCTGAAGTATTGTAGAGTCCATGCAGCTCATGGTTTTATTGACCAAACCATCATTATTCATTCATTCATCTTTATCTGCTTATCATTTACCAGGTCGCAAGGGCAGCTGTCTCTACTACTGGAACCCAAATCACACTGCCCCCTACTGTAAGTAGGGGGGTAATCCCACTGGGAGTGACTGAATGTGGGTCGGGATGGTATTATGCTCAGAGCAACTTAGTGGCAACCTGGCAACTGGTGGATTCAAAGTCAATCCCGCATCCTTAACTGCTAGCTGCTACTACGACGTTTGGTCAAAGCAAAAATTTAGTCTATAGCCACCACCGCTTCTGTACTGATAGTTACATATCAAGACCCACTGTGTGATTACACACTTTTTTACTTATATTTTTTTTACAAACACAGGGTGGCCTAGTGGTTAAGGAAGCAGATTTGGGTCTGCAAGGTCCCCGGTTCGAATCCCACTACCACCAAGTTACTTATCGTCCCTACACACTGCTCCCCGGGCGTTCATTAGCTGCCCACTGCTCACTTTGATGATGGGTTAAATGTAGAGGCCAAATTTTGTTGTGCGCTGTTGTGTGAATCACAACGTCACGATGACAAAAGAAGAAACTTCTTTCATCTGAAGATGACTGAATGAATTTATTAACCCCTCGAAAACATCTCTCACACTGTTAACAAAGAAATATTATGCAATGCAAAACAAAGTGAGCAAGAAAGTGGCCGAAAGGCAAAGGGAGGTGCTGAGAGATGCTATGACAGACCATTATGCCAAATGAACCAATAGTACACAGTATTGTGTATTAAGTACTGACTGCACCAGCCCACAGTGTGCCGCGTACAATCTCATCAGCCCAAATGTTGGCATGTAGAGTGAAAGTTTGGCGAAATCAGATCGCAATGTACCGGGGGAGCAGGAGAAGAACGTGGACAGGGTGACACTGTATCTGGTGCAACACAAAGATATGCTATTGTGACAGCTGGAGGAATATTTCTCCGATATAAAAATAATATTCAGACAGGACCTGGGATTTGTGCTTAAGTAGAACTGGCCACTAGAGACTTCAGTAGGAAAACATTAACAATTTAACTGTAATGTCATCGAAAGTTTGTCCTTTTTGTTGTTTCTATGTGATTTGGTTCGAACCTGATGGAATCATCGTGATCATGATTGAAAAGTCGTGCTGGTTGGTCTTCCACACTTTTGGGCGTTTAGTGCTGACTCTGAGTGTGTAGCTTCAGCCCTCATCACTGACAGGACACTGACGGGACACTAACAGGACACTGACAGGACACTGACACTCTGGGTGGGTGAGTGGGACACTGACAAAACTGTGGTGTGGAGGGATGTTCTCTAAGGTGAAGAGGGGAAAAGTCACACTCTCTGTTAGTGACTCTGTGTGTAAAGTTCTCTGTGAGTAGAAATAAGATTGTCCCTTCAGAATTTTCAAAATAAAACTCAGAGAAGACAAAGGACTATTCAGTGCTGTGGTGTTTGAGAAAGAGGACCAAGTGTTTCTGTAGATTAAAATGAATTGAATTGGGTTCTTCGTGGTCTGGTTGTTGTTCAAGATTATTTTTGGGACCATGTGGGTCATGTGTCCACTGTCTGTTTGTTTGAGTCATTTCCTGATATATCAGAATGTAGATTGGACCTTTATTTATCATGAATTCATTTTATTTTCTCATGTCTCTCTCTTTTTTTTAACATCACTACATTTTTCACACTATGCCTCTAGTTTTCATTTGGTTTTATTGTCAAATTGTAATTTTTTTGTTTGTTTACAAGCTGATGAAAATGTCAACGTTAATCTTAACTATAATCTCCCTGCTTTCTGATAATAATTATTATTATTATTATTATGTCATCCAGTGGGCTCACCACCCACAGGAAGCCTAACAGTATGGTGCTGTGTTATTTGTGTGGCAGTTGTGGAGACTTCTGCCCCTGAGACTTTGTAACTGAGACAAGGATGGACATAAATGAATGAATGAATAATAAAAAATAACCACCAAAAATTGTTATAAATAATAATAACAACAATAACCACCAGTAGAATAAATATATATAACAATTGTCCATATAGAACATATATATACAGAACAAAATGTGTTTGTTAAAAATGGAACACCAATATTAATATCATTTGGTTTATGGTATTTTATTTGTATTGGTATTAGTAATTACTTATTCCGTTCTACTCTCCCACGATGAATTACCTATTTTGGAATACTTGAATTCCAATACGACTACGATTTGTCAAAGGAATCGGAGAGCGTTTTATTTTGAAGGTGACATCCGTGTATGTCCGGACCGCCTGTGCGAACGGCTGCCTTGACGCAGCTCCTCTCTCCCTCTCCCTGGTCCGCCTGAACTCCACTACCTGTCACCGCAGAGCGCATCCAGTCGCGGAGGGGACGCTGGCGCACGGGGGGGAAAAATCTCTTGGCTCTGGTGAACTTTACTTTCACGGTTTTTTTTTTTTATACTTTTCAGTGTGGTTCCTGTTCCCCTTCTTCTCCACTCCCTCATCCCTCTGACTTAACGGACTGAGTTTGGATACCGGCTGAGGAGCAGCGGGCTGCTGTCAGATGGAGCACCCGGGCTCCGGGAGCTCGTGGCGCACGGCGGACCCGGAGTGAAAAGCGCCGGTGGATGGACTCTGCTGCCAGGTACGGACTGCGGTTAAAGTTTCCATCTTCTTCTGGCGTTTATTCACTTTTCTTTTGCTTTTTTTTTGTCCCAAACACTTCTCTTGGGAAATATCCATGGCTTGAAGGCTGATGTTCTCATCTCCTAATGATGCTGATGATGCTGATGATGCTGATGATGATGCTCTCAATCTGTGGCGCTGTTTGTTCCACAAAATGAAAATGATTTTCCTGGCAATTAAAAGTGGTTTTAATCCCAGATTAGATTCCAGTTGCCTGGTTGTCAGTGACTTTGTGAAGGGTTGGAATATTTTTACTGATTGATAATTTTGGTTTATTGTCATTGCATTTGCTGTCTTTCCTGGTGCTCCAGTTCATAGGCTTCATTACTTGGGATGCATTTTCATGAAGTTATCCTGGATGTTGCTCTGCAGCCTCTCAAATGTCGTCAGACATATGATAGCGACTGGCCTTCAGAGTGACGGGGCCCGTATCGCTGTACAAAGGGTAAAGAGAAAATGTCTGGTCTTCCACTGCTTCTTTGTTCTGATTTTATTGAGCTTCAGCCGGACCGTTATAAATTCTCAGAGAGGAAGATTCATGCATTTGTGATGTACGGCCTGTATGAATAAATTGAGCTAATGGGTTTCAGAGACTTCTCAAGCTTTTATGAAGTGTGAATATATTTTTGTCCTGGTGTCTAGGACTAGAATTAGGTGGACGCTTTGTCCAGGAGAGGCTTATGATGAGTTCTTAAAAAATCTTTTCAAGTAGGTAACAAAAAAAAAAATCTCCTTTTTTGTCCAAATGTGGTGTCCGTCCAACAAATGTTCTCTTACTGTAGATCACAACAAAACCCTCCCAAACTGTGCAGCTCTTCAGTTCTTACACAGAGGAGGATTCATGGCCATTATGGAAATAGACAGGAAGGAGGGGTCCTGGCAGAATCCTTCTCATTATTTTCATGGAGTGCACACAGAGACACTCACTCTCGTCTCTGGAAACTGTTCAGAACAGTCAGAGTGGATGTGCCTGCTTGGTAGCTTTAGAATCGTTTTCCACCCTGAATCTCCTGGGATCAATAAGCGATGGAAGGAGCACACGGCGAAGCAGTGGGGAGCGTTTTCTGTGTACTTGTGACAACCTGGCCCGAGTCACACGCTCCTTCCTTCCCTGCCAAGCCGAGCTGCATGCTGCTCAGTGAGGCAGAAAACATGATGAAATCTTAACAAATATATAAATAAAACAAAGCCAAGAACTTAATCTGCTGTTGTTATCACGCTGTTGGTTAAAAGTGCGATTAACATTCACTTTGTCTTTTACCCACATTGCACTTCTGCCAGTTGTACTTACGTGAAAACCAACCATCGGCTGCTGTGGCTCGACGTTGTCGCCGTCGTTCATCGAACCCGGTGGTAAATTGTAGCTGAAGGAGAAATTCTAACCCAGCGAGCCTTAAATAACACTAATCACGGAGTGGGGAATTGATTGTGAATTAAAAAAATGAAATCAGACAAATGACTGTATGTGACTATGTTGTCTTATCCTAAGCTACTTTGTCCATGTACGTTCAGATTGTACAAAGCCAGTCAGGATTAGAGACACGTGCAGTAATGGCCTTCTGTCATTGCTGAATTGCACAGCTGTAGGTTTACGAAGGGATCTAAGTGCTTCCTGTGTTTTGCCGCGACTTTTGTGTTTGCACCTCTGGCCCTGGCGTCCAATTCTCTCTGTTTGGATTCGTGCATCCTCCGCGGGACAACTGTCTGACTGCGAGTTCCCCTCGAAAGGTCATTGTTTCCCGGTAAAACAGTGGAGGATTTTTAATGCAGGAGGTTGAAGTGGGGCTTCTGCACAGCGCGGCACGGCCTGTCGGACGTTCTGGTTCTAGATTGAGAGGCTCGGGCAGCGGAGCCAAAGCAGGACACTTGAAGGAGGCCATGTGCAGTCCAGAAAACTGTCCTTACAACAACCTCCATCTTTGAAACAAATCTCTTTTTACCCATTGACCAGAGTTCCGTAGAGCGCAGATCTGGACATTGGGGAAATGCTGGTATTTCAGGGAAAAGGCTGAATGATAATAATAATATATATTAGCAGTTAAATTTGGACAGGTTTGGTGGGCCTGATTAAAAACCACAATGGACCCCATCTGGACCGCAGACCTTAGTTTGCTCAGGTCTGATATAAGATCACAGGTTAGGAAAACAGCGTAGAGCAAGTGGTGGGCAAACTTTTTGACATGCTGATCACAATTGATCCAAAAATTAGACACGGGTCTGAGTTAAGAGCAGAGAAATGGAGCGTTCCTTTGAATGTTTTATGTATAAAACCCCAAATGCTAAATTTCTAATAGCCTTTATGATGACATCTACTGGGGAAATGCAGAAATTCGGGGGAAAGACAGAAATATAATTGTAATATAATTAAATGATTTAACTAGGACGAATGATGGCCGGCCGCATTAAAAAGCTCAACGGGCCGCATCTGGCCCCTGGGCCTTAGTTTGCCCAGGTCTGATATAAGATCACAGGTTAGGAGAAGGGTGTAGAGCAGGGGTGGGCAAATTCTTTGACCTGCTAAGGCCGAGTCAAGAGCGGAGAGATGGAGTGTTCCTTTGAACTGAAATGGCATGTGCAATTCATGTGCGAAACTCAAAATGCTAAATTTCTAAATGCAGAAATTCGGGGAAAATACAGAAAAATAATTCTAATATAAATACATTCATTTGGACAATGACAGCGGGCCGCATTAAAAAGTTCAACGGACTGCATCTGGTCCCCGGGCCTTAGTTTGCCCATGTCTTCCATAGAGGATTGGTGCTCTGGGGTATTACCAGCGAGGGACTCTATCAAGTCTTTGAATTGAAGCTGAGAGTGAAACTCTGGTGAAGGTATTCAGTTCAGTTCTTTTCTCACACAGGAGTCAAGTGTAGGGTTTGAGTTGTAAGTTGTGATCTGATTGCCAGTGGGCACTGGGGTAAAGAGCAAAAAAAAAAAAAAAGGAACTTCTTCTCGAAACTCCAATTTTTCTTGTTGCAGAAAGAACTTTTTCCTGGTTCAACAGTCGGACATATATAGGACTCATCTCACTGAGGGAGAAGAGTGGGAAGATTTGTTTGCTACGGTCACCACTGGACCCATGATATAAGTGAATATCCATAGATTGTAGCTACATTGTTTACAGCAGTGTCCCCCAACCTTTGTACCACGGTTAAATGTCTCGTAGTGTTTTCACGGACCGGTCGTTAAGTTGTGGCAGAAAAATACCGCTTAAAAAAAATAACATTTTGTT